>CM031614.1:68075120-68100120 GCA_018398815.1 Conus ventricosus
GATGCGTTTCTCTGCTGCGGCCCTTTTCCCCCCACAAAAGGGGGCTCCCCACCCTCATGGTCGGTCAAAGGTCATGAGAGGGAGGGAAAAAACCCTTGTTAGCGCTCCAGCCCCCCACCCCCACCCCACGCACGCAACACCCCCACCCCACCCCCATCCCCCATCCTACTCATGCACACCCCACCCCACAACGCACCCCTGCCCACACACGCACCCTGCTCACGCACACACACGCATACATAATTTTTTCTGATTTTTTACAAAAAAAACAAGAGAAATAAGATGCGTGATCGTGAATAAAGATATTTACATTCTCTCCCTATAATATAAAATCTAATGCTTACAGTACGCTCTTCTACTTCCAGCACTATTAATAAATCAGAACAAACAACTGGATTTCCGTTTTGATTAGTTATTTTTATTTAATGAAAAATATATCTACGCTAATTAATTCTTTAAATTGACTGTCTCCGCCATACTTATATAACTGATAATCGCAAAACCCCACTGTAATTGCTGGCAGTACTCGCAGAATTGTAGATGGCTGCCCCATAAATAAATTGCGGTCTGTTTTTAAACTCCTCTAAATAGACATTAACATCGGGTGCATGAGAAAATTACCCGGGTCTACTGCCTAAATACTTATAAATGCCCCATTCTACAAGGCCGTGTGTTTTAATATGATACGTTCTCACTGCTATCATAAAAGCCCAAAATTCGAGCAAGGCCTCTAGGAAAAACATACTCCCTTTCCTCTTTTGGAAAATTCATAGTAACTATAAGATTTGCCTCATTAATTGTTAAAATTAATGTCAAAACTGCTAAACACTTCTTTTAAAGAACAAAAGTTGTAGTACCCGTCGGGGATTTTTAAATGTTTTAATAGATTGCCTTTTTTATCCTAACTTCTACCCAGTTATTCTTAGCTTTTTCAGATATGTTAATCCATTTTACTTTAAAGCCAATTTCTTTAAGGGCAATCCTATAATCACCGCCCCTGTTGTTAATTGGGTGCGTTAAGAACACACACTTTTGTTTTGTTGGTTTATATAGATGTGCATCTTTTTTATAACTATTTTAAAAAATTAATTTAAAAATGGAACCTTTTAAATATAACGAAAGTGTTACTTACAATGTAGGAGCGTTTTATAACCCCAAATCTTTGGACTTCAGCAATTTAACCATTGCAGTAGATGGATCATATGGCTTCCAAGTCAGACTTGTAAACCCGCTAACGAGATATTTAAATCCGCCAATAAAGAGTGACAAAGTGCCATCAGCATGGTCAATCCCGCCCTATGACGTTTTAAACCCGAATCAGTTAAATTTTACCATTTACTGCGCAACTACTGGCTGCGGTGTTTCATATGCAAACCATTTAAACCACCCCAATCTTTTTGTAAGGTCAGTATATAACTTTCATGTTTATTACCAGTACAGACGAATACTAACTGAACTACAAGTAGCCCTCCCAAGCGACAATGCATTTAATCCATTAACAGCCCAATGGACAATAAAAGCATATGAAAGAATTTGCAATGAATTTAACATTAATCCTTCAACTGACTTTAGACAAAAGTTAGACCGCCAATCATGGGTTAGCACATGGTTTTTGTGGGGTTACAAAATGAGAATATATTAGGACTACTGGCCTGGCCACACCTCTTTTAACCAGACAAACAAGTTCGATTGGGATCCATTAGAACAAAAACACCCTAATGCTTGGGCAACCTTTATCTTAGATGAAGTAAAGGCTAACAATGCCAGGAGTGCAAAGGGATCAATGACTCCATACGGACATACGTTTGGTGCCTTTTAGGAGCGCAAGCACAGACCAAGGTCTAGCACTTGTTGATCAATCTACTGGCTGGGATGCCAGGAAAACAATTTCTAGCCAATTTAGAAGAGCTATTAACTCGGCTGTTGATTTGCCTGCCAGCATACAAAGGTATCATGTCGTTCTTGACACATGCTAGGTCAAAGGTTGACTTTGTTGTGGGTCATGGATTATACAATGCTGGCCTTCTGACCTTAGAATACAGATTGGCATGTTACAGAAATTAAATATTGAAATCCTTATAGCTGAGACGACAAAATTAGGGCACATTCAAGGCTTAAAACACAAGGCCCGCCCCATCCATTTTAAAATAAGTACCAGCCCTGAAGAAAGCGATCCATGTATAAGTGCCCCATCAACAGAGAGCAGCCCCTGAAAGCCAGCCCAGAAAGCAGCCCCAGAGAGCAGCCAAGAAAGAAAGAAGCCTCCAGAAAGCACACCACCGTTGATCTGCCTCAACATGACTGTCACACTATGAAAAAGACAGCCCTTGTTGTGTTTTTAACTTTTACTGGATTAAGCCATACTTTATTTCACTAAAAATTAATCCAGCAGCTAGCACTCCTAAGTCCACAGATGGTCAGGCCATATAACTATAGCAGCTTTGCCTATTTTGTCTTTTTTTTTTAGTAGACAAAAACCAACTAACAACACTACCTATTATGCCAGGCAGAGCATCAAGCGCTTTGGCAGCTAACTTCTTTAATAAGTTTGCTTGATGATGCACAATTGTTTTCTAATCCAACTTTTCAGGCTGAGGCGTCGGAGGCACTACTGGCCCTGTTGGCGCATTCTGTTATAGCATAAACGAGTTTGTAGAGATAGCAAACCCAAAGCCGTTTATATGCTAACTATTGTAATCCCTGTTCCTGAACAGAGTCCTTTTTCTTTCAGCTAGCGTAGTGTTTTCATATAGTATTTTGTTTATAGTTTCTCATATTCTGTTGTTTTTGTGATGCTAGCTGCGCCTGTTAGTGGACCAGCACTTCTAACCTCGGCTGCCTTTGTAGCATTAAATCTGTATTTTCTGCGGTTACTCTAGCCTTTTCTTCTCGACCTAAATTGTGATCATCTGCATCAGTAGTTTTTTTTTTTCTTCTACTATCTCTCTATCCAACTCACCAAGTTTTGCTAAATTGTTTGTTAGTTCACCCCTTATTGTCACGTAGAGCTCCATTAAGCCCCAGATTTCACGCGGGGCAATGGAGAAGCGTCAATGTTTTTATTATTAAAATAAAATGCGTCTACCTCATTAAAAAGTCTGTTTCAATTTCTGCTTGAGTTCATCTGCTGTTCGATTTAATTCTTGAAGAGGTATGTGTTGGATTTTTTGTTGTGTTGACAACGCTGCCCCAAGTTCTGGTAAACGATAACGGCTTCGGTCTAAGCTCTTATAAGGTTTAATTGTTCTGCCTTAGCAATAGGGAGGTTTCGCCTTAATTGTGCTTTGTTTTAAAAACTTGTTTGGGTTTTGCTTTGAAGTGTTTTAACACGGTCTACTGCACCTGTTCTTTATACAATTGCCCATCAACTTCCGCAAAATAGTTAGGATCAATCTTAATTCTGGCTACTTACTCGTCCTATGGCTTTTATAGTGTTTGAATTCGCTGTCCGCAATATTTCTTGGCAGCTGTATAGGGAGTAAAGAAACTGTTCTTAAGATCTTCTTGCATTGAAGGACTTGGTTCTCTTTCTTCTTTTCTTCTTCAATTGGTTCATTTGGGTCAAATTCTTCATCCTTATTTTATTATTATATATTCTTTTTTGTTTTATAAAAATGACTCATTCGGTTATGACCCTTGATCCATACAGTAAAAGAGAAAGCGAACCCATGGCGTGACCGTGAAAGGTTTATAACCGGCAGACAGTCAATCTTGTCGTTAAATACTACATCAACAAGTTCAGCCTGGACAAGCTTTAACAGTCAAGTTCCCGGATCTTGGCGCTTGATGATGTTTAATAATGCAGGCACCGCTAAAACTATCATTCAAAATAGATATTACATCGGAAGTTCCTAATTCTAACTGTTGTTGTTGCCTAATTTAGGCAGGCTATCGTTAAATCATTTGAGTAATCAAACTGGAGGGTACAGAAGTCTTTGTCTAAGGAGAGGCCGACATGTTACCTCTATATTCTGATCATGGTGCCTAATAAAAGAAAGTAAAGAGATAGTTTATAGGTATACAAAGCCCTTACGGCCTCTTGCACAGGCTTAAAGCGGAGGATGCATAGGGGGGATGTTAAAGATGGTTGCAGTCGCAGAAAGCTTTGGCAACAGATTCTGCATCCCTCTAGATTTGTATAACCTGTTAAAGTCACATATGCCATATTACCAAGGCGCACTAAAGAAAAACTTACTTATGAACTGGTATTTAGTCTAGCGATTCTGTTGTTCTGTCTGAAGATCCTGTATCCAAATACGCGGTGAGTGCATCTCTCTTGAGTTTGATGTTGTTACTAACCCTGAAATGGCCAGACCAATTTTAACCCAGTATAAAATAAAACAGTTATTTATTTTGAAAGAGTTATACACTCCATTACAGATATAGAAAAAAGCGAGACACTATCTGGAACATACATCTAAATCAGTCTTGAAGTGCTTTTAAAGGGTTTTTTGTTCTTATTTAATGAAGAAACGCTCCTTTTCAGAGAGAATCAGAAGCTGTTTTATTATAATCCAAAAATGAGAAGGTTGACTGTGTATAAATGGGCAAGTCTGATCAGTGTATTAAGGCGCGGCTTTTACCTCACCAACCACTTCGATGAACTAAGAAAGTTGTTCGCTGGAGGTAGGCAAAGAGATCCTGCAGTTGCTCGTGTATGTAAAAAACTCGTCTTTATGATCGTAAGACTCGAAGACTACTTAATAACCAAATATGGGCTGTTGGGTGGACTTTAGATCCACATTTGACAACAGATTGTTTGGAAGTGGGAGAAAGGATAGACCAAGATGGTATAAAATAAATAGTCGTAAGAAAGCAGTACGGAAAGCCCCAATACCAAATGCATGTTTTTATGGTTTGTGATGCCACAGTTAAACATTGAAGAGAAAAACAGGTTAAAGATGTGGCTCATAAAATGTAGAAGTAATATTCTATAAAAAAGATGGATAGTTTGATGTTTCTGCAAAGATCCGCAATGTTCTCTTATCTGCGGGATTACTGGGTGTGGGAAAACTGTCTTCGTACTTGATGTGTTACAAACTATATTCATGGTTTCATTACGGAGCACATTGTTATATACTGCACAACCATTAAGCACAAAAAGTCTTAAAAAGAAAGGAGTGTATTTGGGACAGACGTGAATATATTTTTAGTTGATCCTAGCGACAAAAACTGAGCGACTGTTTAGATCATTACTATAGACTATTTGAGGGACTGAAACACTGTTTTTTTTTCATTATTGATGTCTTGCTTCAGCAGAACGGTGACATTGTAAAAAAAGAAAGCTCTGTCAAAGCTAGCTTTAGTGGACGCCAGCCTTAGTTTTGTGTGGCTCTTAACTCAAAAATACAATGCCGTCTTAAAAGACTTTAGATCGGCAGTTAAAATCAGGTTGTATTATTTTACACCGAAGGACAAAGATAGTTTTGAAGAATGTTTTAAGTTGAAAATTATATAATAAGGACAAAGATGAACTAAAACAAATAAACGAGCAGTAGAAACATTCTAAGCTCGCGAAGTATGCCTTACGGACAGACCCCCCCAGTTCATACGTTGTTTATTGTAAATTGTTTAGTATTGATTGCTTTTAACAATTTGTTTATGATAATTTTTTTTTATAAAAAGAATGCCTCGCGGGCCAGAACCCAAAGTGGAGTAGCTCCTAAATGTGTGCTTGCAGTAGAGCTAAAAGGACCTAGCAGACACAACCGAGTTTGATTAATAGGAGTGCCAGGAAATGTTTATGGATTTGAGTAACACTGATGATGGGGTTACAAACGAACAGATATTGAAGACAAAAAACGACAGCAATATCCTGCCTAGCCATGAGCATAAGAAATTTAAGAGGAACGACTTTTGGCAAATTTGAATACAAAACTTCATAAAGAAGAATGCTTGGGGCCGTTGCTTTCCTGAAATTGACTGGAATTTAAGTTTGAACTACGATGCCCCTATTGTATAATACGATAAGAAAAACAATTTTAGAATGGGCTTTAAAGCAGGCCCCTATTCTTGTTAGCAAGTTCCAGGAACACAACAGAAAAAACATATTGAACGAAAATAGGCAGGTGTTTGATTATAAAAAACTACAGAGACAAGTAGTCCTTAGCTCAAGTGGGGGACGGTGACACCGTCGGTTTAGAATTGACCCCAACGCTACAGTCACTACACTAGGCAAATGACACCGATGATTTTTCGTTATTATACTCCGAGGGAGGGAGATTACTTAGTGCCAGAACATACGTTAATTAGAGGTTATACAAATAAAGACTGAAAAATTGGATGCCCCTTCTTAGACTCAGTATTGCAATTACTAAAAACGGGAGATGAAATAAACGCCCATGTACCATCCTGACAAGGTTCTGTGATGGTTGAAAAGACAAACTAACAGTGCTTGACTTTATTTTTCATTAAGTATGTTGATTTTATTGCGTTTTTACTCTGTTAATGATGTGCTGCAAGTAGTATTAATAAGAAGATTAATTTAAAAAATTATCTTGATTTCAATATAATGCAGTTCAACAGATTTAGGTTAATCAATAACTGAAATTCCAAAAGGAAATTGATAACGACCTTGGTTAGTATTGAGTTACTAGAAAGAAAATGATAAAGCTTTAAATACTTTTCTGATGTAATTAACTGGTCATCGCCGTAGCTAGCGTAAGTGCTGGTTATTAGTGTTGCTGTGTTAGCTAGTGGGGTCGGGGCGCCAGCTTCTTTAGCATTTAGGATGGTCTTGGTTTAGGTTTGGGCCATGTCTATGATTGTAAGTGCTGTTTTAAAAAAATTAACTCCTATATTACAAAAGCACACTGCCATTGTTGCCCTAGCATCCAGCATATACTTTGTTCATTTAGATAAGATAAGCAAATCATACAGGATGAAATCCAATTACAGACGAAGAATTTCAAAGCTTAGGTGTCGGTGAGGATTAACAGACGACAGAAAATTGAACTTCAAAAGGAAGTGGAGGGAAAGACGTTTACTTCACGACAGGTAGACACTGAGCAATTAAACAGAACATTGTAAAACAAACACACGACGGTTAAACCCAAAAAGGCCAAAAAATAAGTTTAAAAAAATAAATACTATTTTTTTTGTGTTAAATTACTGATGTTTGGCGGAACAACTTGCAGCTCCCTGCCAACCCCACAGGATCTTTTAGGGCAGGCTTTTTAGAGAGAGAGTCTATCTTAAATAATTCATACGTGAGGGGTTGTTTTTCAGAATTCGCTCAACTTCATATACTTTTATGATCCATATAGGATCTGTAGCTCTAATTTTACATCACCTTCTGCCCTCATCACAGGGACATACAATAGTATCTTACTTTTAGACAAACGGCAAGGAGTTTTCGGTCCCCTGCACATCTTCAGTAATGCTAATTTTTTATAATTTGATTGCGTTATGGTTTTTTAAGGGCCTGTTGCTTTAAATTCTTCCGTGTTCATGACACGTAAGATGCCGCAATCTCCTAACCCATTCATGTGTACGCGTTCTGTCCATACTTTCTCTGTGATTTTGAAGGTAAAGTAAACAGACGTTCTGCTAGATTCGTATTAAAGTTTGATACTAAGGCGTGTGATCGATTGGTTGACTGGGACCTCTCTCTAACGGTAACTTGTTGTTTTGAAAAACAGCTGGTTTACTGTGCCGTTAAAACTCTTTTCCATCTTCTAACCTGGATCATTCGAGGTATAATTTTAATGGACCTCGCATGTATATTTGTTTTTGTAAAAGCCACAGCCACAGCAGTTGAGCTGTTATCCGCGTTAAGGTGTCAGCGTCTTTGTATCTTGAAGCCTTGTCAACAACTGTCAGAGCATACTTAACTTTTTTCTTCTAACTTTGTCATGTGGAAGATACAGCATAAAGTCCATCTGGTGGGGTCATTAGGAACTGAGTTAACAATTGCTAGGCCTTATTATTCTTTTGGGGGCAGGCAGATCTATTTGCCAAATTGCTGTTTTGAAGCCTGTCGTTCGCATCTGATTCAACACTCTAGCAGCTTTACTTAGTTTTTCAATATCTGTCTTTCCTTTCCAATTCCCTTAGGAGAATAATATTTTTTGTGCTTCGTATTGTCCATAAGACGGACGTATTTTAATTGTATTTTAAATTGTTGGTTGCAAGAATTTAAGGACTGCTACCAATTGGCACCCACTATAAAACCAATTTCTGCTCTATTTTCTGTTCCTCAGTTGGTTCATAAAAGTCTCAGGACAGTTTGGCGGTGGTTGATGTTAGAAACTTCGTTCCTGTACTAAGTTTACTTCATCATTGCCTCTCACGTCTGTTAATGTTGTGTGCTCTGCATGTCCTGGTTTCCCTTAACCTTATATTTAAAAAGTCTAAGTGAGCAATCCTCCTTTTCTCGTAAGCGTCTCTTGCCTTAGATAAATCTTCTATTTGTTTTTTTTTATTTGTTATGGACGCTCTCTCTCTCTCATCAAGACCGCAATTTATAACATATAATTGCTGCCAGAGATGGCCAAGGCAATTAACATAAGCTCCTCCTACATAATAACTACTCCGCCATCTTTTTTTTATCTTTATTTTCTAGAATTAATCTTTCTATGAACTACTATTTTCTGGGATAATCCCTGTGTAAAATAAAAAACCCACCCCTCAAGTCTTTTGGACGCAATCACCATGCCAGTAATTACAACTATAACCTTAACAAACGGTCCTCAATGTCTAACCTTCCTAGATCCGCCGGCTTCATTTTAAACATGTTTTTTTGTAAACACAGCTATAACCTATACTAAGACGCTAGTCACAGAAGAATGGTGTAAATCGTATTGATTAATCTTTTTTTCACTCATCTTTTTATTAACTTAAAAAAAAAATTAAAATAATCATAATACGGAAGGCGTCTATGTGCTTTTTAATCAAATAATCTTTTGTTGTTAAAGCTTAAAAATAAAGAAAATATTGCAACTAGTTTTGGTGGAATCTTCTATCTTTCCCATGTTGGGTGGTTTTATTCCTAACAAACATTTTGCAAGGGTTGATTAGACTTAACACCAACCGTAGGCACTGACAATTTAACCAGCGTTTTTTAAAGCTCCTTGGTTTTAAAAGTTTTATATTATTTTTTATTGCTTTTTAAATAAAAATGGATTGTGACGAATCTATTAAAGTGTGAGGAGCAAGCAGACTACTCCGTAGACAACTGTCATAAAGTAACGATTATACTCTCTGGCCGCGGTGGAAAAACTCTAAACAGTATTTAGGTGTTGGACTATGTATTTGACAGAATTCAGCAACTGTCTACTTCAGACGTGAATCAAGTACTACTCTAGGTCGAAGCGCAAGTTAGGGTCAAAAATGGTTAGATCAAGTAGTCAGACTATGAGTAGCCTATATGCTAAGTTAGTAACTAAGTTGGCGCCGGTTGATTCAGAAGAAGAATTTAAAATACGATTATCACAAGATCCAAGTTTTAACAAGTCACTAGAAAACTCTTCGCATGTGACCTGTATTACAAATTGGGGTCTATGCTATGTCCATTCATCAGGGATAACTTACTTTTAATCAGATTAATTTTGATCAAATTAAATTTAATTCGCCAATAAAAAAAAAATGAGCGATCA
Organism: Conus ventricosus; assembly: GCA_018398815.1. Classification (NCBI taxonomy): domain Eukaryota; kingdom Metazoa; phylum Mollusca; class Gastropoda; order Neogastropoda; family Conidae; genus Conus; species Conus ventricosus. The sequence continues at coordinate 68,084,717 of CM031614.1, forward strand.
GGAGAAGAAGACTGCTGCGACTAATCCACAGGGAGCAGAATGTACCACAACGTGAATGTACCACAAGTGAAGTACCACAAGTGAGTTAATGTTACTACACCCCCCCCCCCCAAAATAACTAAAATCCGGGGCGTGTTGAGGCTGGGATAAAACTAGCCTGAATGGAACAGACTAAGGAAAAGCAAACCAATCCAACAAAACAAAAATTGTTAGATAGTATTACAACAATTGCCACCAACATCAACCCAATTAACAACAACAACCATTAACAATCAAACGATAAGATGTTATTATTGGATTGCTGCTGTTGTGTTGGTGGGGGAGTTTTAGCCATTACAAATGTCTAACGCCATACTTAACAGCAAAGTTACAAACCCACACGCCAGTAAAAGAAGAGAGTCAGCTTCTGCAAAAAAAAAAGTACAACTCCTGCATTAGATCCATTTTCTATGGATAGTTTTTTAAGAACTAGATAAGTCAAGTTAAGAACTGATAAGTAACAAGTTAAGTTTGTTATAGAAAGTACTTTTTAAGTTAAGTGCAAAGTAAATTACAAAGTAAATGTTCAAGTAAATTATAAGTTCTTTTTTAAGTATAATGTTAGGTTCTTAAATAAGTACTTGTTAGGTTCTTAAATAAAGTACTAGTTAGGTTCTTAAATAAGTACGAGTTCGGTTCTTAAGTTAAGTACAAGCCAAGTTTCTTAACTTAAGAACTGGCAAGTTAATCTTTTAAAGTTCTCCAATGCCCTACAGCTATGTAAACTCTAGGACTAACGGAAGTTCTCTTGGTATTATCGTTAGGTACTAGTGATTTCTTGTTAACTGCAGTTGTGTTTTAACTTGATGGAGAGTATGAGCGCAGATTACATTTTGTGTGATAAAATACTTTTGTTTTCAAAGAGAGCTTGTTTGTAGTTATCGTGAGATATATTTTTTTTGACAACTTCTGTATTATGCCTTAGTCCCTTTTTCATTACAGAAGTTTGGTGGAAACGCTATACATCTTCGACCGCAAAAAAACTACATATTCTTTTATAACTGTCCATTAAGTTCTTCCTTCATCATTTCCCCAATCACTTTCTTGTTCGCAGTTTAATGTAAAGGGCCTGTCGTTTGGATAGTCGCATGTGGTCGCGTACATCCTTCAGCTCCTTTAGCTACTTCTGTTTCTAAATCCTGATAGAAGTTCTTCAGTTGGGACGTCTAGAAATAAAAGGAGTCAGTGTCCTGTGTAAGGGACTCTAGCTTTCTGGGGACAGTTGGTTTAAAGTAGTTCATACAGAATTCTAACATCAATAACTTTGACAACTCTAATACTGTTTAAGCCGATAATTATAAAACACGGCCTGTTCTAGCTTAACATCCTTTTTCTTCAATCATAATGCCAATCAAGTGTCGTTATTCTTCTAAGAGTCTTGATAGTTAGGTTTAGAGCAAAGACTTAATTGCTTGGTATTTTCTTTCGTAACTAATTTCACATCTTTTCGGTTGTGTGGATTTTCCATCGTCTTTACAAACAGCTGTTGTTCATATTTAAATCTCGGAGTCTTTGTTGAGCGTCAGATGGCTTGGGTTCTAAGATCAGTGTTATTCTTGATGTTCGGCCTCATAATAAGGTTCTTGATCTCCGATATTTATTCTGTGAACAGCGTCAGTTTCAGTCGTGTCTTAGGTAAAAACTGTAAAGTCTGTAATGACAGACATATTAGTTAGTTTTGTGGCGAAGATTGGGTACAAGTTTAGGAGGTTAGAGAGGGCTCATCTTTAAGGTTTCTGTGGCTCGAGGGGTAATCGTTGTGGAGTTCGTGTAGTACTTTAGGATATTTCTAAGTCTACTTCATGATTAGTCTGCTGGATTATAGGCGGTAAGCTGTGACAACATTACCTAACACAGTATTGACATTCATGAGGCCCTTTTAGCATTTAAAGTTACGTATTGGAAAGCGGTTGAATCTCATGGTCCATCCATTTAGAATTGTTGCGTCTAAGTACATTAGATTGTTGCTATGGTTTAGTTGGGTCATAATCATCTAAATATTGTTGTTAAGCTTTGCAGTAAGGATGTGAGGCCAGCTAATACCTCCCCTTAGACCTTCTTCTATCTCATCTGAAGTGTGGGCAGATCAGAAAAATTAAGTCAATCTGGATGTTTGTAGGACTTCTAGAATGCTTCCAAGAAAGACTGGGCGCCAGAGATGTAATGTGATGAGTCTTAGGCTGTTAAATGTGTCATGCATGTAGTTCATGTAATTCTGAAAAGACGTCTGCTAATAAACATACGTCAGTAATTAATATTATAATGATTGTCGCCCATCGTGTCGACAGTGTAATTCTGTCAGGCTTTATGTGCATATTCATAGTCAGAGTCGTTATGCTTACCTGTTAAGCTAGACGGTAATAAAAATCGTTCTTTATGCGGCCGGCTCGTCAAAACTTTCCCACGAGTCCATGTTTCATAAGGATAAACTCTTTACGACACTAAGTGGTGTCAAAATTTGTTTAGTGATTGGATAAGTCTTGTAGAGATCCTGTAGTTCATCCAAACTTTGCCATCAGATGTTGGGAGAGTCATAAAAAGGATAAACAGTCAAGAGTAAAAGTCATGTACTTTTCTGAAGATTGTGCAATGCAGGTAACCCTTTTATATTCTGAAGTCACTGCTTGCTGGGATAATGAGAATCGTAGCCTCAGTAGGTATGAAAGAAGATAGGCAGTTTCCATGTTTTTGGATCAACTTAAGTTGAAGATTTCAATTGTTGATGTGCGCTCCTCCTATACTTTCCTGTAATGTGATCGTGGTCTCTTACTGTGTCGCCTAATATTTCTCTGTTAAATATCCAACAGTGTGTAGATGAGTCATAGCGCTCGGGTCTTCTGGAGTCATAAAATTGCCTGGAAAGATTTATTTGGGTGGATAATTGATTGCGAAGTGTTTCATATGCTCTAAAAAATTTACTAAGCTGCGTTGGGGCTTCTATAAATCTCTGGGACGTGTTGTGTGTTACCCCATCTGACCTTACACAATAAACGCATAAGAACAATCTGATGGTGGGTTAATTAAGGTTGTTTTTTGTTCTTGGTGTTGTGGGCTGTAGTACGCGGGGTAAGAGCGATTCAAAGTCAGCATAAACTACGATTATGGGATTCTCTTCTGCATTTGGTGTACTTTTCCACTGCTCCCTTTTAGACCCTGGTGGAGGGTGTCAAGTGAGTTTAGTTTCACAGTCTACAAAACTTTTAAATTTTCTTATGCCTGGCAGCCTGCTTCTATAGTTGGGATTCTGACCATACACGTCTACAAATCTCTTGTTTGAGATTTATGCTTTGATGGATATTCTAACGTCTTGCTTATTGTCTGATTAATTACATAATGCTCTTTTTACTATCTGCAAAACAGTATCACGTCTACATGTTTGTTAAGCGGTTCGCGAAAGTAGGAGCGTTGGTGGGAGAATTCCTTAGAGGCACTAGATGGCTTCTACCAGACCATGTATATACGCATTCAGTGATTGGTTTGTTTTGCTCTTCAAACTGCGATTTTGCTGTAATACTTTCTCGGATTAGGTTATGTTTATCAAAGTTTAATCTCTTGTTTGTATGCTTCATAATGGAAACTCTGTTTGCATGATTTTTAACAGGGATGTAAATGTCGCTAAAACCACACCACATAAAGCACATGTCAAAAAGTTTGTACTGTTATTTATGAATGCCCGTTTTAACCTCTTACTCTTTTGGCGAGAGGAAGGTAAGAATTGACCAAGCTATAGGATAGAACTTTGTTAGTCTCTATTGGATTTTCAAGGATGTCCCTTCAGACCAGCCAGAAAACCCCTTAACTTTGCCTCCTCACTGCATGATTAAACTGTTTAAGATGTAGTCAGCCCAGTTAGAGTTAAAGTCGTGTAGCTAATTACATCTTTCTGTTTTAGTTGAAACCCAGACTGGCCATGTTACTATATCAGGCGTTATATAATCAATCAGAACGGCCAAACAACACTTTTACTGGCGGGTCCTTCTGAAGAGACTCTGGGATTTTAGAGATAAAAGGGGCATGTGCTACGCTTTCATGAACGTTTGTGGGGTTATATGATGTCCATGTAAACTTCACTAAAATATTGCTTAATTGTTTGTCACTGTCAAATATTTCTTCCATTGTATATAGTTTTCCTGTCCTCGAATTACTTGTGGTCGTCATTTTAAGCCAAATTATTACTCGTAAATCAAAAAAAAAAATAAATGTAAATAAAAGTAAGTAAAGGAGGCTGTTATTCTTCACCAAGCCGTCGCAACACTTCAAGACCACGTTAACCTTCAATACACCTGCTAATATTTTAGCTTTTTCTGAATCATAAGTCAATGTTTATCACTTTGATTGCTTCGTAAATAGTTCACTATTATCTTTTATTATATTGTCTATGTCATCTCAAACCAAATTCACTCAAATCAATGTTTAACTAATTACTTTCATTGTTTGTCAAATTAGTTATTTACAATTCTTTAATCAGATTCACTGAGTTCGACAGCATTTTTAAATCTAAAAATAAATTTTAAAAAATAATTGTAACCTTCGTGTTCATTCATAGTCTTTTCTATCGTAAAACTGATCTTGATTCTTAATGAAATCAGCTAAGCCTTTGTGGAGTGGTAGAAACATCTGACAACTTCTTCATGAGCTATATTATCAACTAATTGGCAAACACCTTTATTAGTGGTTGGGGCAATAATCTGGTTTTTTACTGATGATCTGCGTCCGCTTTCTCGCATTTTTATACGCTCAAATAGATCAGTAATTAATTCTTCACCCAGCTCCTTAACTTTCTCTATCAGCCTCCTCTCCCTAATCCAACTTCTCAAATATATAAGTAATCTCGCGCTAACTACCTTCGACCTTCATTTTTTAACCGAAATATAATCCTAAATTTAAAAATTATTTATTAATCAGTTTTCTCTTGTTAATTCAACTGTTATTTATTAGCTCTTTTTTAAATCGTAAAACCTGATCTTCATTAAAGCGAATAGCTACTCCTTCAGGGCTGGTGAAAAAACGTTAGATTAACATCTTCAGGAGCTATATTGTCAACTAAGATGGCAAACACTTTACAATGGTTGAGGCAAGAATCTGGGTATTTTGCTGATGTCCTGTTTCACGCTTTGTTTTTCCCCCTTCGCATGTTATTCGATTAAAAGATCAGTTAATTTATTCTTCAACTGCTCTTTAACTATTCTTTATTGCCCTCCCTCTCCCAATCCAACTCGTATCGTATATTAATAGCTCGGTAGCTACTTCGGGGGCTGTCGGGGGGGGGTGCCTTCATTTTTTAAACCAGAAAAATATACGACAATTAAAAATTAAGTTAATTCTGTAAACCCTTAATTTTATGTTCCTGGAGAGAATGTAAATATGTTTGTTCACGATCACACATTCTTATGTTGCACGCAAGCCCCCGTTTCAATTTACTGATTAAGTCGATTTTAGAGGTTTTGAGGTGTTAATCTTAGTGTGAAACAGGTGTTAAAATTGGTCAAAACTGATATGTGATGGGCGTGATTTGTATGTGAAAAATGGGGTTTTCGTGCAAAATAAGATGGGTGGTCTTGAACCCGCATATTTACATTCTCTAATAGTCTGCTGTTTAGTTGAGACCCAGACTTCTATATTTTTTAATTTATTGCTATATAGTCGATTAAAACGGTTAACCTTACTATAACTGACGGGTCTATTGTAAGTTTACCTGGAACTTGAGAAATAGCATGTACAACGCTTGCCTGCACGTTTGTTGGATCAATGACTTCTGAATAGATCTCATTTAAAGCTCTTGACAAACGCTCTTCCTTGTCCAAATCATTAAACATTTCTTCAAGACTTTCATATATCTTATTTTCCATGTTGAGCTTCTTTTCTAACTCAAAATATCTATTTAATTTTTTTTTAATATTTAGTCAGAATCAATATCAACGGCCTTTTCGTGCTTGGACTCATAAACTAAAGTATAAACGCCCTTTGGTGTTGTTAATGTGAGCTGTTTAGAACAGAGTTTAATGTCTCGTTTACTTTTTTTTAAACATTCCTTTTTTATTTGATCGGTGTCTGGTTGTTGAGAAAAAGTTACCCTTGCCTTTTTGAAGATCAAACTTTTGCCATTTGTAGTCCTCAAAAACGACTAAATTCTCCATCCGTGATGTTCGCGTCAACTAGTGCTTTATTTATTATCAGTTTGAGTGAACTAAGTTTAGCTGTTATTAGTTGAACCATAGCTGTGTGCTTTTGGAGTTTAGTTTTTTTTTTGCTGGCAGCACGTGCATCTAATGAACAAAGGCCAAGAGTTAAAGACAAACTGCCTAGAGGTATAGCTACCTATGCACCTATGCCTGTTGCTAAGAGACCTACATTTGTTCCTGCTGATAAAGCACTAAAAGTCGATGCTTCAGTATTAATATATGTAACAGCGTTAAAGACAGCAGAATACCATCGTTTGGTTTTGCTGTATTTGAAAGGTCTTGCTCTAGTTCGTGTTATATTTGTATAACGTTTGTTAATCTGAAGGTTTTTATGTCAGGGTTGCCTACAGCAACAGAGTTGCCTACTATCTCTTCTTTAGGCACTTTTGGATAAACCTGAATGGACATGCTTTTTTAAGATAGATAATAATTTAGTATTGTACAATTTTTAATCTGCTATCTTGAAGATTAAGCTGCGCATCATATATTAAAAACAAATATACATTAACTGGTTTGTCACTCTCTTTTTCTTGATCAATTTGAATGGTTACTCCGTCGTTAACAGTTCTCCCACTTCCATGCAACTGATTATCCTTTGTCGACCTTAGGTCAATCCATAAACCGTATTTCGTTGTTAAATAATAATCAAGTCTAACATCATGAAGGTGTAGATCTTTAGACACAAGGTCTACTGTTGGAATTCTACGCCACCCACCTCTGAACAATTTTCTTATTTCGTCAAAATGCTGATAAGGTTTAAGCCCGCTACCATAGATTTGGTTAGGACAACCCTCATTGTACCTTCATTATTTTAGGATTAATAAACTTTTCAGTTTGTCTTTGGTATGGTTCTTTATCATCTTCACACAGCAATAAAGTACCTTTAAGTGATCGTGCTGTGGCACTAAAACTAAAATTCCATATAGTGTCTGCCTTGCTTTTGGTATATTTAGAATGATGAATCACTCTTTCGTAATATATTGCACATTTTGACTGATATTGTTGCTCGATCAGCCTTGCTAAGTTAGGGTTGCTAACAATGTCAAACTCTAACGAGATGTCAGAAATGCTGTACTTTGCTTCGGTGTCTGTTGATCTGATAACACGTTTGTATTCATTAAAAGTTAGTTCATATGACAATCTGTCTTTTAATGCTCCTTAAAGTATGGTGCATGCGCACTTAACAACTCAAAATCGAAGGGTATGGAAAAGCGATTTCCATACGCAAAACTTACAGCTTCAGGCCTGTTACTGTCTTTAGCATCTGCGGCGCCTATTCTGCGTTTTAGTGCATCTTCACTTTCGACTCCTTGAAATGCAAGATCAGCCCTTTCATTCACGGTTAGCCACAGATCAGAATAGATTAGAAATATGTCTGCATTGTGTAAAGAAAATATCTCCTGCCCCTCAAGTTTTATAGAAATTTTCTTAACGATTGCCCGTCCCAGATTCTGGGTCCTGTTTGGGTCTGTTGCTGATGCGAGTTCTATTTTAAAAGTAAGTCGTGCAGATCCTGGCACAATCATTTCATCTGCTCCTAGGTCTGGAAATTTGACAGTAAGAATTTGATCTGAATCAATAGTAGATGGATTATTTGGAACAATAATATTCTGTTTATTTCCCTTCACGCCAAGTGGCTCTTTCAGTCTTCTATGCGGGTCAAGAATTGAGCCATATGCTTGTGACATTTTTTTTTATAAAACAAAATAAAATTTATTTATTTTTAAACATGGCAGGCATTGAAGATGAAGATTATGATGTTTTTGATCCTGGAGACGACATGAGTGAAATGACCCTTTGACTCATCCATTGCACTCATTGCTGCGTGAATTAACAGAAGGTAAGGTCAGATCATTATACCAAAGTTTAGGTCAAGAACCTCCCGAAGTTTTAGACCCTAATGATTTTGAACTAAAAGATAACCATTTGATTGTGAAAAACGACCAAGGACAACTTGTTCGGCTTACAACTAAACCAGACTCATCAAAGTTTTTAGCCAAGAGTACAATTAGACAAAGGCTCAGTGTAAGCGATCAAAATCGCCTTAACATTGCTAAACCAAAATTAGATAGGGACGCAGTTTCTAAACTTAAAAACACACTACAAGAAATCCCAACAGATAACCAAATGCAAAACATAGAACTTAAATATTTAAATCAATCAGCAGACGAAATAATACAAGCAATAGAAGCAGAAACCAGTTTTTTTTCAGAAGAAACAGCATTAATAACTATTCACGATCCACCGCTACACATGCGAGAAATAGCGGCCCTTGATCATGCTTTGAGAAGCATCAGAGGTGAATTAACAAACAATTTAGCAAAACTGGTGAACTAGATGAGCATATAAAAAGAGAAGAAGAAAAACTCGTTGAGGCTGACGACTTCTACTTAGGACATGATATTAAAGAAAGAATAGCACAAAGACTGATCTTGAACAAGAGAGATCAGCAAGACTAGAATTGTTGTCTATGAACCAAAAACAATTACGAACTCAAGTGAACAGAATAAGAGAAACCATCCAAAGAATTTTGTATGAAAACACGACGCTAGCAGAACGAATACGAACACTGTTTAGTGAGCAAGGAGTCACATTAGCAACCATTATAACAGCCTTGGGATTTGCAATAAGTACACTGGTGTTAGCTATTACGTGGTGGTCAAGGGTCAGTGCCTCCACCACCATCGCCTCCATCATCATCTCCTCCATCACCATCAGACATATCATGGGTAAAAAAAAAAAAAACTTGATCATCTTGCAGGTTTATGTAAAACAAAAAATAGCCAGTAAGGCCATAGGCTCTTTACCCGGCATTTTAGGTTCTGTCGTTAGCTGGCTTTTGTCTACTGCAAGCAAAGTAGTTGGCTTTATGGCCGAGCACGTATGGACATAAGTTGTCTTAATAGTTGGGTTACTTTTTAGTAAGATAAAGAACAAGTAATCCTAGGCCAGTTAATCCAATAACAAGTGCTGTCTTTTCATATTCATGGTTACCAGAATTATTTTTTTTATCTTCAACAACTTCAGGGATTGGATGACTTACTCTTGGGGGTCGACTTGTTTACTTATTGTTTGTGATATTACTGGCTCAGAATTTATGTCGTTTTTTCCAACCTTCTGTTCATTACCTGCCACAAGGATTTCATTATTGTAGTTTATTATTGTTTCTATCTGGAGTCTGAGGTCAGAAGGCAGCATGTATAAACGAGTCCCAACAGCAAAGTCTATTTCGATCTTGCGTATTGTAAAACATTTTGGTACCTTTTAATACTTGAAGGCAAATCAACTGCAGAATTAATGGCGTCCTCTAAATTTGCCAAGTACTGTTTTTGTGCATCAAAGCCAGTAGAAGGATCAGTTATGTTCGATCTTGCCTGTGCTTGCGACCCAAGCAAACACCAAACATAAGTACGAATAGAGTCGTTTATTCGTTCTATTCCTGCTTTAGTTAGGCCCTTAGAAGTGTCTAAAATAAATGTTGTCCCCGCTGTTTTATGCTTTTGCTCTATGGACCCAAGATGAACAGCTGTGCCTGAAGAGAAAGATGTGTAAGGAGGATTCCAGTCATTGTTATACTTTCTGTACACGCCCCAAAGATAAAGAGTACCTAAACCATGATTAAGATCCAACTTTTGTCCAAAGTCTGTCTTAACATTAATATTGAATTCGTTACAGATCCTCTCAAAAGCCTTCATGTCTATTCTGTTGCTGAATGGATTAAACGGTTTGTCATTTGGTAGTGGCGCTTGCAGTTCAGATAAAATACGTCTGAAGGTGTAATAAAAATGAAACCTATACGTTGACCTCACCAAAGGATCAGGATGATTAAAATAATCGGCATACGACACTCCACACCCAGTTGATGCACAAAACACAGCAAAGTTTAACTGGTTCTGATAAAACTGCATCGGATGACTGAACCACACTTTCGGGATGTAATCGTTTTTAATAGGGGGGTTAAGATAGCTGTTCAATGGAGTACTAACCTTTACTTGAAAGGTGTCAGTCTGGGTCACAGAAATGTCAAGGGCGTCAGTTGCTATATTTTTAAGATTGTAGTGCGGTCCAACAGAATATTTTGCATTAGTATATTTTAAGGCACTCATTTTTAATTTGTTTAAAAAATGTTTGTAACAATAACAACCCCATACAGTCCTTCGTTTTTAAAATATGCTATTGATAACGAATGCAGAACCCGGAGGGTCGCACTCCATGAAGTTTTTACAAAGTCGTATGGTTTAATATAAGTCAATCCAAGAAGAATAATACCATTTACATTTTTGACAATATTGGAAACTTAGCCAGTTAACCATACCTGATGGTTATTACGGGTTTTGCTCACTAAAAGAAGCAATGAGTAACTTCTACATTACTCTCAAACTTAACAATGCAAATCTGAAAACAATGTTGATATTCAAACCTGAACACGAGGGTGTACATTACCGTTTTGATGGAGAGATAGCTAAAATGTTAGGCTTTACAACTTCCAATCGAGCCATTCATAGATTTAGAGTTGAACGAAACAGAACTACTTATGAGGGGGAAAATCCGCTCGATCTTGCATTACATTCATTACTCTATGTTCATTTGGACGAGCTGAGCACTGATGAAAACTTATATGATTGAAGGCCCTCAACTGTTTAAAGAGCTCTTCCATCAGGAAAAGCTGCATATTGCGATTATGAAATTATACAATTCCCTAATTTACAGTTAAAAAAATTAGCTTGTGGGAGGGTCGGATCATTTGATATAAAAATCACAGATAAAACGTAAGTCGTGAAATGTGATAACCTGCACATTGTTTTAGAAATAAAATAATAAGCTGTACTAAAAAATGTCGCGTGGACCAGAGGAATCGGGGGTTACATTAGCACCTGTAAGGTGTATAACTTTAGAATTAAAAGACCTTGCAGACACCGAGGACTTTGAACAGAACGGCGAGATAGGCGCTTTGTATGGTTTTGAGTACACTAGAGATGGTTATTATAAACGCAAAGAGGTTAACGACAACAAAAGGTTTCCTAAACTAGAACAACTGCGCAATCTAGAAGCAAATACTGCAGGCCATTATGAATATAAAATAGTTCGAAAAACTGACAACAAATGGCACTTAGAACCATATTTAGAATGGGACATAAAATTTGAATTCTTAAGCCCATTTACATTTTTTGACCGTCAAAAAAGTTTCAGAAAAGCATTCTACTCTGGTCTTTTACATATAAGTCTTATGCCAGAGGACAATAGTCTGAAAGAGATCGAAATAAAGCCGTTTGGGTATAAACAGTACATCCTCCACAGAAGAGAATCGGTTTTAAAGGAATTAAGCTTCTACAAAATTACAGTTCATTCCACGCAAGAAATTAGGAGACACGTTCAGAATAATATTTGAAATTTCTGTCTTAAAAGATGTGGAGAGGAATAGTGCTTCTGGCATCAGTGACAATCTTATGAAAGGAATTCTTATTAGCTGGCAAAACCTAGACGTTGAAAAACTTAAAGTTACTGTCGTTGTTCTTTACAACGGTGAGGATATTAAGGTCATAACAACCAGCGACAAAATCAATATTAGTCTAAATAGAAGCAATCTTACAGAACTGAATTGGATTAATCGTACACATTTAGATCTTATAGGATTTTATTATACTGAACAAGTTTTGGCAGAGAGTATGATAAACATAATAACTGGATTAGATCAAATTCTGTTATAAAACTTTATGACAAAAAATCCTCATTGTTCGTTGATTTGTGGACAGACTGGTTGTGGAAAAATAATATTTGTCCTCGACCTATTACAAAACGTTTATCGTTATGATTTTGATCATATAGTAATTTTCTGCTGTCACCGATCTGGTCATCGTGGAAATCGTACAGACGCGCTGACGGCTCTGTATCGATTCGTAGCATCATTCCACGATGGGGGTGTAGGTTTACCGGGCCATATATGGTAGTTGTTGGGTTCAGGAAGGATGGTGGGGATGTTGGATACCTGTATGTTCCATTCATATATTGGGTGTGCGTTTGCTACCATGCACAGGCAGGGAAAGGATAAGTGTGGGGAGAGAGAGGGGTAGCCTTCCGTCTCCTGTTCTGTTTCGCGTGGCGTCCCGTTTCACGTGCGGTTTGTGTAGAGTTCAAAACTCAGCAAGGAGTGAGTGCTGAGTCATCAAGCATTAAAGTTTGGTGGGGCCGGGTGGCTAGCACTTCGGTCAAAATCCTTGGTGAAGAGCAGTTGGGCTCTTGTTCTGGTGCCAGCGTTTGTGCTGTGGGTCTGACTTCGGTCGACATGGTGAGCCGGCCCTCGTGAGCGTTTTGCTCTTGGTCGTGCAGTCGTTGGTGTTTCGATGTGCTGCGACCCTGAGGTTCAGGTGCTGGGGTGGCCAGCCGCAGTGGTTGTCGTTCTGTGTTGTAGCAGGTATGTGGAGTTAGTTAAGGTGATAGTAGTGTAGTGTTAAGGGTGGCGTTGTCTTGTGCACATTTCTGTCGACTTGTACAAACGTGTAAATAATATGAGCTCATGTTTTGAATCAATTTCAAGTTTTCTTAGGGAAAAGGAAGAGGGAGAAAATGGGGGAAAATAAGGACTAAAACGAAGCAAGCTGAGAAAAGTGTGATGGTGGGTTTTGACCAGCGGGTTGTGTTGAGAGGTGGAAACAGGGAAAGGGAAAAAGAAAAGAAGGAAATTTAGTTATGAAGTTTCGAATGGAAATGTAAATAGTTATCATTGGTTCAATCCTGATGGTAGGATTGAGTTGGTACTTATTCGTTACAGGGGGTTCGAACGGAAATGCGTTCGGGAAGCATAGACAGGGTTTGTTGGCACCAGGTGCTGTAGAGCTTATGATTGTGCCATGTCATGGAAGTTATTGGGAAGGATAAGTGTTGTGTAGTTGTATGAAGAGGTACTAGTGTCAAGCAGCGCGGTTGGGTATGGCGTGGGTACCCTAATTCAATAACATAGGTTAATGATATTGTTCCTACATTGCGAGAGATTTGTCGGAGTGTGCTTATGCCTTGGGTGATTGACGAGGAGATATAGCTGTCCTGTCCCATTGGTTTTCTTTGGAATCGAGACATGATATTTGTGGTGGATGTTACAATATGACTGAGAATGTGTGTGTGGGAAGGTGTATTATGGAGTAGCTCTGTGTATACCGTAGTGTAAGAGGAATGTAACTTTGTGGTATAAACAACGTGGGATGGTGATAGTGGTAACTCGTTTATAGAGCTCATAGGCTCTGGGGTGCGTAAAGAAAATCCTGGGAAGGGGCGAACTAAGGGGTTACCCTAGTGATGTATGTAGCTATGCATGTCTACGGTTAGAGGGTAACAGCTAGGTCAAGTGCAGGTGAGGGCGCATTCCCACCATCCTGTGGCCCGGTACACCAGGCGGATCAGGGCCGTTTTAGTCGGGGAGCTGTGGACGGCCAGTTGCTGGCATTCCTGACCCTGACTGTCCGGCGTTCGTGGCAGGTGCCTGCGGTTACCCCACCTGCACTCCCCATCCTGCTGTGCCCGGACTGTTGTCCCAGTCCTTACCCCGTCCAATGCTACAACCCTTTTCCTTTTCTCCCCATCCGGCTGGATCTTCACAGCCTGGCCATTAACGTCACCGTTGCTGGTGTCGCTGTTGCTGCTGGCGCCGTTGCTGATGTCGCTGTTGCTGCTGGCGCCGTTGCTGGTGTCGCTGTTGCTGTTGGCGCCGTTGCTGGTGTCGTTGTTGCTGCTGGTGCCGTTGCTGTGTCGCCGTTGTTGGGTCGCCGTTGCTGTTATCGCCGTTGCTGTTGGCGTTGTTGCTGTTGTCGCCGCCGATGCTGATCCACCCTATCACCGACTCCTCACTCTGTGATCGCCGCCATTGAACGGTGTCGTCGCCGCCCTGGGTGTGAGTTGTCACTGTGGTTGGTGGCAGACGTCGCTGTCGCCGTTGTGTTGGCGGTGGCTGTGATTGTCCACTGATGTTGTGAAAGCCAGTGTGTCACTGTCATCTGTTATCCTCGTCTTCGGCAGGCAGGTTCATCTGGTCACCGTCACTATCGCCGTCGTGAGACTGTCAACGTCGTCGTCGAGTGGCCTGTTTTCCTTTTTGTGTTGAGCTTTTTTTTTGTAGCATTGAAACACCTGAAGACATTGGGTTTGGGTGTGCATGCATGAAGGATGGATGTTGATTAAAAAGGGGATGACTGAAGGGATGAATGTGCGCAGTGAATTAGATGCGAAATGAACATTGCTATATAAAGTTGGTGTAGTTTGGTTGTTGTTGTTGTTGTTTTCTTTTGGGGAAATGGTTGTGGTCATGAAAAGGATTGACTTAAATTATGTTATGTGTTATATACTGCTGGCCTGAGGAACTCTGCACACTGTAGCTAAATAAGGGGTAAAATAACTTATTGTAGCTGCCTTGGCCGTAGGAACTGTGTGTTTTCAGGCTTGGGTCTGTGACTTGTTATTCATAGAAGATTCCGCTCATTAAATGTTTTGTTGGGAATAAAATTGTTTTCTTGTCAGTTCTTATGTGGCGTGTTGTCTGTTTAGTGGGTTAGTTGTGGGAGGGTTTGTTTTTTTTTACGTCCGGCTTAGGCTTCCGTGACATCTGCCCAACCTTAAAATGGAATCAATCATATCATGATCGAATGTTTATATGGACAGATGATGACATATATTTGATTGATCCCAGCAATAAACTGAGTGAGTGTTTAGAATACTTTTATAGGCTCTTTGAGGGAACACAGACACTATTTATTATAGATGACTGTTCGGCAGAATGCTGGGATAAGTGTGTGGGTTTTATGTCAAAAATATAAATCAGTTTTAAGACTTAAGAGAACAGTTAAAGACCGTAGTTTTAATTCATATGAAAGACAGAGACGCATTTGATGAATGTATGCGTGAAAAGATGTTATTGAAAACGATCAGGAAAAACATAGGATTAAGCAAAAACTGAAATCTCAAAAGTTTTATAAATTAGTATTGAAAACAGATAATCCTACACAATATGTATGTTTGTAGGGGTTTTACTAGTTAGAGAACGTCAAAAGGGGCATTCTGACGAAGTTGGCGAAGCTGAGTCAGAATGCCCCCTTTGACGTTCTCTGGAGCCGATCACGGTGGTTGTGGGTTGGCTCCCTTGGTTGTGGTGCTGGCAAGGTTGTTCATTTGTTATTGTCTGCTTTCCACTTGTTTTGA
>CM031614.1:68102620-68125120 GCA_018398815.1 Conus ventricosus
TGTGTTCAGGTCATGGGGATATCTGGCCAGTTTCACCTCCAATGAAGAGACTGGATGCGGTGCTTGACATTGTGTGGTGGAACAGTGGGAGTCGTGACGTATTTGTGGGGCTGACCTTGTCTCAACCGCATTACTCTGTCATGTAGGATCTGTGTTTGTGCAGTAAATGCATAATCTATGTAGATGTATAAGCAAAGTGTGATTTCTTTGTATGATCATGTTCGATTCGTTTTGTTGATCAGTTCGGATGGTGATGATCTTCTCTCTCTCTCTCTCTCTTCTCATCTCTATCTCTCATCTCTCTTCACTCTCCTCTCTCTCTCTCCTCTCTGATCTCTCTCTCCTCTCCTCCACCTCCTCCTGCCTCTCTCCTCCTCCTCCTCCTCATTCCCCTCCTCCTCTTTCTTCTCCGTTACAGAGCCCTATGGAGAGAGTGATTATATCTCACGTACGCTTTGCGTATATATATATATATATATATATATATTATATAATATTATATGATTATATTAATATATATTTATATAATTATTTATATCTATAGTGTTGTGTGTGTGTGTGTGTGTGTGTGTGTGTGTTGTTGGTGTGTGGTGTGTGTGTGGTGTGTGTGTTCTATGTGTGTATATGTATATGTATATCAGTGACGGTGAGGAAAGACCCACTGAGCACAGGGAAAGTCCTGTTGACAGTGGGAAAGACTACAACTTTGGATTCTCTCTTGAGGGCACATAAGACCGTATGGCGAAAGCTTGGCTGTGTCTGGAGTGGCACCGTCTTCATCTGTCCGTGGGCAGGGGTGGTTGGGTCTGTGGGGTGTGCTCGGCAGCTGGAGGGTGGTGTTTTTCGCCGGTGGGCTCTGCAGTCATGAAATACGGGCTGGTACACCCATGGGGATGCTACTTTAAGGCTGTTATGAGCTGCATCCTGTAGTCTAATTTACCTCTGTTCAGGAGCAGTTATGCCCCTTGATATCTTAATGGAGTGTCCTGCGCGTGCCTGTACCCATCGTCAACACAGCGCAGGCCTCCAAGGGTGGTACAGGACTGCTCTAAAGGCGGGTGAAGACGGTGCTTCTCTGGGTCCTCCCGCGCACCTTCGGGTGTTTCTTTTTTCTTTCTTTGCCTTAACTAGGCTGACCCTGGAGAAAGGTCAGTGACGGTGAGGAAAGACCCACTGAGCACAGGGAAAGTCCTGTTGACAGTGGGAAAGACTACAACTTTGGATTCTCTCTTGAGGGCACATAAGACCGTATGGCGAAAGCTTGGCTGTGTCTGGAGTGGCACCGTCTTCATCTGTCCGTGGGCAGGGGTGGTTGGGTCTGTGGGGTGTGCTCGGCAGCTGGAGGGTGGTGTTTTTCGCCGGTGGGCTCTGCAGTCATGAAATACGGGCTGGTACACCCATGGGGATGCTACTTTAAGGCTGTTATGAGCTGCATCCTGTAGTCTAATTTACCTCTGTTCAGGTGCAGTTATGTCCCTTGATATCTTAATGGAGTTTCCTGCGCGTGCCTGTACCCATCGTCAACACAGCGCAGGCCTCCAAGGGTGGTACAGGACTGCTCTAAAGGCGGGTGAAGACGGTGCTTCTCTGGGTCCTCCCCAGCACCTTCGGGTGTTTCTTTTTCTTTTCTTCTTTTATATATATATATATATATATATATATATATATATATATATATTATATATATTATATATATATATATATATATATATATATATATATATAATATATATGTGTGTGTGTGTGTGTGTGTGTGTGTGTGTGTGTGTGTGTGTGTGTGTGTGTGTGTGTGTGTGTGTGTGTGTGTGTGTGTGTTTTTGTGTGTGTGTGTGTGTGTGTGTGTGTGTGTGTGTGTGTGTGTGTGTGTGTGTGTGTGTGTGTGTGTGTGTGTGTGTGTGTGTGTGTGTGTTGGTCGATTTGATCTACACATTTCGGATTTCGCTTTGTATGCATTAGATGTTATGTGATATTTGTTTCCCAAATGACGCATGCACACATTGCGTAAAGGTTCCGGATTTGGCAATGAAGGTGACCAAACTGCTAGCGTTTATCGATGGGAAAACTGACCTCGACAACGACTTTGAGAGGTTTAAACCTTCTGCCACTAGAGCTGGGCGAACTAAGACAGGTGGGCTGCAAATGTGAGTGCCTTGTTGTCAGGGAGGATAACCGATGTCTTTCACGTGAAGAGGCTGCAGACTAAATTCAGTTAAGGAAACTTTGCTGACCAGATTTGTCTCCACTGTGGAAGGTTATCGTAGCTGTTTTCGTGATTGCAGTCCTGAGGCTATCGGTAACCAACAGCAGTTCATTGTGAGGCACGAAGTCTACTTCACACGCTGGGTGCAACTCTAAGGTCCTGCAGAAGACTTTGAGGGACGGTCTAGTCTAATCGTCAGACAGCAGTATATCCATGCTTGCCCAAAGATGTGGCCACTCCACATTCTTCAAAGGCTTGCAGAATGGCACATTACATGCAAAAATGGAAATGACAATGGAACCTGCAGCCAGATATCAATAATAGTGCAGGTCAATTCTTATTTCTTGATTTGTTTCTTTGGTAGTATTTTACGCCTCGTCGACAGCAATAGATGCATACGAACATAGATGTGGGGAACATAGAGCCAGGGAAACATAGAGCTAGGGGGGGGACACAGAGCCAGGGAAACGTCGAGCCTGGGGAACACAAACCTGTGGAAACAGAGAGCAGGGGATCATGGACATAGGCACGGAGAAGACAGAAGCGCATAGACATGGGGGAACATTGAGCTGGGAGACAAAGGCAGGCTTTTCATTAAACGTCTAGTCATGTTTTGATATAGTGTTCCGTCCCATTGATATGTTATCTGTTTTGAATGGCATATACTAACATCAAGTGTTATGCCATCAGTTTTCTCAAGATGTCATTATTAGGGTGATTCCGAGGTTGCTCCCTGGAAAGTTAAAAATGACGTTCATTGTATAGATCCTGTAGGTCACTTGAGAAACAGAGAGAGAGATTCAGATTCAGATTCAGATGTTTAATTCATATTTAGGCCATTGCCCCTAATGAAGGGGAGTAATTGAACACTCATTTCACACAAACTTTTCTATACACATTATAAAGTCAGAACAATATTTACGAAATGGCAATCTCACGGAACTGAAATGCTTTGTACAAGTAAATTGATAGATTTCTAACTGTTCTTTCACGTTTGCATGCCAAAAGTAAACTTAGTCGAAACAGGTTTGGAAATCTATAAAACTTTGCAGGAATGTATTGTTGTCTTAAGTTATTTAGTGCTGGACAACATAAGACAAAATGAACCTCATCCTCTTTACCGTTTTTACACAGTGGGCAAATTAAATCATTCTCATTATGGGGTCGATATTTGTAGTAATGCTGAGCAATATCTGTTACCCCAAGTCTGAACTTAGTCATCACAACTTTTAGATGTCTATCTAAATTTAGCAACAAATGAATTTTCACATCAGGTACTGTACAAAATGTTCTGTATACACTAAATCTATCGCTATTCTTAATATGGTCATCCCATTCCTGCCATCTACATGAAATTAATCTTTCCTTAAAATCATACAAAAAAAGCATTTATTTCTTCTACACCTTGATTTGTCCAAACAAAACCATATCCAAATATAAACAGTTTGATGTTTGGATGTTTGAAGCCCAGTTTCTTTTGTTGCGTGAATCTAAATCTAGCAGCATCCTATAAGCTTTGCGTGGTAGCCTTGACTCATCCATTCGAGTACGTTTTAGCCAAAATCGAACACATTTAACTACTGAGTTGATATATATTGGATATCGATTTGTTTCCCCATATATTAGATAATTTGGTGTTCTTATTTCAACCCCTAAAAAACTTTTAAGGGCAAATAAATGTATTTTTTCACAATGAAGAGCAGCATTATCTAGACCCCATAATTCTGCACCGTACATAACCATTGGTTGAATTTGTGTGTCAAATAGTTTCAAAAATAAACTAAGAGAATTGCATTTCAGTCTATACAGTTTCTTTAGAATACACATCAATGCATTTTTAGCTCTGCTCACCAAATCCTGGCATGCAACTGAAAAACTCAGTCTTGTGGAGAAACAAATTCCAAGATACTTATATATATTCACAACTGATAGTGCGGCCCTATTGTAAGTCCATCTTTCTCTTGCTGCCAAGTATCTGCCTTTTCTAAATACAACTACATTAGTTTTATTCATGTTCACATTCAAATGTAATGTTGATGCTGCCTTATACAAACTATCTAGTTGTGTCTGTAGACCAATAACAGTTTCAGCTATTAACGCTATATCATCTGCTAATAATAGAATAAAAATTCAAAATAATCATGGGTAAATGTAGCACCATGTCTCCCTTTTCTGATCACTTCTAAGGCTAACTCATTTATGAATAATGAAAACAACACAGGGCTAGTCACATCACCTTATTGTACCCCACGAGTGCAGTTGATGTAGTCTGTCAATTTTGCTCCACACCGAATTCTAGCTTTTAAATTTGTGTACATACTATGAAGACATCTAAATAGCTTGCCTTTAATTCCATTTTTTACTAGAATAGGCCATAATATATTTCTTTCTATGGAATCAAAGGCCTTTTCAAAGTCAACAAAAGCAACATATAATTTACGATTAAAAGAGAACTGTTTCTGTACCATAGCTAATAATGTAAACATATAATCAGTTGTAGATTATCTTCTTTTAAACCCCGCTTGGTATTCGCCTGTAAGATTATGTTCTTCAATATACTCTTGGAGAGAGAACGTAGAAACACGGATTCTGGCTCACCCGGTCTCAACCAGTTTCGACCGGGCGACTCCAGAATCCGTGTTTCTACGTTCTCTGACAAGTAAGACTTCAATAACCAAAAAATAACGATTATCTACAAACAAATATACTGTGTAGGATTATCCGTTTTCAATACTAATTTACTAAACTTTTCAGATTTTAGTTTTTGTTTAATCCTGCGTTTTTCCTGATCATTTTCAATAACATAACATTCATCAAATGAGTCTCTGTCTAGAGGATGACTTAATTACAATCTTGAGGTGACTTAAGTTAAGAACTTGAGGTGACTTGATCAAGAACTTATTAAGAACTTGATGTGACTTAAGTAGAAACTTAAAGGAACTTAATAAAGAACTTAATTATAAACTTAATTAAGAACTTGGGGTGACTTGATTAAGAACTTAATTAAAAACTTGGGGTGACTTAATTAAGAACTTAATTAAGGACTTGGGGTGACTTGGGGTGAAGGCGTTAAGTGTCTTAAAGTGGAACTGTGGGGACGACTTGCTTTGTGACTGAACAGGTTGTGTCCCGCGCGCACCTCAATCAACTAGGCCAAGTGATCACATGGGTCGTTTGGCCTAGTTTGCCGCTGAGCTTTGCAGGTACTGCCGCGCTTTGCGGGTCAAGCGATCATATATGATCACTTGGCCTAGTTTGCCACCGAGCTTTGCAGGTGCTCCGTGCTGACGTCATTGGCGGCAGACTGCCACGCTTTGCAGGTCAAGCGATCATATATGATCACTTGGCCTAGTTTGCTGCTGTGCTTCTCTTTTCTCAACCAGGCTTGCAAACTGACTTTGGCAGAGTTACAGCATTAATTGCTGTAGCCGAGCTTTTATGGCGGCTCTAATCGCCAGTAGTAGTACATCCGTCATTGTATATTGGAGCATTTATATGGTGATAGTGCTGGCTACACACTATCCTCTCCATACTGGTAGATGTACTAAGGTCTGCCTAGCCCTATCTAGTTTGTTTGCCAGAACTCCCGAAAGTCGCTATTCAGTTGCATAAGTCTAATGATACTTTGACGTTTGCTACACAGTTCATTTATACTGATTCCTAGCTTGTGAAATTTAGGATAGTTATAAAAAACAAAACCGAAAGTTGAATGAGTTTCCTAGCATACGAATTAGCTATGTTCACCTGCGTCTTAAGAAATGAACGCCATGTTTGACGCGGTTTTGTTCTTTAAACATGACTTGAGCTGTCTCAAGCCAGCGCCCAACAATCAATGATGGATTGTTTTGCTTCGGCCAACTTTCACAACACAGCGCCATTTTTAGATAAGGAACCATCTTATCAATAGTCAAACACATATTGAAACCGGCTACATCTTAAACCCAACAAACCTTTAAATAGTCGTGCATTTCCAAAGCAGTTGGTTCACTTTTTCTCCACCTTCTAGAAAAGCAATGCTTTTTTTTCGGTTTCACTGGCAGAGAACATGCTTCGCCTAGTTCCTTTTTGACAAATACTCTAACTTTGCAGTTAAAGTAAAACTTGCGGTCTTGATGCGCGAGTTGTTCTTCAGTAAATCTGTTAGCCAAACTCCAAACACAGCAGTCAACAGAGCACAGTAAAAAAACAACCTTCTTGTTTAGCAGTCAGTGGAAGAATGGTGAGATAAGCGGGGGCGTTTGCCGCAGCAAAATAGCCTTGCTGACTGTTACTATAACAGCCGATTACGTGAGCATTCCTAGCCACGTACAGCCAGCAAGCCTGCTAATTATTTCTCCCTTTACATGTTAGGGTTGTGGGCCCCGTCATTTACCCTTCTCATATTACCAGTGACAGAGGCCCACAGTCGGTAAGTGGAATAAGTGTGTGGATTTTATGTTAGAAATATAACTCGGTTTTAAAAGGCTTTAGAGAACAGTTTTACATGGAAAAAAATACAATCTATGTTTTTTGTCTTAAATAGTAGATGTCTAATTATAGTACACACACGCCTCAAAAACGCGTCATCGCTGATAATATTTTGCTCGCGTTCTCTGCGCGAGATCGGCCAGCATAGATCTTAATGAAGTTCTTACATCCTAAGCAACCGCATTGATTACAATTCTGGTCTATGGAAATGTCTTTTATAGACTCCATGTCTTTATTTATTGACTCCATCATTTTATAATACCCCAAATGATCTATTTTTATAAAAAAAAAAAAACAAAAAATTTTAAAATTAAGTTCTTAAAATATTATTCCATTAGAAATGGATCAAAATGAGCTTTTTTTGTTGGTGGTTCTGGCATATTTTTTTGTTCAGCTTCTATATTTAGTGGTTCAGATTTTTTTGACTTCTTTGGTTTTTGTTGCCATTGTTTATATATTTTATAACCGTAATAACCACCCCCAGCAGCAGCAAGGGCGCCAAAAATGACAACAGTTTTAAGTTCAATATTCCATGAAGACTTTGGTGCTATAGGCCTTGAATCACATGGAGTTTTTATAGCTGGCATTGAATCAACTTGTTCTGGCGTTGGCGGTTTTTTATGTTTTCATATGAGTTATATTCTGTGATTGTAACATTAATTTTTTTGTCTGTTCCACTCTGCTAATTTTTTTCCTGCTTTAACACGCCCAGGATGAGGATGCTTTTCACTGGTCTCCACCTGATTCAGTGTTTTCTGATTCTGCTGATTTTCTGGCTTGGTTACTTTCTCCACCTGATTCAGTGTTTTCTGATTCTGCTGATTTTCTGGCTCGGTCATTTTGAAGGGAAATAAAATCTATATGATTAAAAGTAATTAATCCATGATTAATGGCGATAACAATGTTCCAAATCTGTAATATAGATCACAGCTTAGAGACTCTAATGACTTTGTTAAAACTGGATCCTGCGTTAAATCATACATAAAGTCTTGTTCAGAATCAATGGGAGCAAATTTACTAACTAGTTTAGTGTACAAACTAAGAACCGTTTGCCCGACGCTTTTCACCATTCTCGACCCTAGTTGCGCTTCATAACCTGTTATGATACTTTACAATGTCTTGTGGCGACATCTGTTGAATTTGTTCTATGCTGAATTCAGTTCCGAGGAACTGTTTTGTTTTTCCACATGCTGCCAAGAATACAGCCTCTCCTTTTTGGGCATAATAGCTTGGTCATCAACTTCTTCATTTGTAAGCCCAAGACGGTTTAGGCTGCTCTGTAGCTCTAGCAGATCATCGCTGTTCATGTTTTTTTTTATTAATTATAATTATTTTATTTTTTTAAAATGAGCACCGAAAAAACTGTTGCCAACCTTGTATACCATTCTGCTGTTATTGGAGGTCTAAGTGTAGGATACACAATGCTTGGTAAAAGCTTGTTAAAAATAAAACCGGCAGATCTTGGCAAACTAGACTTTGAGGTTTTGGCAAAGCTGATTGCTCTTATTACAGCTTCGTTCGCTACGAAAGATTTTCTAGTTAATCAAGAATAATCCAGAGAATATAAATATGTAAAATTGAAAAAATACATTTATAAAATGGCTTCACTCGTAATGATGATAGGTGGTGCTGTGGTTAATGCGCTTGCTTTTAGCGGAAGTAATTACGCATTTAGTAAACTGCGGGATGACGGCGAGAGAAAAAGACATAACAAAGCTATGGAGCAACTAGCTGCAGCACAAGATCACTATGAAAAGCAGAGAATTGAGCAGTTAGATTTTATTAAAGACAAACTGAAAAAACAGGGACATGCAGCTTACGCATTTAAAGATTTGATCAAGCAATAAAAGAGTATTATCTAGTAACAGGCAAACCAATCGAAACATTGCCCCCGCCAAAATTCAGCGATTTTTATCATCCTCAGAAAAACAAAAGATGCAAGAAATCGCGTTTATTGTCTTTGGTATGACCGTTGTGTATTTTGTTGCGCATAATATTGGCTGAATAAAAATGAACAAAATCTATTATTCACCCAAAGGATATTGGAAGGGAATCACGGCAATCAAAAAGCTAAGCCAAGCAGCGGGAGTCAGTGAAAAAACAGCAAAGGAATGGTTATCTAAACAAGCGATTTGGCAAATTTATTTACCTGCGCCTAGACGAATACAGAGACCACACTTTGTGAATACAATACCGAACGACACCCATCAAATGGATCTTCTATATTTACCCCATGATACGATTAGACGAAAAAGGATTTAAGTACGCACTCACAGTCATTGACATTAGCTTCAAGATACAAAGATGCGGAACCATTAACACAAAAGAGCGCTTCTGCTGTTGCTGTTGCCATACAACTAATATATCAACGAGGCCCGTTAACTTATCCTCGCATGATTCAAGTCGATGATGGAAAAGAATTTAAAGGCTGAGTGAATCAATTATTGTTAAAACATAGAGTTACCATTAAAAGAGCATTCCGGGAGTTCACAGATCACAGGCTTTGGTTGAAAACTTTAACAAACAGTTAGCCGAAAGACTTTTCTCCTACCAGTATCACAGAGAGCTTATTGACAATTCTCGCAACACAGAATGGTTAGAAGACTGCCCTCAGTTCTACGGGCAATGAATAATGAAGAATTTAAATTAACAGGTCTAAAACCAGTACAAGCAATCAAAAACAAACAATAAATGCTGTTGAAGGAGAGTCTTCATCTAGCAAACTATTACCGTTTGGTTGAAAGTAAGGTACCTTTATTTACCGGGGGAAGCAGAAGGGACACTCGCATCAGGGCAACCGATCCAGTTTGGAGTGTTGATCCATATGAAATAAAAAGAATGTAAAGATGAATCCGCCCGTGTATTATTTACGAGAAACTGACACAACAAAACAACCAGCTCCTCAAAGATCTTTTGTGAAGGAGGAACTGCAGATAATCCCGCCAGACACAGTTCCGCTTAATTAATTTACATAAATATATTTGAGTTAAAATGGAAGCTCAGAAGGAAGCGCAGAATGATACAAGAATGATAAATGAAAAGACCTTGGAATTGATACGAGAAACATATGATAACGAATTGTGCTATTAAAGTAACGCTTGTGAGGGTTCAGCAACACATGCTAAACCATCCAGATCACCTACAGCCAAAATCCCAAATTTGACTATCAAAAATGGGATAAAGAATATCTTGAAATAATAAAAAAAAATTCGAGCGCATCAAGCAAACATGAGAAAAATTTTGAATGAATTGGAGGTTGATATGATTGATTTTATAGATAAAGTTGATGAAAAATATGGACCCGAATATATACCCGAAGAAGATATATAATTATGCCGTTCTCCAATGCCCGATTGCATATGAAAACTCTGGATTAACAAACACACGTTTTGTGTTTGTTCTATCTAATGACTTCTTTGTTACAACAGTTGTGTTGATCTCATGTAGATTAGATCGCAGTTTTACGTTGGCATGATGAAAAGTATGTTTATTGAACAATGCTTCTTTATAGTTGTCATGCGATAATGTTTGACTGCACAACACTGCGAGATATTACCCTTTGCTTTTTTGATAGTTTTCTCCTGGCTCGAAATACTGTACATTTTTTACCTTAACCCAACAAACTCCTTGATCACCTTTCCAGATAATTCATCCTTCATCTTCCTAAAACCTCTTGTTAGTAATTGAATGCAAAGGCGAATCTTTAGGGTAATCAGATGTGTCATACCATCCTGCTTGCCCTTTAGCTACTTCTATTTTCCATGTCTTTATAGATGTCTTCAGTAGGGATATCTATAACAAAACTATCTGTATCTGTGTAAAGCACTCTGGACTCAGGATACGAGGGCTTAAAGTAGTCATAAAGAAATTCTAAACATCAAAAGCTTTGATAATTCTAAAACAGTAAACCCAATAAAAACAGGTTTGTCTAAATTAACTTTCTTTTTCTTCATTATTATACCAAAAAGCTGATCATGAAACCTTCTAAAGTCCTGATAATTTGGTTTTGAAGTCAGCTTAATTGCTTCGTTTTTTCTGGTGACCAATCTGACATCTTACGCTTGTGTGGATTTTCCATAGTCTTTCCCAAACAGCTGTTGTTCATCAGCTTGAAAAAGTCTTTTTCTGAAGCATCTGTGGATTTAGTTCTAAGATCAGTGTTCTTCATGATGTATGGTTTCATGAACTGTTCTTGATCAAAAGCAATTATACGATGAACAGCTGTCAACTTTAAAACCGTGTCTTAAATAAAATTGCAGAAGCCTGTAATGACAGACATAATTGTTTTTGCCTCGAAGATTAGGTACAAGTTTAGGCGGTTCTGTTTTTGCCATCTTTAGACTTTCTGCTGCTAATGGATAGTCATTATGCAGGTCATGGAGTTCCTGAGGATATTCTAAATCAACTTCTAGAATGTATCCCTGTGGTTGACCCGGCGTCAAACTGCTCAACCACTTTAATGCTTTTTGAATATTATTCGGATTGTCTTCTGTGTACATTTTAAAGTTACGTAATGGAAGCGATTGCGCCATTGCCCATCCATACAGATTGTTTGCATCTAAATACATGAGATAGTTAGACCTTTTACTGGGATCATAGTCGTCCAGGTATTTGTTGTTTGCTTTACAGTAATGGTGCGACGCCATACTAATTCCCCCACGCAATCCGTTTTCAATCATCTGAATCATTGGTAAATCAGACAATAAATCAATCTGTACTCCAGTAAATTTTAAGAAAGCGTCCCAACTCATCCCGGGCGCAGAAATATAATGCGCAGGATCCAGGGTGTAATGTTTCATGCAGGTCTTCCTTATAATTTCAAAGACGTCCGCCAACAAACATACATCAGCCATCAAGTATGAATCATGATAGTCTCCCATTGTTTTACACTCTAACTTCTGCCACGCATCTTGAGCATGCTGGTAATCGGAGTCACTGATTTCCTTTCCTCTGAGACTAGAACAGAACGCAACTTTAGGCGGAAGTGTGTCTTCATCAAACCTTTCCCAACTGTTCATGTATTCATAAGGGTAAACACCCTTTCTAACGAGTGTCGGGTCAAAATATTCTTCGTTATTGGACAGGATTTTAAGGACATAGCTAGTGTCTCTAACGATCCCATCATGTGCTGCATAGAGTCATAAAAAGACATGTTATTTAAAGTGAAACACATGTACTTTCCGATGACTGTGCAATGCATGACACCCTGAAGGCGTCGGTTACTAGCTTGCATTATAAGATGAGAGTCGTAACCTCGCAAGTTGTGAAAGAATATAGGCAGCTTCCATGTCTTTGGTTCAAACTTTAGTTGAAGATTGCATTTACTGTGTGCTGCTCCTCTGAACTTTCCACTAATGTGATCATGGTCTCTTACTGTCGGATTGGCCTCCTCACTGTTAGACATTAGTTCTAAACCACAAATCCAACAGTGAGTGGCTGATTTATACTGTTGTTGGTCTTCGGGCGTCATTATGATTTCAGATACGTTTAGATTATTAGAACAGGCATTACGCACTTCCTGCATGCGGTTTAAGAAGTATTCTGCAGCATCAGGTCCTCTATATAATTCTGGTGCTGAATGGTCGCCATCCGACCTGACAACAATGAAGGCAAAAGAACAAAACTGATGATTACTCATTAAGACTGTTTTTCGAAGTTTTTGTGGCGCTGGCCCTTCATAAGGAACAATGAGTGATTCGAAGTCTGCGTAAACAACATATGGAGAATTTTGCATCCGTTTCCAGTTCTTAAAACTAACTTTACTGCCTTCTGGGGGCGTAATTAGTTCTGTATTACAGTCAACTGGGCTGATACAATGTTTTATATGTTCACTCGCGGCTTGCACAGATGGAATTCTTGTTAAACATTTTCTACAGAATTCTTGTTTATTTTTTTGCTTTGAAGTATGCGTCAATAATCTACTCATTGTTCGTATCAATGTGTAATGCGGTAAGCCCCGCTGGTGAAAACATTAGTAGTAAGTCCACATGTTTTTGTCTGGCTCGCCAATCGTTGGACTGTTCTTAGACACTTTAATCGGTTGTAGATTTGTTTCCTCATCCCATGTGTAGACATTAACAGTTATTGGTTTGTTTTGTTCTTCAAACTGATCAATTTTGTCCACGCTAACGGGAAAGGATATTCCACTAAAGTTAAGATCATTGACGTAAGGCTGATAGTTAGATACTCTCTCTGCGTTTTTGTGGGACGTGATGCAGCCTTGCGAGAACACACCACATGAAACTTTGTTGTCAGTATTCTTTATGTTTAGAACTGCTTTTTTGCAACTAATGCTGGGGGCAGCGGAATGTAAGCCTTGCCTACAATCGGCGCATACTTAGCCTGTTTTAATCTGATCTCTAAGACTTCGCCCTCTGACCAACCAGAGCCTCTCATTTTGGCTTCTTCAGCGGCCACATCAAACTGTGTAAGCAGTTCGTCTGCCCAACCGGGTGTTAAGTCATTATGAGAAAGAATAGTCTGTTGTTTAGTTGAGACCCAGACTTCTAGATTTTCTTCATTTATTGTTACATAGTCGATTAAAACAGCTAACATTACTTTAACTGGCGGGTCTATTGTTAGTTTACCGGAACTTGAGAAATAGCAATGACCAACACTTGCCGTACATTTGCTGGATCAATGACTTCTAAATCAATATCATTCAGTGCTCTTGATAAATCTTCTTCCTTACGCATTGCTTCAAACAATTCGTCTGGACCTTCATATATCTTATCCATGCTGAGTTTCTTTTCTAACTCAAAATATTATTTAAATCAAAAAAATAATTAATCAATATCGATGGTCTTTTTGTGCTTAGACTCATAAACTAAAGTATAAACACCCTTTGGCGTTGTTAATGTGAGCTGTTTAGAACAGAGTTTAATGTTTCGTTTACTTTTTTTAAACATTCCATTTTTTATCTGCTCAGTGTCTGGCTGTGAGAAAAACTTGTCCTGCCTTTCTTTGAAGATCAAACTTTTGTCTTTTATAGTCATCAAATCGGCCTTGTAAACGACTAAATTTCTTCATCCGTGATGTTTGAGTCAGCTAATGCTTTATTTATTGTCAGCTTAAAGGAACTAAGTTTAGCTGTTATTAGTTGAACCATAGCTGGTGTTTTGGGAGTTTAGTTGTTTTTTTTTGCTAGCAGCACCTACAGCTAATTTAACACAGGCCAAGAGCTAAAGACAAACCGCCTAGAGGTAAAGCTGCAGGTGCGCCTATGCCCGTGCTAAGAGACCAACACTCGTTCCGCTGATACAGCGCTTATAGTTGATGCTCCAGTATTAACATAGGTAACAGCATTAAAGGCAGCAGAATACCTTCGTTGGCTTTGCTGTATTTTGAAAGGTCCTGCTCTAGTTTTTGTTGCATTTGTGTAATGTTTGTTAATCTGAAGGTTTTTTACTTCAGGGTGTTCTACAGCAGCAGAAACGACCTTGGAGTCGATGTTCCCTTTTATAACAGCAGAGTTGCCTACTATCTCTTCTTTAGGTACTTTTGGATAAACATCAACAGACATGCTTTTTTAAAAATAAAAAAAATAATTTAGTATACTGGTGGATCTTTTAATCTGTTATTTTTGAATATTCAGCTGCGCATCATATATTAAAAACAAATGTGCATTAAGCGGTTTATCACTCTCTTTTTCTTTATCAATTTGAATGTTTATTACGTCTTTAACCGGTCTCCCACTTCATGCAACTGATTATCCTCTGTTGACCTTAGGTCAATCCATAAGCCGTATTTCGTTTTTTAAATAATCATCGGTCAAACATGTGAAGGTGCAGATCTTTAACACAAGGTCTCTGTTGGATTTTTACACCCCCCCCAAACAATTTTCTTTTTTTCGTAAAGCGAAAAATTTTTAACCCCGCTAGCGTAAAATTTGGTTGGACTCCCCCCCAAATCGAACTTTGTACTTTCTTTATTTAGGATTAATAAATTTTTCGTTTGTCTTTTGAATGGTTCTTCATTTTGCACAGCAAAAAAAAAACCTTTAAGGAATGTGCGCGGTACTAAACTAAAATTTTTTCCAAATTTTTTTGGTTCCCCTGTTTTTGGGGAAAATTTGTTGTTGAGAATCATCTTTCGAAATTTTTTCTAATGTTGTTGATATTGTTGCCAAAAAACCTCGCTAAGTTGGGGTTTGCAACAACGAAAAACTAAAAGGATGCCCAGAAATCGTACTTTGCTTGGGTGCTGATGATCGAAAACGCTTTTTTGTATTCTTTAAAAAATTTGTTCATATGCAATCGTCTTGTAATGCTCTTTGAAAATTTTGGCGCATGGTTTTAAAACAACTCAAAATTAGGGAATGGAAAAGCGTTTTCCATCGCAAAATTTACAGCAACATGCTTTTTGCCGCTGGGTTAGCTTTTTCCCGGGGTCTATTCTGTTTTTTAGCCCACTCATTTTCAATTCCTTGAAACGAAAGATAGCCCCTTTTATTTTCGGTTAGCCCTGACAGAATAGGTTTTAAAAAAAGTTGCATTGTGTAAAGAAAAACTTCTGCCCTAAGTTTTTTAAAAAATTTTTTAAAATTGCCCGTCCCAAATTTTGGACAATGTTTTTTTGGGTCTGTTGTTTAAACGGTTCTATTTTTAAAGTAAGTCGTGCAGAGCCTGGCACAATCATTTTTCCGCCCTAGGTTGGAAATAACAGTAAAAATTTGTCGCATCAATAGTAGATGGATTATTTGGAACGTAATATTCCCTTTATTTCCCCACGCCCTGGGCTCTTTCAGTCTCTATACGGGTTGAGAATCGAGCCATATATTTGTGAATTTTTATAAAACAAAATAAAAGGTTTAATTATTTAAAAACATGGAGGCTTTAAAGGCGAAGAAGTTTTGGTATTCCTGACTTGGGACGACTGAGTGTTTCCCTTTGGGGAAAAGCAGCACGCTCGGGTTTTCATTGCATGTGAATTGTAAAGGCGGCAAGGCGCGAATTAACGAAAGAAGGTCAGATCATTATCAAAATTTGGGAATAGAACCCTCCGGGGAGCTATATACCCTGATGATTTTAAGAAAAGATACCATTTTTAGTAAAAAACAAGCAAGGGGAACTTATTTCAGCTTACGAAAACGAAACCCTTAAGGTTTGTGGGCAGTTACAATTGACAAAGGCTCGGGCGAGGACGGGATCCCCCTTGGCACCTCCCCCAAAATTTAGTCCGGCAAATTTGCAAAAACTTAAAAAAAGCACTCAAGAACTCCCAACAGCAAACCCAAAAAAAAAAACATGCCACATAAAGTTTTAAAAGTCCAACAAAGTCAAAACAATAAATGCAAAGCAGAATACTAAAAAAAAGAAGAAACGCATTAAAAATATACGCAAACCCGGCTACCTGAAGAAAAATTTTTAGCCCTTGATCGTGCTTTAAAAGTCAATGGGGAATTATAAAAATTTAGCAAAACTGACTGAACAAAAGGAGCAAATAGAAAAAGAAAAAAAAAAACTTGTGAGGTGCGACGCCAACTTGGGGCTGATGTTTAAAGAAAGAATAGAAAAAAGAAGGGGGCCCTTTATTATAAAAAGATTAGTAGACAAAAAAGTGTTAAATCAAACCGAGAAAAAAATTAAAAACAAAAAGTGGGAAGTAGAGAAACATCCAAAAAAAATTTTTATGAAAAACACACGCTGCAGAACGAAAAAAGTTTTTTTTTAAAAGAGCGGGGTCACATTTGGCAAGGTTTAACGCTTAGGATTTGCAAAAAGTCCTGGTGTTGGTTTTTTTCAGGCGGCGGGGGGTCAAAGCCCGGGTGCCTCCCCAATCCCCTGATAATCATGGGAAAAAAAACAACTTGATCACTTGCGAGTTTTTTAAAAAAAAAATTAGTGTAAAGCATGACTCTTTAAATGGTAAATTAGGAATTTATCGTTAGGGTTTTGTTATGCAAGCAAAGTATTTGGTTTATGGCTGAGCCTTAGGGGTTTATTGTTTTAATTTGGGGTTATTTTTAGTAAAAAAAGCCCAAGAAATCCAGGCCAGTTATCCAACAACAAGTGCGTTTTTTTCTTATTCGGGCATTATTTTAATTTAAACGTCTTTGGGCTTTGACCCAGGGTTTGGGGAAAAAAATCTTGGGGGGGCTCGTGTTTTTTTATTTTTTGTAATATTACTGGTCGAATTTATGTCTTTTTTTTTCCCCCTTCTTTCATTCCCTGCACAAGGATTTTTTGTTGTAGTTTATTATTGTTCCACCTGGACGAGGTCAGAAATTAGAAGGCGCATGTATAAACGTGCCAACGAAAAAGTTACTTTCGACTTGCTATTGAAAACTTTTGGTACCTTTTTAAATATTGAAGCAAATCAATTTTAGTTTAAAAGGCGTCCTCTAAATTTGCAAAGTATTTTTTTTGCGCGTCAAAGCCAGGAAGGTTGTTTTGCCGACTTGTTGTGCTTGCGAACCCAGCAAAAAACCAAACTAAGTAGAATGAGTCGTTTTTCGTTCTATTCCCGCTTAGTTAGGCCCTTTTTAAATGTCTAGTAAAGTTTTTCCAGCGTTTTAGCTCTTGCTTATGGACCCTAGGTGAACATTGTGCCGAAAAAGAAAAAGTTAAGGGGATCCCAGTCAAAATTTTATTTCGTGCACGCCAAAAATAAGGGGGCCCAAGCCATGTTTCGGTCCCCAATTTTTTCTAAATCTGTTTAAAATTAATATTAAATTCGTTACAGTTTCCTTTTTAAAGCCTTCATGTTTTTTTCTGTTGCTGAAAAGGATTTTAAACGGTTTTTTCATTTGGTAATGGTGCTTGGTTTTAGTCAAAAAAAAGCAAGGTTTTAATAGAATGAAATTTTGTACAACCTCACCCGGATCAGGTGATTTTGTGATCAGCTACAACTCCAACCCAGTTGATCAAAAACCGCAAAATTTAACTGGTTTGATAAAAATGCATCGGGGACTAAACCCACTTTCGGGGTGTATCTTTTTTAATGGGGGGTTAATTCTTTTAAAGGAGTACTCCCTTTTCTTGAAAAGGGTCAGTTGGGTGCAGAAAGAAGAGTTCGGGTTTTTTTTTTTTTAAATTTTAGTGCGGCCCAACAAATATTTTTCATCTTATTTAAACCCCCTCATTTTTATTTTGTTTTTAAAAAAATTTTTTTAACAAAAACAACCAAGACCCCTTCGTTTTTAGAAATCTATTGAAAAACAATTGCGGAAGCAGAAAAAGGTTGCGCTTCTGAAATATTTTTTTTAAAATTGTATGGTTTTTTAAAATAAGGAAACCAAGAAGAATAAAAAATTAAAAAAGTTGTAATTCGGAAATTTGTTAGCGTTAACCCTACCTGAGGTTATACGGGTTTTGCTCACTAAAAACTGAGTAAATTTGACTTACTCTCAAACTTAAAAATGGAATCTGAAAACAATTTTTTGACCTTTAAACCAAAAAAAAGCAGTGGTTATACTTGATGGAGAGCCAAAATGTTAGGCTTTTAAAATGCCAATCGAGCCATTCATAGTTTTTACGTTTCACCAAACAAAACACTTATGAGGGGGAAAATCCGTCGATCTTGCTTTCATTTATTTCTCTATGTTCATTTGGGGAAGTAAGGGACGTGAAAACTTACTGATGTAAGGCCCTAACGTTTTAAGAGCTCTTCCCTCAGGGAAAGCGCATATTGCGATTTTTTGAAATTTACAAATTTCCCCAAATTACAGTTTTAAAAAAATTGTTTGTGGGGGGTGGTTTATTTTAATATAAAGATCACAGACAAAAAAAGGAAAAAACGTAAAAAGTGATAAACCCGCAATTTTTTTTTGGAAAAAAAATAAAAAGTACTAAAAATTTTCGCGGGGGCCGAAGAACCGGAGTTACATTAGCCTGTAAGGTGTATAACCTTAGAATTAAAAGCCCTTTAGACGTTGCGGATTTGAACGGAAGGTGAATAGGCCTTTGTATGGTTTTGAGTACACTAAAGATGGTGATTGTAAACGCAAAGAGGTTGGCGACAGCAAAAAGTTTCCTAAACTAGAACAGCTGCGCAATCTAGAAGCAAATAATGTTGGCCAGTATGAATATAAAATAGTTCGAAAACCTGACCTCAAATGGCACTTGGAACCATATTTAGAATGGGACATAAAATTTGAATTCATAAGCCCATTTACATTTTTTAGCCGTCAAAAAAGTTTCAGAAAAGCATTCAACTCTGGCCCTTTACATGTAAGTCTTATGCCAGACGACAATAGTCGGAAAGAGATTGAAATAAAGCCGTATGGGAATAAACAGTACATCCTCCACAGAAGAGAAACGGTTTTAAAGGATGCTTCTACAAAATTACAGTTCATTCCGCAAATGAAATTAGGAGATGCGTTCACAATGATATTTGAAATTTCTGTCTTAAAAGATAAGGGGAGGGATGGGGTTGTGGGCGTTAGTGACGTCCTTCTAAAAGGAATTCTAATTAGCTGGCAAAACTTAGACGTTGAAAAACTTAAAGTTACCATCGTCATTCTTCACAATGGCGAGGAAATTAAGGTCATAACAACAAGCACAAAATCAATATTAGTCTAAATAGAAACAATCTTACAGAACTGAATTGGATTAATCTTACGCATTTAGGCCTCATAGGATTTTATTATACTGAACAGGTTTTGACGGAGAGCATGATAAAAATAATAACTGGATTAGATTAAATTCTGTTATAAAACTATGGAGCAGTTAAACTTTATGACAAAAACCCCTCATTGTTCATTAATTTGTGGACAAACTGGTTGTGGGAAAACAATATTTGTCCTCAACCTATTACAAACAGTTTATCGTTATAATTTTGATTATATTGTGATTTTCTGTCCAACACTTAAAAGGAACAAAGCATATCATGATAGAAGGTTTATATGGACAGACGATGACGTATATTTAGTTGATCCTAGCACTAAACTGAGTGAGTGTTTAGAATACTTTTATAAAGTGTTTGAGGGAACGCAGACACTCTTTATTATAGATGACTGTTCAGCAGAAAAAGATATAGTTAAAAAGAGAAACACTTTGTCAAAACTGGCTTTCAGCGGAAGA
This sequence comes from Conus ventricosus, assembly GCA_018398815.1. Taxonomy (NCBI): domain Eukaryota; kingdom Metazoa; phylum Mollusca; class Gastropoda; order Neogastropoda; family Conidae; genus Conus; species Conus ventricosus. Next base: position 68,122,310 of record CM031614.1, read on the forward strand.
CATGATGGGATAAGTGTGTGGATTTTATGTCAAAAATATAACTCCGTTTTAAAAGACTTTAGAGAACAGTTAAAGACTGTAGTTTTATTTCACATGAAAGACAGAGACTCATTTGGTGAATGTTTGCGTGAAAATGATGTTATTGAAAATGATCAGGAAAAACGCAGGATTAAACAAAAACTAAAATCTGAAAAGTTTAGTAAATTAGTATTGAAAACGGATAATCCTACACAGTATATTTGTTTGTAGATAATCGTTATTTTTTGGTTATTGAAGTCTTACTTGTCAGAGAACGTAGAAACACGGATTCTGGAGTCGCCCGGTCGAAACTGGTTGAGACCGGGTGAGCCAGAATCCGTGTTTCTACGTTCTCTTGGAGTCTACTGTTAATAACTGTGCTATAGATTTTACTACTTGCGTCACAAATTGAGATACCTCTGTAGTTACCTGGGTCATTTATATCACCTTTTTTGAAAAGAGGGATTACAATAGACTCCGTCCACGTCTCTGGATATATACCTTTGTCAAATAGTGTATTAAATAATTTCACAAGAAATTCAATGACACGATTCCCAGACACTTTCAGCATTTCCTCAACTATACCATCTGGCCCAGCGGCCCTATTATTCTTTAATCTACGTAATGTTAATATAACTTCTTCCTTTGATATAGGTCGATTCATTGAATTAAGTTCTTCATCCTGTTCATTTTCATCATCAAACATCTCTTCATCATTTTGTGCTAAACAATTGTCTCCTCTTTCGAGCAAATTTTGGAAGTGTTTAAACCAGTCACTAGTTGTTAGGTTATTACGTGGTTGGTTTCTTTTATTGGAGATTTTTTTTTACATTGTCCCAGAACTCTTTCTGATTGTGCACAGAGGCAACTAGCTTTTCAGTTAATGATTCATTATGTTCTTTTTCCTTTCTTCTTAACAGGTTTTTGTATTCTCGTCTTGCTCTACAATAGGCATCACTATCTTCTCGTACTTTGGAATTTCGACATATTTTCAGTAATGTCCTTGCAACTGATTTACTATCTTTACATTCCTTATCGTACCAATCGCTGTTTTTGTCAGTTGCATTTAAGTATATTTTCTTTTTCATACAGCCTCCGGAGTTTTTATATACTCATTAAACACATTTAAGGCATCAGTACAGTTATGACTGATTAGATAAGTAGCATGATCTAGCAATGCTAACCCCTCTGCGGAATAAAGTGCGCTTACATATGACTGTTCCAGATCACAGTTCCACACATATTTTTCTATGAACTCATCTCTTTTATCAGTATTTTCAGAACTAGCATTTTCCTCAGAAAAGCTGAAGTGTAGCTCAACAGGTAAATCATCAGATTCTAATCTTTCTGAAACTATCAATTTGCAAGAAGAGACAACGAAGGTAAAAAAAATCCTTAGATAGTAAAAAATAATCGTTGACACTATTTCCTGAATCAGATATATAGGTATATAGGTACGTTTCGCTTCCCCCCCCCCCCCCCCCCCCCCCCGCCCCTGACCTCTCAAAAAACCGGTTTTTACATGTTCACCCCAGTGCACCCTTCACAGTGACAAGGTCACTGTCCGTGTTTCTGTACATCCGTGTCGCACGATTACATTTTTCAAAACTGGGTGATTTAACCGGTGTCAACTCGGGCTGGCCATACCCCTATCCGATTTCGCTGAGATTTTGCCCTTCCCCAAGTCCGTACTTTTTACCATCTATTAGGAGGTGGTCAAAAACCATTGTTGCACGTTTTCCCTCGCTGCGTGCCTTTTTCAAATGAGGAGTCAGCTGTCTTCTCACCTCTCTGACTCGCAAAGAAAAGTCCTCACCGATAAAAATTTGGCTACCTTTCAACTTATTTTTGGCTTTCAGGATCTTCTCTTTGTCTTTGAAAAAAGTGCACCGTGCTATCACAGGAGAGTTCGGTTTGGCATTCAGACGATGCACGCGGTCGAACTGAAAATCCCCAGTCAAATTCAGCTTGTCAACAATCATGTCTCTCAACGCACCTTCACAATCCGATGGGGTTTCCTTTTCCCTGCGATAGAGTCCATAGAATATTAAATTATTCCTCTTGGAACGTCCCTCAAGGTCATCAGTCTTTCGTTCCAGTTCCTGTACTTTCTTCTTCAAGTCTTCGTTGCTGCCACGGAGGTCGTCGTTCTCACGCCGTAAGTCCGCAATCTCCTCCCTCAAGGAACACATCTCTTCCTGTAGGACAGAGAGACCGTCACGGATGTCCCTTGTGTCGCCCGTCATCTGGTCGAACTTGAAGTTCATGGACTGGAGCAAGGACATCAGTTCCAAGTTGGAGGGTTTCCGCAGCAGACGACGAAGTTCTGGGCGTGCCGGCGGAGGAGCCCTCAGTGTCTACGCTGGCTCTGCGTCCTGCACTTGTCAGCGTGCTCTGTCGCTGAGGGTTCTTAGGTGGTCCTGGGTTTTGCTCAACATCTCCACACAGCAGCAGAAAACTCCCCCAGAACAAATATACGAGGAGGCAACCTACGGTGACACCGCCCACCATGGTTTTGATTTTCAAAGTCCGAATGGCGACTCGCTTGCTGGCTCTCTTCAGCATGAAAGTAATAAATACGGAATGAAAACAGCCACATCTCGGACGAAAATCTACATTAGAAGAAGGCATGGTTCTTCACACAGCTCTCGGCAAAGTCTCATGAACAGACAACGTCTTAATCAGGTATAATTGACGAATTAATTAGGAGCAAAAAACAGAGCAACTGTCGTCTCTGAACACAGTTCAGTACCCCCCCCCCCCCCCCCCCCCGAGAGAGAAAGAGAGAGAGAG
>CM031614.1:68130120-68133721 GCA_018398815.1 Conus ventricosus
TAGGCCATATTTAACTGTAGGTGTTTAAATCATTATAATTTAAATATCAGGCTAATTTCAAATTAAACAAAAGATAAGCCTGTAAACAATTGATCACAGTGACATTCAATATAACACACACACACACACACACACACACACACACACACACACACACACACACACACACACACACACACACACACCATTCTCTCTCTCTCTCTCTCTCTCTCTCTCTCTCTCTCTCTCTCTCTCTCTATCTATCTATCTATCTATCTATATATATATATATATATATATATATATATATATACCAGCGCAATCTTAAAAACAGTGCTCAACCACATATACATGTGTGTGTGTGTGTGTGTGTGTGTGTGTGTGTGTGTGTGTGTGTGTGTGTGTGTGTGTGTGTGTGTGTGTGTGTGTGTGTGTGTGTGTGTGTGTGTGTGTGTGTGTGTGTTACTGAATGTCACTGTGATCAATTGTTTACAGGCTTATCTTTTGTTTAATTTGAAATTAGCCTGATATTTAAATTATAATGATTTAAACACCTACAGTTAAATATGGCCTAAAATTGTTTTTAAGTTCCACAGAAAACATATTTCCCTGCCCATTGAAACCTCGCGTGTACAAGCAAATTCGAAATGTAAACTATGTAATGCTTTCCAGAGGAAGACAAGAATTTTCTGAATAGCATTCATTTGATGTGAGTGTCATTGAAAGGAAAATAGGCTGCAGACCCACATCCCACTCCACCCCCACCCCCCTCTCTATCTCTCTCTCTCATAACCACATCAACAGGGGGTTTTGTTCACACTATTCTCGGGCCATACTGTGGAGCAATGACAGACACGGACAAAAACACTGTTCGCGTGACAAACAACTCTTGTTCCCCAAAATTTTTCTACTATTTATGCGAGATTGTGTCAGGTTCTAGTCAAATCAGCGCCCAACAAAATCAGCAACAACAACAAAAGCAAGGACAGGTTGGTTTGACAGATATTTCTGTTTCTACCCACACATTTTCTGACCACTCTGTTCGTTGCCCTGACAATCACTGGATACCAGACTTCCTGGCTTGTGACACACACAGTAAATGTTGGGCCGACACTGACGTCAATGTTCAGTTCTCGCGGGACGCACTAACGGCACAGACATCATCATGGTGTGCGGCGCCCAATGCGTCAGACTCGCTCTATTTTCCGTGTTCCAGTGAGGGACAGCACCTGCCCTTCACTCTGGTTTGTGATTACCATGCGGATTGTTTTGATGGAAGTGATGAGGATTTCTGTGTTCATCCGCCGTGCCTCGCCGGTGTGTTAATTCCTTGTGGAGACAGTGGTCAGGTAGGCATCTTAGAAGCTAAACTCAAATTCTGCAGTTGTTTCAGGCATGTTTCACAATTGTCTGTGCCAGATGTGTTCACGACTTTTGTCTTGAATAAAATCGTTCTTATTGCCTTTTGTTCGTTCTCATGTTTGTATGTTTTAAGTTATTGAAGTAAGACAAGATACAGGTATACATGTGGAGGAAGAAACCGGACGCTCTCCACAGCTGAAACGTGTGATCCCTGACAACGTACTCAGAAGGGTGGATTCAATGGAAGATACCTCGAGTCGCTAATGGGTGGGTATGCGCATACCTCTACCCAAAAGCGTCCTCGAAATAATCTCCATTAAACTTCAACTTCCAAGTAAGTCTTGTTTAATTTTCCAATCATTCCTCGTCTGCTGAGTGGTCAGACGTATGAATGTGAAGATTTTAGCGTCGGGGATCTCACGTTATTGAACACGTCAGGGTCTGAAAGGCAATCAGCTCATAACGTGAGTTACTTCTCTTTCTTTGCAGATGTGTCCAGCACAGAGTGGAACAAGCTTTTTGTCTTCATAGAACCACCATTTTCATCTTCATTCTGTTTCATGATCCAGTGATAGTATCTTGAAAAAGTGTTCCTGTTTGACCGTACTCCTGCTTGAAGGATGCTGTCTGTTGGCACGCCTCTGCTTAATGCTGCAGAAGTGCTGGCAGCCCGAGTGCTGTGAGCTGAGTACTTTGTTATGTCTATTCTTGCCTCAGCCAGCACATCGTTCATCCAAAGAGAAATGGTGTCTCTTTTCATGGGTGTGAAAGGCTTTATACGACTGATGAATAGTGCTTTCCCAGTTCGTTTACACACACGAAGCAGATTTAGTAGAAAATGTAACACAATTCACTGGCAAAACATCAGCTATGTCAAAAGTTACAGCAGATTCATGAACATCAGGAACAGAATCAACATGAACATTTTGGCAAGTTTCACAAGACTGACAATAACAGGACACATGTACGCCCACATCAGGCTAAAAGAAAGAAGATAAAACTCGTTGTCGGGTGGGTACGTATTACACCACAATGACCCAAAACATGGAATCGTGAGCAGTCTGCTGGACGTTGTCACGTAATGACAAGGGTTTGAGATCTTCCTTTTCCCTCTTTTCCTGTTATCGTGTACCAACAAAACAAGGGACAATAGATCCACCTTGATCACAACATACCGTAGACACGCAAGGAAGATTTCCCAGAATCAGGTCAGTAACTGGGTCATCAGTAACACAGGCTTCAACCTGTCCTGTGAAATATGGAGTTGAGACATGGATAGATGCCAGAGGAAAAGACTCTATTATGTGTTATTGGTATTTCTCAACTCATGTCCTCCCCCTTTCAAATGGTTGAAATCATGTCCAAATCTGACCGCAAGACAAAAGAATTTTACAACTTTTGTTGTTGTTGTTGTTGTTGTTGTTGCTGTTGTTGTTGTTTCGCGTACGCAGGCTGATACTCCTGCGGACACTCCCTGTATAGAAAGGCAAGGATTAATCCAATCTACCCAACAAAGGGAGTAGAGTTTTGTGTGTTTGACCGTTTTTATTTTAATCCTGACATTAGACAGCCATACTCCAACTTCGGGGAAGGTGTACGCTATGTGTAACGTGTCATCCATACCAACGGCCAAACTGGCATTCTCTTCCGAAAGCTGGTGATGGGATTTTACGTGTGTGCAAGATGTTATGCGTGCGTTCACACACGGAACTTCGGTTTATAATCTTATTTGAAGGACTGTATGGGAAATTATTGCATGCATCCCCTATAAACCATATACTATTATCACTTTTTGGAACTAGGATTTTCGTGATTTGAAGACCCGGTACTGGTCCCCTCATTCCAGTCTTCCAATTGTTTCCATTCCAGCCTGTCATCATCGTCCTCATCTTCCTTAACATTATTCTTCTACCCTCCCCCCCCCCCCATCCTCACTCACTCACTCCCACCCCCACCTCACCTGCACTGACCACCAGCCCTATCAGAATGATCTTAACTTTCTTTTCATCCCTGGGTCTTTTGCTGCAAAGAAAGTCATCGTCTCTCTCTCTCTCTCTCTCTCTCTCTCTCTCTCTCTCTCTCTCTCTCTCTCTCTCTCTCTCTCTCTCTCTCTCTCTCTCTCTCTCTCTCTCTCTCTCTCTCTCTCTCTCACATGCGGCACACTACTACTACTACTACTACTACTACTACACTACTACTACTACTACTACTACTATCTACATTCTACTCTCGCCATACACTACTAACTACTACTACTACT
>CM031614.1:68134721-68144721 GCA_018398815.1 Conus ventricosus
CGTAGAGTGTACCAGTGATGAGTAGTACAACACACAACACAGACAGATGAGTGGGAAAACCGGAACAAAGGACACGGTTGACGAGGTCCATCTGTCTCCCACAACTGATTACTGGCTTTTACAGCCCACTTCTACACACTGGCCATGGACACGAACAGTCGTCCTTGTATGAACTTCAGGCCGCGCCGGGGCTGTTTCCTTCCTCGGCAAGGGATCACTTACAGGGTGACGACAGATGAGGCCACCTAGGGCGCCGGAGGGTAACTGCTTCAACAGCTGGAAGCAATCAAGGCGTCTCGCCCTGCGTCCGCAGCACAGCACAACACCACATAAACCGGTTGAAGAAATCTTGAGGGAAAAAGCAATCTCACACTGATATTTTCCCTTAAAACACACGTATTCAAATGAGAAAAATCCGCTTCTGTTCACAGAAGCAATGCACGAAGCACCAGGCACTGTGTGGTCAATTCTACACGGGAAGAAAACTGAATAGATATAAACACGACCCGGCAAATAAACAGTACGCAGCAGCTCGGGAAAAACACGTCCGCACCGGTCGGTGGCGGCAGAGAGAGAGAGAGAGAGAGAGAGAGAGAATGCGAATGCGAGACAGAGAGAGAGAGAGAGAGAGAATGCGAATGCGAGACAGAGAGAGAGATTGATAAAGTACTTGTGTGAGTGTGCGTGCGTGCGCTCGTGTGTGTGTGTGTGTGTGTGTGTGTGTGTGTGTGCGCGCGCGTGCTTGTGTGTGTGTGTGTGAGATATATATATATATATTATATATATATATATATATTATAGAGAGAGAGAGAGAGAGAGAGAGAGAGAGAGATTTCAACCTTTGAGACGAAAACTATAAATTAATGTACATTGTCTCGAATGAATTTATTACCACAACAACAAACAAAAATACAAACTGAAATCACGGATATGTGACAAACGGGTTCGTTTGACACAATCGGATTTTTTTTTTTTTACCTAGGACATGTTCTAATGGATTCGATTGCCGCATTGTAACAACTATCCTTTGACCCAATGCAGTTCCAGACAGATTCGTTTGGCACACTGGAGAACTGGGAGAGAACTAGACTTTGGCCCAAGACAGGTTTTAACAGATTCATTTGGTATATTGGAGCTGTGCTTTAGATCTTGAACAGAGCTGTCCTTATACCCAGAACATGTACTTAATAGGACTTGTCATAAGCAACATTGGGATGTTCTGGGACAAAGAGGAATTCCTGGTGGTTTCGGACAGGACAAATGCTGGTCTGAATATCTCTTCAACAGGCTGAGTTGTTTTATTTCAAATTTGTTTTCGTAACAATTCTTCTGTCAAGAAAATAACCGTTGGAATTGTGATCAAGTTGCGTGCGACTCAGATCTGTTGTATGTTGATCTTCTGTGCACTCTAGTCGGCATTACTCCTACGCCACTGCATAAGAACTACTCATATTTCACATATGCAAAAGATACCCTCAGTACATAGTGGTTAAATTTAAAAAAGCGTGGCAAATATCGTGAGCATAATTTGATGGGTTTAAACTTTAAGGTTACCAATGAAGAAACGTGACTAGATGTAGACGAACAGTTTTGTGCCTCAAAAGTTGATGGACCGTGAAAACAATCGTGCATTTTGACCTGCAATAATTGACCAGATAAGTAAACAAGGAATATATATATTATAATATATATATTATATATATATATATTCTTCAGTCATTATAGTAATGACTTAGCAAAGATTTGAAGTTTGAGAGAAAAAAAAATGAAGATGAAGAAAATGGGTCGAATATATATTTAAATATGAGAAACCTTTCACTAGCTGCCTGAGGGAACCATCGTAATCCCTCGCGAAGCACATCTATTTGTATTGCCTGCTCCTAGACCTTTCGTCCACTGGATCAGACTCATCAAGGAGACACGGCGATTGGGTCTGTGCTATTCGTGTCAAATAGAGACACACCACAGTCCATAATTCTGTGGTGTTCTCACCACCAAGGGTTCAAAAAAGAATCCAACAGCACCCCCGAAGCAGCCAGCGAAGGGTAGTAATATGGAACAAAACGAAAGTGTGGAGACGAAAAAAGTTGCTGAAAAACTAAAAGATCATTATGCAAACAGTATAAGAAGTAGGGGACAATCTTTGAGCCTATGCTTGAGGATCCATTCAAGGATGCAAGGGAGATCAAAGATGTGGAACAGTCTGAGTGGTCAGCTCTGATGTTCAGAAACCCGTAAGTGATAAGAATTGTGCAGAACAACCTTTACTTGGATCTCCTAAGAGATGCAATCTCCCACTGATTGACCAAACAAATATAATGCAATCCCACTGATTGACCAAACAATATATAACTTAAAGGAAATCATAACACTTGAACTGGGCTGCACTCTAACACTTTATTTTTTCATTAATTTTCGCCCTGTTTTGAGCTTCTCAGACAACTGCTATCACAAACTAAAAGGTATAAACAATATCCAGGCCTTGTCCATTGAAAAACAATTCACTAGGGTAAAACAATTCACTAAGGTAAAAACTAGAGCATACAAAAGCATGCAAAAACGCCCGGCACACACACACACACACACACACACACACACACACACACACACACACACACACACACACACACACACACACAATTATGTACACCTAAAACCATCCTTGCTGTTATGCATCCTACGGTTACTGAATTCACTCTACAAGACAAATCAGACATACACTTGATATCTGCCACCCGTGAACTCAATGCATTATTCTAAAAGAAAAAGTGATGATTTTTTTCAAATAAAATAAATTTAAGGGACTTTGATTATAAAACAGATTAGCTTTGTATACAACCATGTGATAAACAAGAGACCTAGGGTTGGGGGGGAGGAGAAGGAAGAGAGAGAGAGAGAGAGTAGAGAGAGAGAGAGATGAGAGAGAGAGAGAGAGAGAGAGAGCGAACATATTAACAGATAGACAGAGGGACAGAGAGGGGGGGGGGGGGGGGGGGGGGGGGGGGGGGGGGGAGAGGCGGGAGAGAGTGGAGAGGGAGGGGAGGGAGAGGGAGAGGAGAGAGGGAGAGGGGGGAGAGAGGAGGAGAGAGAGGAGGGGAGAGGGGGGGGGGGGGAGCGTAGAGCAACAGGAAAACGAGGGGGGAGGGGAGAGCAAAAAAGAAAACAGTGGAGAGGAGAGCGAGAGGGGGAAGAGGGAAAGAGGTAGGCACGAAATTTGTGGGATAAAAGAGGAGGGGGGGGGGGGGGTGGAGGGAGGGGGCGATAGCAAAGTAGTGGGGGGAGAGGGCAAAAGGAAAGGCAAAGGTGATAAGGGGGGAGGGGGTGGAAGGGGAAGAGAGAGAGAGAGAAGAGGAAGAGAGAGAGGAGTGGAAGAGAGAGAGAGAGAGAGGAGAGAGAGAGAGGAGAGAGAGCGGAGGGGAGAGAGAAGGGGGGGGGGGGGGGGGGGGGGGGGGGGGGGGGGGGGGAAACGGGAGGAAAAAAAACAAAAGGAGGGGGGGGGAGAAACAAAGAAAGGCATGGGGGGGGGAGGGGGTGGCGGGGGAGGGGGGGGGGGGGAGGGGGGGGTGGGGGGGCGGGGGGAAAGAGAGAAAGAAGAATGGGGGCAGAAGATTTGTGAGATAAGAGGAATAGATATAGTAGAGGTATGGAGCGGTAAAGCAGTAGAATATGGAAAGTCTAAACCAGAAATTGATATTAGTCCAACACACACACACACACACACACACACACCACACACAACACACACAACACACACACACACACACACACACACACACACCAACACACACACACACGTACACACACACACACACACACACACACACACACACACACACACACACACACACACACACACACACACATCACCACACACACTCACACACACACACACACCACACATTCAACTATTTTCAGACAGAATGGCACACATACATACACTTTGTTTTTATACACTTTACATTTGCATACACCTAGTCTGTCAATACATATCCATTCATGTACACATTTATATTCTCATAATTATCAAGGAACATATGCATTGTCTTTACATCACCCTTAATAAGGGAATAAAAGGGCAGAACACTTTTACATTTAAAGCTGTAGAATATTTAAATTCCCTATTCTACCTGGCTTGTTTGTCATCAATCCCCTCTTCTCAAGAAAAAAGACTGTCCATAAGCCCTCAATCCGATAGACTCTAATCTTTAAAAGGAATGATAATCTGTCCTTCGTCACCCACACACAGCAACACTTCAGTGGAATTGAATCCTTGCTTTTCGGGAAGCATTTAAGATCCAAACGAGTATCTAACGCACAAAAAACGGTCCCAATATTTGCCATCCACCATGTCTCCCTTGCTCCTAGATACCTGTCATTTTCCACAGAGTCAATGGCAAAAAATTCCATGCATTGGTCAGTTCTAGATTTTCAGGGTGTTTGCATGATTCATGTGTGTGGGCAACTTGACAATTATGATTCTTCTTCAGATTTTCACGTCAGTTTTATGTCCTGCCCAAGCGGAGGTTCAAAGTTACAGAGGAGCCAACATACCATGCGTCTCGTGGAGTTTACAGCGGAGTAGGGAATAACTCGTGGTTGTAGTGCAGGTAGGGTTTTCGAATCTGCCATCTCCTTCCCATCCATGGAGAGGAAATTTGGTCTTGTCCAGACTGTGAAGCAGGTATCAACACTCGTTTTGCGAAGCATTTTCTAAATCCTGGTTGCTTTTCTCGGGCCATGTCCACAAAACGTCTGGGGATGGTAGGCTTTAAATCTCTCCTAGGTTCCCTTGGTCGTCGGGTCTGTAGGATAATGGATCTAGAGGGAAAATATCTTCGTATTTTCTGGGGTACTGGGTAAAGAAGGTGTTGGTTCTTTTTCAGAATTTGAGTTTTGGATGGAAAGGTGGGTCAAAGGTTGTCACCCATGCATGTTTTTTTTTTTTTTTTGTTTTGCTTTCTTTCTTCTAGGGGTTGAACGAAGGCTTTTTCCGAGTCTATTGTGCACTTTTTGTTGTTTTTTCTGCAATGTTCTGTTCAGCAGCTAGTTCAAAATGCCCTGCGTATTCTGAAATGCGTTGTTGGAGGCGTGATGCTATCGCTGCATAAATCGCAACTCTTATCCTTGGCATTGCACCAGTACTTTTAAACACTGTTGGGGCATGCAGCCGTTTGGGTGGCAAGTACGAGTGGCATGGCTTTCCTATATTAATCAGTTACTATCTTTCCTGTTCTATCTTCATCTTGATGTCTAGATATAGCCATCAGAGCCGTTTCACAGTCCATTTGAGAGAGGGGGGATTGCAGTCCTGTAGATGTTTTTCAAAGCTGTTGGATCTGCTGCATTGGGAAGGATTGTGATACCATCGTCTCTGTAATCGGCTCCAAACCAGATCTATTGAGGTAATCTTTGATGGGGAGCCAAGGATAGAAAGAAGTGGGACAGGGGCTTGTTTCTACAATTTGTATCAAGTGCCCCATGAATATGTCTACAAAGTCACAGGCATGAGATGGACCCATAGCAAACACCTTGATTGGGATTTTTGCATATATGGTGCATTATTTTTACTGCCGGTATTGGGTAGCATTGTTTTCTAGTGTTAGGAAGTTGCTCTTAGCACAACGCTGTTGGGGACTTCAAGGGGTGGGGTGTTGAGACCAGAGGTTTTTTTCACAGGCAGGGTTAGCATCTGTTATCCACCATTTGGATAAAGAGAAATAACGACACATACTGCGAAAGTGATGTATTGGTAAGGGGGCAAGCAAGGAGTTAATCTATTTTCAACGTTTCTGCAGGAATTCTTTCGAGTCCAGAATGAAAAGAAGGTGTGCTGTAAGGTGGTTATATAGGTTGGACTAGTTTTGATATAGTTGAATAGGTGTTCACATCTGAGAGTAATAGTCGTGTTGGGTAGGGTTGAGGGTTTGTGAGTTTTGATCAGAGGTTTACATTTCCCGGGGTGGCTCTCATCTATGTCAGTGATAAAGTCTGCCATGTCCTTATTTATAGCACCTTGCCTCAACCAGCTGTCTGCCCAGCATTTGATTTCATTGACTGTGCCGGCTGTGGATCCACAGGGAGGATGTCATAGAAGTCTGGGTCTTTCACGGTTTTGAGGATGATGTCGGCATCATTGTGAAGTGCTGTAATCACAGTATTTCCATTTTTGTCTGCAAACCTGTATGCACAACCTTTAGTTAAGGGGAGATTTTTTCAGTTCTCTCAGTGCTACTCTTTGGCTGGATCTGGTCAAGGCGGAACAAAGTGAACTTCATAAGGCTTAATTTCCCTACAAATATCAGGTGTCCCTGTGGCTCAGTGGTTAAAGCGCGAGTCATTAAGTAGAAAATGAGCATGTCCAGAGGGTCATGGGTTCGAATCCCAGCCATGGCTCGTCCCAAGATGGGGAAAAAAAGGGGCAGCAGAGGGACATCCGGAGTCATGAACCGGGTGTGGCCCAACCCCCCTAGAGTGTCAGGAGATAAGGGCCGAAACACTTGCTTGAAGGGGGCTTCTCTTCTGAGGACTCTCTGCTGCCACGCTCTCCACGAGTTTCTTTCTACTGATGCATGGGTAAACCATTGACTTCCGGGAATAGGCCGGAGGACGTCCGGGAAAGACCGGAGGACACTGGGAAAGACCAGAACCAAGGGCTCTGTGGGCTGGCTCCCCACTTTGCCTTAAACCATGGCTACTAAGAATAAAAGGAAAAGATGCTCCCAGGATTCACCGAAAGGGGGAGAGAATGATGAATCCATCGGTGCTCAACCAATCACGACTGCAAATCCCAAACGGACTATGAACATGGACCAAATGGAATATCCATGTGTCTGTGGAAAGCGTTTCGCTACCACCCGTGGCATGAAGATCCACAGGACAAAGATGGGATGTGTGAAGACTCATCTGAATGAGCAGCAGCGCACTGCATCAGCAGATAAGACGTCGGAAGACCAAGGCCAGGATTAAACCACAGTGCCAAGGACATCCACGCTGTTGGTTCGGATGAGGAATTTGCACAGGCCCTCGATGCCAGGCGCCTGAAACTCAACCTGCCACGAGCAAACGAAACTGAAGATTGGGAGAAACTGGATGCAAAAATCGTCCAAAGACTCGATGCACTGATAGGGAAAAGCACCCTGGAACACAAACTAGCCACATATGGGGACATTGTGTATGCCACATGTAGAGACACCTATGGAGTAAAACTACCCAAAGAGAAAACACCTCCAAAGAAATCCAGACGCCAAGAAAAGATGGACAAGATCAGAGTCCAAAAGAACAACCTCAGAAGCAAATGAAGACCGCACTGCCAGCTGAAAAACAAGGCTTGGGAAAACTGTGGGAAGACCTGAAAGAAAAACACAGCGCCCTCAGCAAAGCGGAATCTGCGAGGAAGAGGAAGAGCAAAAAGAAGAAGACACAAGAGCGCTTCTTCAGGACCCCTTCCAGTTTGCCAGAACACTGTTTGAGCAGAGCAAATCTGGGACCCTAAGGTGGACAAAGGAGTTCTTGAGCAGCATCTGAGGAAAACATACTCTGACTCACAGAGCAAAGCACCACTCGACATCAAGGTCTGGTGTGGCCAACCAACCCTGAGGAACAGTTCAATGGCAAGCCTCCAACGTTGGCGGAAATCAAGAAGGTGGTCGACAAAGCCAGAGCCAAATCATCACCAGGGCCAAACGGAATACCTTACCAGCTTTACAAGAAATGTCCCAAGGTGCTGGAGTGGCTACACAGGCTGCTGCGATCGGCTTGGAGAAACCAGAAGATCAGCGGCCAGTGGATGACGGCAGATGGTGTGTACATCCCCAAAGAGCAAAACTCAAGTGACATCAGCCAGTTCAGGCCAATATCACTACTGAACGTTCGAAGGGAAAATCTTCTTCTCTGTCATGGCAGCAAGGCTGACCAAGTACCTGATGGAAAACAAGTACTTGGATGTGTCAGTCCAGAAAGGTGGCATCCCAGGCGTGGCTGGCTGTGTAGAACACGCCACAATGATCTGGGACGCAATCCAAAAAGCAAAAACAGGAAAAGAGAGACTTGGACGTAGTGTGGCTTGATCTGGCAAACGCATATGGATCTGTGCCCCATGAGATGATACAGTTGGCTCTTGAGATGTACCATGTGCCAACGAACATCCGCGACATGCTCAAGAAGTACTTCAATGGCTTCTCAATGCGGTTCTCTACCAAGGAGTACACAACTGATTGGATCAACTTGGAAGTGGGCATTGCAATGGGCTGTGCAATTTCCCCGATACTGTTCGTGCTGGCAATGGAACTCATCTTGAAAGCAGCAACAAACAACGCGAGACAAACAGATCTTGGCGATGGATACAAGATGCCTCCTCTCAAGGCCTTCATGGATGACACTACAGTGATTTCATCCAGAGAAGACGAGACACGTCATGTGCTGGGAGAGGCTGGACGACATAGTTGCCTCATCCAGAATGAAGTTCAAGCCAAAGAAATCACGGAGTCTCTCTCACTGAGGAAAGGAAAAGTGGCCGAATCTGTGGTCTTCAGTGTTGCCAACCAGGCCATTCCAACAGTCACAGAAGAACCAGTCAAGAGCCTTGGAAGATGGTATGATGATACGCTGAAAGACACACAAAGAGCAAAAGAAACCAAGCAGATGGCGGAAGAAGGCTTGGAGACCATTGACCAGTGTGGGCTCCCTGGCAAATACAAGGTCTGGTGTCTGCAGTTCATGCTGATACCAAAGCTCCTATGGCCTCTGATGATATACGACATCTGCACCAGCACAGTGGAGGCAATGGAAGCCAAAATCAACAAGTTCACAAGGAAATGGCTTGGTGTCCCACCTGTCTGACTGACATCGCGCTGTACTGTCGCCAAGCAAAGCTCAAACTACCACTGAAATCCATCCTGGAGGAATACAAAGCAGGAAGATCAGACTTCAAAGCATGCTGGAGGACTCAGGAGACAAGGTGGTAGAAGCAATCAAGCCCCAGCTGAAGACAGGCAGAAAATGGAAAGTTCAAGAGGCGATGGATTCTGCAAAAGAAAGTCTCAAGATCAGAGAAATAACAGGACACACACAGACCAACAGACAAGGACTGGGGTGACCAAAACTGAATGGTGGTCAAAGGCCAAAGGAAAAGCAAAAGAGACATGATGATTCAGGAGATGAGAAAAGAAGAAGACCAAAAAAGACTCCAAAAAGCAGTCCAGCAGAGCCAGCAAGGGCAATGGACAACGTGGGAGAATGCACTCCAAAGAAGTCTAACTTGGAATGACATTGGCACATGGCCCCTCTCAGGATCAGCTTCATTCTCAGATCTGCATATGACTTCTGCCCTCAAATGCAAACCTGGTGAAGTGGGGGAAAACAGACGATCCTGCATGCCCCCTCTGCCATGAAAAGCAAACAGTGGAGCATGTTCTAAGCTCATGTAAAGTAGCCTGGCTCAAGGAAGGTACACATGGAGGCACAACCAAGTGCTCAAAGAGATTGTACAAGTAGTCTGGGCTAGTACCAACACCACAAAAGGGAGCATCAGGACTCCAAAAGCACCCGCAACATTCTTCACGGCAGGAGGCAGCAAATCATGGCCAAGAACAACAGTGCCACTCGAAACATGCAGGCAGAGTCTGCTGGATGGGGCAGATGACTGGGAGTGCACTGCAGACCTCCCAGAATGGAAGAGTCACCCAGAGATCATCAGCAAGAGTGGCATGAGACCAGACATAGTAGTCCACTCTAAGTCAACCAAGCAGCTGATCATGATCGAGCTCACGGTGCCATATGAGAACAGAATGGAGGCAGCTCAAATCTACAAGACTGAAAAGTATGCTGATCTGGCAAACAGCCTGAGGAGAGAAGGCTATCAGGTCAAAGTCCTCACTGCAGAAATTGGAGCTAGGGGATTTGTAGGAACGTCTGCATACAGCCTCATGAAACAGCACTCAGTTGCAGGGAAGGAAAAAACCAAGCCCTGAAAGCAATGGCAGAAGCGGCAGAGAGGTGTTCA
>CM031614.1:68149721-68239721 GCA_018398815.1 Conus ventricosus
AGTGAAAAATCCACAAGAAAGTCAACCATTTCTGCGGGCAGGATGACTCCTCCTCTTCTGTGGACCACACTGGTTCCAAGGTGCCATCAACGTCAATTCATCCATGTCCATCGCTTGCTGCTGCAACATCAGACATGGGTTCGAGAGCCCTCTTGCAAATGACAACCTGATGGTTGCTCCGTTTGATCTGTTCTTGAAGATTTTGTTTGCATGGAAGCATGCTTGCCATGTCAACGTTGTGGTTTGCGTTCAATGGCTCTTCTCCACATCTCTCCTTGAGTAGCTGGTGTTGGTGGTCATTGACACCGGTGAAACAATGTCTGCCGTACATGACACAGGTGAAGGTCTCAAGATCGCTTTGACTTCTTCAGCACATGTATCAACAAGGCGGGCAATTGTTTCCACAAATCTTGGATTCTGCTGAAGAACTTTGATGGGTTTAATTTTCTCAATGCTCTTGAATGCACTTGTTGTATTGCAGCCGGTATAAGCATGACGAGCCGGTTAGGCGGTGCAGTGCTGTTGATCGTATGCTTTTGCAATGTCAGTGACGTTGATGAGCCGTTGTTTGTTCCCCATTCCCGTGTCAAACAGAATCACCACGTCCTTCAGCTGCAGAGCGAAGTGCAGGAAAATGAAGAAAATGTCCGAGTCGGTACTCGACGCGGACGAAGCTGTAGCTATTCCGTTCAACGTACGCACAGTAGAGGGCAACTCTGGAATCCGTCTCTTCTTGTATGGATTTGCGCGTTGCGGCTGGCGTCCTTGTTGTCGTCAGCTCATCTGCCGATTGCAGCAGGAAGGCTTCTCCCTCACATATCAGCATGACTTTTCAGTCCTTGAATTTTGGCGCATTCTCATCTTTGCTCCAAACGTCGAGTAATACTCGGCAGAGCTGCTTATTGTTTTCGTCGTTTGATAGAAACGTTTTCCAGTCTGCAGGACGCTTGGTGCTTTCTCCTTTCAAAATGTTCTTATCGCCAGTGCCTCTCCTTGTCCTTTCCATCGCTTTGATTGAGTCCGTGTTGTATATGTCTGTACTGAACACCACGCCCGTTCCCTTTGACAGCATGTCAAATATCTTCTGGCTGATCTCACTAAAATTGGAAGGAAGCTGTTGCAAACAGTGAAACACTGCTTTGCCATCGATCACAACCAGCGTCGCGTCATGGGGAGGTAGAGCGGCATCTTCCATATCTTTGGTGAAGTAGTTGAACCCTTTTGCTTTGTCGGTCTTGGCAAGGAAATCGTCAGCAGTGGCAATACTATTAGGTACAGGAGTACGTTGGTATGTCATCAACTGTTTCAGATCGAGTTGAACACCTGCTTCCTGTGCCTTCACAAGGAGCTGAAAGACAAGGTTCCCTTGTTGTTTGTATTCCGCAACCTTCTTCTTGGTAGTCTTCATGTGGATGGTTTTGTTCATCGATGCCATCGTTTACAGGATTAGCCGCTTGATTGGTTCAAAGAAATGGTAATTTGTCATCAGTCTCTGCGTGATGAACGCCTCCTTCACGGCTTTACCAGCTTTTTCTGCCCTCAACACATCATGCTGAATGCCGGCTGGGACAGATGCTCCAGATGACGGGGCGATGAGTTTGACCGAGGCTTCCTCACAGAAAGGGTCGATGAAACTTTTGACTGCATCCTGAGTCTTCATGACGTTGCTTTCGCTCTTCAGTATCTCAGAAGGACGCAAGTCACGATATCTACTGCCAACCTCATCACCTTGTGCCATGCCAGCCATGTCGATAGTTGCATGAAGATACTTTGACCTCTCATGGGTTGTCCTGACCCATCTTTGGTAGGCTTCCTGGTTCCACAGCAGTCCCGTGAGACCAGCGCCACCTCTATCAACTCCTCCTCGGCTTTTGGTGTGCTTCATGAACGTTGCTTCCATGGTCTTGTCCACTGCTCAGCGATTGCTGGTAATGAAGGACCTTGCCACGTTGAAAGCACCTCTCTGCAGCATCTCCTTGGCTCCAAGATGCTGTGACAAGTCAATGTTTGCCAAGAAGACTAGAAGAAGGTCAGGTAGCATGCGTAGTTTTGTCCAACAAAACTGACGAAGAGGTCTGGCATTTGGGACATCGTTTGTGCGTACAAGAGGAAGTCGTTGATTTTGACAGCCTCAAGGAGCGCAAGGACAAGTCATACATGATCGATGTACGACAACTAAAATTGTGCGGTTAGTCCAAAGGCTCCTTCTCTGACTCTATCTCTGAACTGTTCGTACTATGCCATGAAACTGAAGATAGCTTCATTTTGCTGAAGCTCAGTCAACGTCTCTTTTGAGAAGGAACATGAGGCTGTCTGGAGTTTGATCAAGCTGTTTTCTGACAGTGTCGGAAATGACGTGTCTTCATCTCTGATTTCAAAATATATTTCCAGCAGCAAGCGTTCTAGACTCTCAAGCATTGTCTTATGGCAGAACAATGCTCGTTCATATGTTTGCTTGACAGCATTCCTTGCCGAGAACCAGAAGAGATCAGACCTGCCTTCAGAAGGATATCCCCAAACCCAGAACCCCCCAGCTTTTCCCCAAGCATTTGAGGTCGCCAGGAAGGTTTGGAAAAAGTACGATCAGAATTTACTTTTGTCCCGGTCAGGTTGGTTCCCGCACGGGTGGGCTTTCATCAAACCCCAGTAAAAGTTGTGAAAGTCTTTTGTCCCCCTCTCGGGCCTCCCTGAAGTCGCAGCCCCCGGTGTCTTGTGCTCGGTGTTAGGTGATGGTGACGGGAGAGCCAATGTCGTTTTCTTTGGGGTTTTTGCCCAACCTGTAAATGGTCAGCCCCGTGGATTCCTAATCTGACATGTGCTTTTTTCCAAAAAAGAATCTGTGGGGTTTAAAACTTTCAACTTTCTCGAGAGCCTTCCCCATAACTGTGCAGTGCCAAACGCAAAGGGGGGTTTTTCCCGGGTTTACGAAACTTTGGTAAATCCTTTGTGTCAAATGCAAAAGTGGAAAAAGCTATTACTCGTTTCGAAGGGGCGCTTTCTACTTGTGCCGAAAAGGAAGCGACTCAAATGATGAGATTGGGGTTGTTTAATTCAGTCTGGCGTTGTGCCATGAAACGAGTCTTCAATGCAGCATCTGGAAAATCTCTAAACCAGGAACACAGAGACACAAAAGAAAAACACACACACAAACACACACACCAAACCACAACCCCACACACCCCACAAACACCCCACGCCGCGCGCGCGCGCGCGCGCGCCCCGCCCGCACTCCGCACGCCGCTGCACGCACGCACGCAGCCGCACCACACACCACAACACATCAACCACAAATATGCGCTCAAAATGGAAGTGTTTTTTTTTTTTCAATTAAAAGCAAGGGAATTTTGTAAAGAATTAAATTTGCGGGCGAAGCCAAATAGGGGATAGGGGAGATAACCCGGCAACAGGGACATCAGCGGCGAATGGGATATGCATAGCTCAAAAGAATCACAAGAACTGTTTGTGAAATGTGCTGTACATTGTTTCTATAAGTCGCACGTTTTGAGAAGACGTTTTTTGCAAACACTTCGGCAAATTTACAGTTCGCAACGTGTGACAAACGGTGGTACACACGTAGCTTCACTGTGGTCATCGTATTGCATATATTATCGTTCTGATTATTGCGTATCGTGCACAAGGCATTACCGTCAACAAAAACATAGAGGAAATTCTCGTCGCTTAAAAAACAAAGACACAGGTGATCACCAAACTTATGAAACGCTTTGGACCGACGAAAAGCAGCCGCGGCACCTGAGATGGGTACCCTTCAAAATTAAGCCAGAAGGGACAGTGCGTCCCAAGTTTTTTTTATGTTAACATGATTTTTCGTGATCTATACACTCTAAAACACCATATGGCAAATTTATTGGGAGGGGGGAGGGGGGGAGGGGGGGGGGGGGGGCGTCGAAAGGTGGACCGTTTCTCGTGACGGACTAAAGTGCTCACAGCACTCGGGCTGCGAGCACTTTAGTCCATCACGAGAAACGGTACTGAATATTTTGATATGTCTATTCTTGCTTTAACCAGCACATCTTTCATCGAAAGAGAAATGGTGTCTCTTTTCATGGGTGTGAAAGGCTTTATACGACTGAAGAATAGTGCTGTCCCAGTTTGTTGACACACACGAAGCAGATTTAGTAGAAAATGTAACACAATTCACTGGCAAAACATCAGCTATGTCAAACGTTACAGCAGATTCATGAACATCAGGAATAGAATCAACATGAACATTTTGGCAAGTGTCACAAGACTGACAATAACAGGACACATGTACGCCCACATCAGGCGAAAAGAAAGAAGATAAAACTCGTTGTAGGGTACGTTCTACACCACAATGACCCAAAACATTGAATCATGAGCAGTCTGCTGGACGGTATCACGTAATGACAAGGGAACCACAATTTGCTCCACAAATGTATCTTGCTTCGGAAACAAACCATACAGTACACTATTCTTTGTGACGTACACAATCTCATTACAACGATCAGGTCATTTTTCAGTCACTTTTGAAAACAAAAAGAAAGTGTGTTATCTTCTTTTTGCATTTTGCGCCAGTTTATCTGGTGTAGTGTCAAGCTGGGGAATAGTAGGGACATGAAGTGGTTTGGGATCTTCCTTTTCTCTCTTTTTCTGTAATCTTGTACTAACAGGACAAGGGACAATAGATCCACCTTGACCACAACATACCGTAGACACGTAAGGAAGATTTCCCAGAATAAGGTCAGTAACTGGGTCATCAGTAACACAGGCTTCAACCTGTCCTGTGAAACATGGAGCTGAGACATGGATAGATGCCAGAGGAAAAGACTCTATTATGTTTTATTGGTATTTCTCAACTCCTGTCCTCCCCCTTTCAAATGGTTGAAATCAGATCCAAATCTGACCGCAAGAGAAAAGAATTTTACAACATTCTATGCATGCATCCCCTATAAACCATAATGTTATCACATTTTTGGAACTAGGATTTTTCGTTATTTGAAGACCCGGTACTGATCCCCTCATTCCAGTCTTCCAATTCATTCCATTCCTGCCTATCTTCATCTTCCTCATTTTCCTTAACATTATTCTTCTACATCTTCCCCCTCCATCCTCCTCACTCCCACACCCACCTCACCTGCACTGACCACCAGCCCCACCAGAATGATCTTAACTTTCTTTTCATCCCTGGGTCTTTTGTTGCAAGGGAAATCGTCGTGATTCTCTCTTCTCTCTCTCTCTCTCTCTCTCTCTCTCTCTCTCTCTCTCTCTCTCTCTCTCTCTCTCTCTCTCTCTCTCTCTCACCACACACACACCACACACACACACACACACACACACACACACACACGCGCGCGTGCGCGTGCGTGCGCGCGTGCGCTCGCGCACGCGTGCACACTACTTCTACTACTACTACTACTACTACTACTACTACTACTACTACAACTACGAAGAAGAAGAAGAGAAGAGGAAGATGCATAATGGTCGTCAGGAATACCGGTGTTCTCATTCCTCACTCCACCCATGTTACCAGCCACTGGCAGAACTAAAGAAGAGCTACGTTCAAAACGCCCAGCCTCCAGGAAAGATCTTGCTGTCTTCCAGTCCCTCCAGCTTCATAGGCATGTTCCTGTCCTTCCATACACATTTTAATCTGGTTAGTGGTGTAGTTGTTCTTGCTGCTCTTGAAATGATATCTGATTTGGATACCTCTCTGCTAATGACGGAGTCCAGGTAAGTAAACTATTGAACAAATCCTTGCTGAAGACTGTGGACAGTTATGTCGGTATGTGTGGTGTTATGGCTGGCCATCAACTTAGTCTGGGATCTTGGATTCTGCAGTAATACGTAAAAGATATAACTTTCATTTACATGTTTTTATTATGTTGCAGTGTATTCACGAGTCAAAGTGGTGTAATATGGCCAACGATCATTGCAAGAACTCTATAGAAGCCAGGCGGTGTGAATACTTTGTACGCGTTAAGCCTCATCTTAATCGTGTTGAATATTTGAAGAACAAGTACACGTTTCCCTCAGTAGTTCACTTCCACAGTGACAGCGAACAGACAAGAATTCAGTACCACTATTCAACTCCAGGATTCAAGAGTCCCCCAACACATTTTCAATGTCCATCCGTGCCTTTTTATTTCCCAGTGTTCGTTCGGTGTAATGGCGTCTATGACTGCCCTTACAAAGAAGATGAGGCGGACTGTGAGACTTACAGCTGTCCTGGGTACTTCAGCTGTCGTCAATCTCGGATATGCCTTCATCCAGATCACGTGTGTGACGGCAAAACCCATTGTCCTCAGCATGACGATGAATGGTATTGCGCCATGTCTTGCCCATACAAGTGTTCCTGCCAGGGCCTTGCTTTCACTTGCAGTCGTGAATTTCCTGTGGATGCGTTCCCAGATATACGTTATTTAGACGTATCTGGTAGTGAAATGAAAGCAGAAAGTCTGTTCAGGAATAAAATGCTGGTGTTCTTGAACATGACGAGCTGCATTCTTACTGAACTGCTCTTTCCAGAACTCCCTAATGTCAAAATTCTGGACGTCAGTTATAACCAGCTGAAGACGGTTTATTTGGAAACTTTGCAGAATATAAGCAACCTCAATTATTTAGTTATGGCAAACAATCCTCTCACTTCCTTGTTTCCCAGTGAGTCAGCTAAGCCTTTGATATTTTCTAATCTCAAATCCTGGACCTGACATCAGTGAACACACCCAATCTCAACTCCAGCAGACTGCAGTCCTTCCCTGGACTTGTTATCCTCAACCTGTCTGGCAGCAGAACTCGGACCGTTTCTGGGGAAGGATTTGACAATCCTGTTCTTGCCAAGCTGGATTTACGGGGCGGTGAGATGATGGAGTTCCCTCACACGTTGCTAAAAGGTCTGACCAGGCTGGGAGAATTATACGTGGACAGCTTCGAGCTGTGTTGTGTACAAACTTTGCCAAACCACTTCAGCACACAGAATTGTCATGGCCCTCCCTCCGTAGTTTCTAACTGTGATCATCTGCTGGGAGTTCACGTGCAACGGATTCTTCTTTACCTTCTGGTGTCACTCATTTTTCTAGGCAATGGTCTTACGCTCGTGTTGTTCATTAGAGACAGTCGCAGGAAAGACACCAATAAGATATTTATGTGTCACCTTTGTGGATCTAAACTCCTGATGGGAATGTACCTGTTAGTTCTATGTGTGGCAGACCTGATATATGGCGGTTCTTATCTGTGGGAAGACAGGGCTTGGAGGTCCAGCATCTTTTGCAAGATATTAGCGCTTATTTACCTGCTCTCCTGTGAGGTGGCCGTCTTTCTGGATATCAGCATGACCTTGGAAATATGTTTGATTGTTACCTGGCCAGGTAGATTACATGGTGAGTCGAGAAGATGGATAGTTTTATGTGCATGCCTCTTGTCGTGGTCGGCAGGTGTCTGTCTTTCCGTAACTCCCACTGTGTCAGCTGACAGATCTTTCAGCCAAACAAGCCTCTGCGTTCCATTGCCTCTCTCAGGGGATCAACCAGGGGGACACCACTACGCCTTCAGCTTGCTGGTCGTTCTGAACACCACGTTAATGCTGCTGGCTGTTGCAGGACAGACCTACATCTACATCACGATCCAGGGCAACACCTTAGCCGTACTGATTAATGATGACAAGGCTCACACCTTCGAAGCAGTTCGTCGCATCATCACCATCGTTGTCATGGACGCCTGTTGTTGGTTGCTCGTGACGTTATGGGCTGCTCTAACGTCACATGAAGTGTGGATCCCTGGTGACGTTGTTTACTCTGTCTCGGTTTTGTTCGTTTTCGTCAGTGCAGCTATGACGCCATACCTTTATTTGTTGAATGGAGCGTTAGAACGACGAAGACAAGTGCAGAAACAGAGAGTTTTCAACGACTGAGACTGAACCTAAAAGGTGAAAAAAGATTATAAAAAAAAAAAATTAATAAAATAATGAAAACTTTGCACTGCTTTCAATGAATACAGGTCTAAAATCAATGTTTCTTTACGTCGATTCAACGCCCATTTTTGCGCTGAAGTGGATGCAGGTAAGTGATTGCTCTTTCATTTTCGTTGTCCCGAGTGTTTTTGTATCTTGACTTAAAAAGACCCAAGGGGTCGAATCGCGTCGTGGTTTGTCCTTTTTTTCTACGTTATTTTGGCGGTGTGTAATTAATAACACTTAAAATCAATTTAAAGTTCTGCCTGCAGTCGCCTCACTCTGCAACTCGATCTAACACCATTGGGTTAGGCAAAAAAGATAGCTTTGAGCCACCTGTTTGACGTGTCTTCTACACTTAACCCCTTGAATTCCTGCATAGTGCTCTAAAAGTGATCTGCCCTATATCAGTGGGAAAGGACTTTAGTCTTGAGGTGATTTGATATAAACATAAATCAGTACTTCCTGATCCAATGAAGGATACCCATAAAAGTACATCTTGAGCACATGGGTCTCTATACATTTGTCTATCTGATAAACCAAAACTAAATCTCTCATTCCATTTCCTTTCTGCCTTGGCTGCAACCACCGCCAGCCCAAACACACACACACACACACACACACACACACACACACACACATACACACACACACCACACACACACACACACACACACACACACACACAAATGCATGTTATGTTCCGGTGCATAGGACATACTACACTCGAGACTGCACACTCTGTTTTCCTAGTGTGGCTGGCCAAGAAATGTCTTCATGCGAGAAAGTGCTCTATGAGACAACCATCCAAACTGTTGCATTCACATGACCTGTGCCACACCCCTTTGATAGGTCTCTCTCGCTTTTTTGTTTTGAATACACGACAGGCTCGTCCCTGACCGTGCTGGCCTGTGCATTTGCAAATTGTGCTGGACTAGTTTTCGTATTGCCAAATGAACTCATTTGCCATGCGGTATTGTACCAACATCACATGGATTAATTCTTGAGTAAATTTGGTGAATGAAAAAAAGAAAGTAGATCAGTCTTTAAGGATGTGTGTGGTTGACTTTCACAGAGAGAGAGAGAGAGAGAGAGAGAGAGAGAGAGAGAGAGAGAGAGAGGAGAGGGAGGGAGAGAGAGAACTGTCTTATAGCCTAGCTGACCACAAAGGGCCAAAGCCGTTGAAACCAACTCTCAGGATTGATTGATGATACACGCATAATTCATTAGAATAGATTTACTAAAGACACACGAAATTTTGTTTTAATCCATCTATAAAATCTTGTATCAGATGAAAAATGTTGGCATTTCTCTGAAATTCAAAACGTTGCACCAGGTGGGATCACTGAACATTACATCACTGAACATTTCATGGAGTTTGCTGTAAACTTTTTATGCCTGGCATCACATGGAATATACCATGGAGCTTCTTCTCAGTTCAAGAGATACGACTGGGTGTAAAAGGGGTGGCATATACGCAAACAGCTCAAATGAGACTTGGTTTGCGGCCGGCAGTGGCACACATAAATGATCTGGAAGAGTTATTAAATGTCTGCGAGTTGCATAGCTCTTGCCAGAGGTCTTTGACAAAAGCTTGAGCTTCGGGTTTCAGATCTGTGAGAGAGGAATAATGTGCTCAACTTTCTTATTTTTGTGGCATACGCTTGGCAAGTTGAAGCGAAGTGTATGTGAAAGGTAACCAGAATAGTCTACGTGAAGACTGTGGGCACGGGGCAGGTTAAACATCCCCATCTGGAAGAAGGTACATGTTTATGTTAGTTCATAAGTATGTACAATCAGGTGTATATGTACGTTATCAGTTAAATGCCTGTGTAACAATTAAATCTACTTTTCTCAGTTTGATGTTTCTATGTCGAACACGGTAACCAAACATTTCGTAAGCTTATTAAAGCAAACAATGTGTAAAACAAGAATAATAACTCATGGATTTTTTCCTACGAGTTCAGCAAGAGTTGATCCCCTTTTCAATAAACATTGTCGATAAAATCTGGGTTTTATTGCATGTGGTTTTATATTAGAAGTTCCGTATTCTTATTTGACGTTTGTTTGCCTGATGATGTATGTGCAGAAGACATAATATTTACAGAATAACCCCACGACGTATATAAAGTGTTTACTGTGTGCCAGAACATGGGGTACATTTTGCGTAAAAGAAAAACTTTTCCCGTACTTAATTCTGCATGGACAGAGTACTTTTGTGGCACACGAAACAGCGCGGGTTGTCAGTTGATTCGATTTGGTATTCCATTGAAGGAAACTGGTAAGGTAATTGTCCTGATGTTTTGTTATTGAGAGTACTGAACAGTGCCTGCGCTTTGTAGGTTTGATGGACGATCCAGTTTCTCGACACCACTGACTGCCTTCTTTGCATCTTGAGCATTCTTTGATGTTTTGTAGATGTAGATCAGACCACCATCTACGAATGTTCACACTCAAGCAACCCTGTTTCTTTTGGGGTCTGCAAGGCCTTTGGAGTAACATTGTATAAAACTAGGGAGAGATGAGAACCTTATGGTAACCCCATAGAGTTTATGAAGTGCAGGCGTCCAGTCTCCAAGTCGTAAGATGACGGTTCGCTCCTGAGGTGCTGCTGCAATCCATTGTGCAAGTGTCCTGCTGACTTCATAGTCGATGAATAGTTCCATGGAATGCGAGAACTGTACTTTGTTGCATGCATCTCCCAGGTCTATTGCTACTGCTAGTGTTTCTGCCTTTCTTTGGAATCCTTCATAACTTTACTTCCTAGTCAGAAGCGACCGCATTCTCCAGAGTACTTTTACGTGTTTGTGGCCTCCTTCATAAGGTTGGAGGGTTTGTCTTCTTTCAAGGTCTCTTGCCAGTTTTCATGCTGTGGTTCGTTCCATGAGCTTTTCAACTATATTTTGCATTGTGACCATGCGATAGCCACGTAGCCCATGATGATCTTTTCCTGGTTTGGGGAAAGCTTTCAGGCAACTGTGTGTCTAGTCTTTTGGAACATAGCCTTTATCGAAACCGTCCTGGTAGAGACTGAAGAGATGGGCTCTGTCCTCTTCTGAGAGCTGTTTGATATCTGGATACCATTATTGTACACACTATAGAAAATGTAGGCCGACAACGGGGATTTCAACTGATTGTATCTCCGTTCATGTACAAAGCCGTGAAGCTAACCACAAACAGACAGCGGATGGCAAAACACTCTCCAAAACACTGGAATGACCGCATCACCAGAGTCAACATGGGCAACAGCCACTACATACGCCTTACTGCATGACGTGCCATTACCAGCCATCATGAACAGCGCTGACTGGTCACGACAGAACCCTTGCGAACCTACGTCAGAACTCTGCCGCAGGAACTGTGTCCCATGTGGACTCCAGATAGATTCAGGACGCTGCTGTCCTCACCGAGTGACGGTCTGTTGCTCATTCTTTGTTTACATAATGTTTCGTCGCCCTTACCTGCGACTACATAGAACGCATGCGTGACCGTATAAATGTTCTGCATATACTGATGTATGTAAATAAAGTTTGCAGCTATGCAAGTTTCTTTTCCTCACAGGGAGAACCTGTGCAACAATCAAACAGTCACCCATAAAATGTAAACTGTTGCATTCACATGGCGCAGAAATGGATAACTTTCAGAGTGTAGTTTTACACCATTAGAATTTCTGCACTATTGTGCAATGGCTCATACAACGGTTGGTCGCATTGTTTCCCCCAGTTTTCATTCTGGGTCATCATCATCATCATCATTCTCTTGCCCATGATGGGCGTAGAGGAGAGATGAGAGACACTCTCGAAGCCAGGCACCGCCATCCGGCCCTGTCCTCTGCCTGTCGCATCAGCGTAGGGCCATCCATCCTGGTCCATTCTTTGATGTTGTCATCCAGCATTTGGCTTGTCGTCCCCTTCGTCTGCCGCCTTCCAGCGTGCCCTGGATGACTGTTTTGGGCAGTGAATTGTGGCGTATGACATGCCCGAACCACGACAGCTTCCTCTTCTTGACTGTTGCCAAGAGGGGTTCTTGGGGGCCTGCAAGTGATGTTATTTGGCTCCTCACAAGGTCGTTTGTCTTCCGGTCTTGCCAAGAGATCCCGAGCAAGCGCCTGAAGCATTTAGTTTCAAACGTCTGGATTCTCTTGGTGGTCTCTGCTGTCATGGTCCAGCTTTCGCAGCCATACAGCAGGATGGACAGCACCAGGGACTTGTACAGCTTCATCTTTGTAGGAAAGCTGATCTCCCTGCTCTTCCAGATCTTGTTTAGCTTTGCCATTGCTGCTGTTGCGATCGCTAGTCTGGTCTTGATTTCTGTTGTAGAGCGACCATCTTTGGTGAGAGTGGCGCCAAGGTATTTGAAAGCGCCCACTTCTTCAAGCTGTTGTCCGTTCATGTAGATTTCAGCATGGGTGTTGGTTGTGCTGTTGACCAGGACTTTGCTTTTTTCTGTGCTCACTTCCATTCCATATGCACCTGCCCTTTCTTCCAGTCTCTTTGTCAGGTCTTGTAGTTCTTCGTTGCTGCCTCCCATCAGGTCGATGTCATCTGCGAACCTCAGATTATTGATGATTCTTCCTCGATGGAGACAGTGGAGTGGAAGTCATGGAGGGTTTCACGCATGATGTTTTCAGGAAGAGATTGAACAGTACGGGAGATAGCAGGCAGCCTTGACGGACTCCAACTGTGGTCTTGAAGTAGTCCCCTATCTGGTTATCATTCTCGTATTCCAAAAGCAATCAAACTCAGTCATACAACTGCTGAATGCTTTTCCCCTTATGCGGGACTGCGGGGGACGCTATGGCCGGGACAGCCAATGGCGTGGTGCCGGCTGACTTGACCAAGCCCTGCCTCAGCATATCTGTGAACGGAGCCCCGCAGAGAAAGTTTTCCATAAGTCATACAGCGTTCGGCAGAAGACACCCGAAGGGTAAGCCATTGCACAATAGTGCAGAAATTGTAATTTTATATCATTACACTTCAAAATTTATCAGTTCTTGGTCATGACAAATGTGCAACACATTAGCTTTCAGACATGCGCAATGTACACACACACACACACACACACACACACACACACACACACACACACACGTACATAAACCGTTGTGGAGTAAGCCAAGACTGATCACCAACTGTTTTATTTCCCCTCATGAATCAACAACAGGTCAATGAAAGCCCACAACAGGGTAGAGACACAGAAGCAGGCCAACATGAAGCGCAAATTGAAACAATGCAGTACTATGTACCATGGAGAGTCAAAACATAACATTTTCATCATCTCAATCACATTAAACAACACTTCATAGAAAGAGAACATCCTCCAAGCACAAATGAGCCACCACCGTTCAGGATTGTGAGCTGCCGACAAGTTACCATGCTTCTCTTATGTGCAGACATGATGGGACCATCTGAGCTAAAGGATAATTAAAGGCAGAAAAGTAGAGTGCTTTTCTTCTGTAGTCATCTTCCTTTGAGTGCTAGGAGTAGCAACGAAAATGTGTGGCTTTAGATAGCTAATCCCTAAATGTGAGGACACACAACCTTTACTTTGTTTTTTTTTATGAATGAAGAAAGAAAGAAAAACGACAAAAAGATACCACAAATCAGGATTTTTTTTTTTCTCTTACCGAAATTGGAATTTCACAAACAAGTTTTTCAATAGGGAAATCCCTGACAAATTCAGAAGGATTGGCAGTGATTGAAAATTTTCCGCATCCTTCTGATTTTGTGCACGACACTTGCTCTGACCTTTCTTCTTGCTGAGGAATTGTTCTATAATGCATTAACATCTAGACACTCACTGTCTCGCTTGATATTTTTTTTCCATCTGATGACCAGCTGCTGGGGAGCCGTTCAGTGTTCTATCTCAACTTTCCTCTGATCAAAACATAAAATGACATGGCGCTGATAGCGATGTTTGTGTTCAAATCAGTGGCAATGGAGTTTTCATCAGGGGACAGTATTACATCATCAGATTTGTACACTTTCGGTAACATAAACGGTTTGAAAACAATTTTCTGTGGATGCACACATTTCTGCAATATTCACAGCTTAAATATGTGTTGATCTGAGATCATGCACATACATCTTAACTACAGTTATAATCTACATCCACAATCAAAATATATCTTACTTTTAGTGATATGAAAGTGATAACACATAGAATTAATAACTTTCTGTCTATAAATGGGGAAGATAGTGAGACTGACGAACGGATGGCAGACAGACAGAAGAGCGAAGACACAAGCGGTGACAATGCAGCTTTCTATGTCCATATCATTTATAACCCTTCTGATATACAGTATATACATGGCTTTTTCAAAGCTGTTGCCATATAAAAAAATAACACCAACAAAAAACAACCACCCAAATAAACCCACTCAACTAGCAACGAGCACAATAAAGCTGTCTACAAACTTCGTACATGGTAACTAATATATTAGTCTCTTCAGGGCAGATCAGACAAGGCAGTGTACTGAGGGCCAGCCGTCCTGCTTATGTTTTCACTTTCAGTTACCCAACAGAAAAAAAATAAAGAGAAAAATTAAGTGCCAAACACACACACACACACACACACACACACACACACACACACACACACACACACACACAAAACCATAAGAAAGCTGTATAGGCAAATAGACGATGCCATGGGTCAGCAAATGCCCACTCTTGACAATCTGACTGGTCTAACTTGCCAGACTACAGCGAAAGATCAACGGCATGCTGTGAAATTGTAACAAAAGAAAAACAAAAAAAGTCCACAGAATTCGTAGCCCAGAAAGGGCCACCGTGACAGAGGGAACAGTGGACGACATCAAAGTATAATAATTCATGTATGTTGCCTCGATTAGTAGAAGACATAATGGAAACATCTAATATGTGGACTACATTCTGAAATTTTCAGATAGCAGCAACTGCTGGTGACATACAACAAAAATGCGAAAAAAAAGATTGCCTTAAGTTTGGTCTCCTTCCTGCCTGACTACATTCACAGCAGTTCTATTTACAACTGGTTACATGCCAGATGATATTACACGGCTATATCATGGCCACCAGCACTAACTGACACCCAAACTACCATACTTTCACCAGTCCCACCGCAACAAACACAGACATGCGCACAAATCTTTGTCATACCCTGGAAAACAAAGCACTGGTCATATCAGACATTAAAACCCAGATTATGCTTCCAGCATTGACCATTCCATCAATCTATTGCCATAGAATTAAACTGAATTAAATCAAACAAAAAAATTAAAATTAAATCAAATACAAGCACTTATACATTGCACAACAAAGAAAACAGGCAAACAATAAGGGGAGAAAAACAAGCATATGAGCAACTTACATACGCAAGTCGCAGTTAATGCCAAACAAAGGCCCAGTTTTCAAATGACGAGTTTCAAGAAAAAAAATGAGAGGAAACCAAAAAGCAAAACCAAAGCACAGAGAAAAGACTTCAAGCACAGATTTTCCACATGGTTAGGGGACACTGTGCACACTGAAGGAATCTCAGAACATCGACCTATTCCGTCACGCTGGTCGACTATAAACCCAGCATCACAAAACACAAACAATGATTAAAGCAATGACCTGGAGCGGTTTCAGACTGTCCATTCAGTATGAACGATCAGTCATTTCTTGTAGTGCAGGGATCTTTGAAAGATGTTGCCTCATAGAAAAAGAAGACTCACAGAGTCCTACCATGAAGAGAGAACACAACACAAACATATCAATCACAACGATTTTCACACTGTACTTCAACTATTGACATCCTTGCTATAGGACAAGGCTGCACCGAGTATGCAAACATTTCAGCGGAATTCAACTCCCAGTTTTTCTAAAGAACGAAAAGTTCAATACCAGAAAAAATACATTAAGAAAAGGAAAACAAACATGAATTTAAACAAATATCACAGCAGAATGGGCAACTAATGCCCTTTCTGTCTTACCACCTTGTTGCCAGAATTATGACAGAAACACCAACTCACTGCAAACTGTAACAAAAAGTTTTTTTTTTTTTTTTTTTTTAATGCAGTAGACATTCTGCAACAAAGACAGATGAATGAGCTAAAGAAGTGGAAAGAGTGATCAAGACATTACAAAAAAAAAAGAAAGAAAAAAGACAGAAGTCTAAGATAGGACAGAAAAGGGGAAGAACTAGCACAAAATTTATGGAGGCAATGATACGATGAGTACAGAAAGAGTCCCTACCCAAAAGCCAACTTGACAGGATAGACACAAACTTCAATAAAGGTAAGGCCCAAACAGGGAAATTTGGCACCATTATCCTACTTCCAATGTTACTAACAGTGACATAAAGGTGGCTGTGCACTCACAAAAGTATTTAGTACACGCAAGAAAATTAACTTTCTTTTTTTGTGGCAAAATTTGAAAATAACATCAACCTTCTTACTGGTCCTTTTAACTTTTGTCTGTACATCCTGAGTACGTTGCAGACAGTATATACAAGAACGGAAACTTAGCATGTGAAACATTATAAAGATTTGTAGTCTGTAAATTCTGCTGATGCAAATTTGTCAGACTCTTCAAAAACATAATTTGTATTTACAGGAAGAAAATGAAAAAAAGGAACACACAACTTTCTATGGCACAAACTTCAGACGGTAAGCTGCATCTGCACTGTTAACTGCCAAGAGGCAAACCCTATGAGGAAAAGGCCAGTTCTAGTAGTATTCACATTCATGAATCATCACTTATCCGCTATAAACAAACAGCTAGCCAACTGCAAAAAAATATCTAGTAATTCTCCGACAGAGGGGTTGACAGCAGCAAAGCTATTTCATGGCACCATCAAAGTAAAAGACATCACATTTGATCTGGTGACAGAATCAGTCACCATACTGATCCTGTGTCGTCCCCATGTTGATCACATTTGCCACCATGTTGATCACATTTTGCCACCATGTTGATCACATTTTGCCACCATGTTGATCCTGCTTATTATTACCATGCTCATGCTCGGTGACCAGACTGTCCAGGTTTTGTCACCATGAACTGATCATGTCGCCATGCTGACTTTGTGTCACTGTCTTGATCCTGTGTTGTCAACGTAAAGACTTATTCCTGTATCTCATGACCTAACCAAGACATTTTGATCTTTGGGGACATAATCAATCTCCTGGACCACATGTAATGTTTTGCCGTACACTGCCAAGTATTAGATGACAATCATAATTTTTATTGATAACGGTGAGTTTTTAAGCTATCTCCCCAAAATCTAGTAACCTTTTTCAATAAAACATGGTCCTGCATTTTTAACCATTACTTGTGATTTGTTACAAAAACAAGTCAACAAGAAACAAAACCACTGAAATGCTTTATTCTTTCAGTAAACATATGGCACCTGGAGACCCACGACATACAGCAAGGCTTTATTCCTTCACAAAAAATCTTGCGTCGCTGGAGACCAACAATCTGCTGTAAAGCCTTTTTCTTTCACACAATGAGCTAGAATACCTGGAGACCAACGATGCATGGAAAGGATTTTATTTCTATGCAAAATGTGTGGTCCTGCATAGGACATGTGAAATCTAAAGCGATGTTTGGCAAAGGTTAACACCATTTTAGTTTCTCCATTTCATATTGATATTCAGCCTGAGGAGGCGTTTGTCCATGAATTTCCATTCATTTTCTACACTTAAGTCATTGAAGACAGGCTCAACAATAAACTGCAAACACTGGGATACAAAAAGTCAAACCCACCAGCCCATAGCAGCACATCATGGATACTGACATTCACCACACATCTCAGTGAAGTGACCCAATGCCAAATAAAGCTCTTGAAGCAGCTGGCAGATGGTTATTTAACAGTTTAGCAAGTTACCAGGGAATGTCTGTACCACCCACTTTCTTACTGCATATCCATCAAGTTTTCTTAAAGTATGGTACCACAGCACCAAATGAGTCTGATGATTACATGTATATTTGGACCTTTCCACTATTACACACTCCTACAAGTATGTCTGGGTCCACAATTCAATAACATAAACCAGTTTCAAATGAGATGGACAGAGCTAGAGGTACACTTTGTTAAAGGTGACACCCTCTACACTAACCATTTTGAAAAAAACTGTGGATCACTTTTCAGTGGCTCTGAAGTTTCTGTGGAAATCCATTATTATTGTCATAAATCTGTGTTATATTTCTTCTGGTGTTATTCCTGAGCATGAGTCAGCAATTGATATACATGCTAGCTTCAAACTTCCTTCTTTTGGGAACTTTCCTTGCTTGTCCTGTGTGTCTTTGACCCACATTTGTGCCAGGTAAATGAGTAGCACTGCAAGCAGTAGTTTGGAGCTGTGTACATGCAACTAGTTTACCACAAGAGTGAAAAAACAGCTTTCTTGTTTATCACTAGAGTACATTTTCAGTCATAATGTCTCTCTCATGTCTTTTTCCTTTAAGAAGCACTGTAACTTACGTAAGGAACCTCCGACAACTACAACAAAAAGTTCTGGAGATGCTCTGCCTCTGTAACCTAAAGATGCAGTTTATCATGCGAAGAGTTTAAAAATCTCCTTCACCACACTACCCAAAACAATAACACTTATCAGAACAGCCATGTGGCAAAGTCTTCCAGCCAGCATTTAAAAACAAAACAAGAACAAGCACAACAAAAACAATAAAGCATAAACTCCCTTTCTGCATAACAAACAAACAAACAAGACTTGACAAAAAAAAACCCTGTTCAATATCAAGCTTGTGAAAATTCAGAACAACTGCAAAAGATCTATTAACAGCCCCTACAGGAATGCTGGATGCAGGGATTGCTTTTTTAATGAACTGTTTCTTCAGACCTTTTTTTTTCTAACAAAGTAAATGCACACATTCTATTATTTTCATCCATCAGCATCCTCTTTAGAAACTGACACAAGTACAAGGACAGCAGCAGAAAATGTTGGAATCTTTTTCCTTTTGTTGCTGTTCTTGTAGTTGTTGTTGTTGTTGTTGTTGTTGTTGTTGTTACATTCAGTATCTATTCAGAATGATCTAAAACAGTTGTTACATTCAGTATCTATACAGAATGATCTAAAACAATCTGGAAACAAAACATGAAAAGGATGATCTAAAACAATCTGGAAACAAAACATGAAAAGTTGTTATGTTCGTCATGAGTATAGACCATCAAACTTTTCAAAAGCAGAATTAGAAAGAAAACAAACATAATGAAGCAATAAAATAGTGCTCGGGGGGGGGGGGGGGGGGGGGGGGGGGGGGGGGGGGAGGGAATCTACAGCCAAAGTTTTCTACAGTGATTATTTTATGACTGGCATCTTTACTTAGTCAACTGACAAGAAGTTAATCCACATCCTGCATGCATTAACAGCAGATCACAAACAAAAAACAGGTTCTGGTTAACTGCTGTACATAATGACATCTTAACGGCTTCAAAATAGTCTTGTGGAAAGAAAATCCAATCAAACAAACAATTACTGATCCTGCATTTTTAATTTTCTTCTTTTTTCTCTCTCTCTCCTCTTTCTTTCTAAAATAAACCCTGCACATGCATGTCATCAAAATTACATGTACTCTGACAGCAACCGTGAAACGGAATGTGCACACAGCAAACCACAGAACTAATACAACAATCACACAACATGGCTCATAAAACCTGCACCACATGAACTTGACCTCTGCCCTTTTTGATCAGCATGCTGATGTAAAACCCACCAAACTGGTTCATGTTTTGGTAGCCACTGTCATCAGCACTAGACAAAAACAGATGAATATAAACGTATGATAAAAATGCAAAGCGGTCATGGGTCATCAAACACAGGGGATGCCATGATTCATCCACTGGAATGGCTCAGTACTCTGATGGAGGCGTGGAATTTGAAATGAATGAAAAAGGTAGAAAGTGGAGGCAAGGATCTAGGTGCTGTTGAAGGACCTGGTGATGAGACCTCTGGAGGGAAACAAGGGGTGAAGTCTTCATGCACAAAGCCTCGCTACTCTTTTAACTTATAAAATAAAAATCAGCCATGGACTATCACCATTTCAGACGGGGAAAAAAAGGAAAGAGAGAGAGAGAGGGGGGGGGGGGGTAAAGAGAGAGAGAGAGAGAGAGAGAGGAGAGAGAGAGACAGAGACAGAGAGAACCTGTAAGCAGTTTACATGTTGAGATTGTTCCTCAATTTCTCATACACCTGGTTAACTTATAAAAATCAGCCATGGACTATCACCATTTCAGACGGGGAAAAAGGAAAAGAGAACGAACGAACGAACTAACGAATTTTATTTTAAGAGGGTAGTGGATTAAGCATGAATACTTTTTTACATCCAGCCCTTGGGCAAGAAAAAAAGAAAAAAGAAATCGATATATAGTAAAAAGCAAAATCAAACAAATACATGAAAAAATGGAACAATTCCTTGCATGGGAACCTTTGACAAAAAAGAAGAAAGAAGAAAAGAAACCAGTGAACACCACCCACCACCAACCACAACAACGAGAAAAAAAATGATCAGGCAAGAGGTGGAGAGAGAGAGAGAGAGAGAGAGAGAGGAGAGGAGAGAGAGAGAGAGAGAGAGAGAGAGAGAGAAACCGACGACTGACCGACCGACTGGCGGAAGAAAAGGCATAGATAAAGGAAGAGAAATACAATGAAGCAGACATGGATAAACACCACGAAAACCTTTGAAAAAACACATTAATGGCACAGGATGATCACTGCAATTTGCGTAAAATTGAGTCAACTTCCAAATCACATATTTGTTAAATTGAGAGGAGGAGAGAGAGTGAGAGAGAGAGAGAGTGGAAGAGAGGAGGAGAGAGAGAGAGAGAAGAGAGAGACAGGGAGAGACAGGAGAGAGAGATGGAAGAGAGAGAGAGAGGAGAGAGAGAGAGGAGAGAGATGAGAGAGAGAGAGAGAGAGAGAGAGAGACTGACAGGCAGACAATACAGACAGACAGATAGACAAATAGGCAGAGAATACAAGCAGCAGCAGAATAAAGACATAGAGATGAGTAAAAAAAAAAAAAAAAAAAAAAAAAAAAAACATTTGAGGAAATTGAATACAAGATTACGATCCAAAAATACCACAGAAGGTTAGCTATAACTTAGCATTAGATATTTATGATAATGTGTTTTGAACGTAGATAAGCTATTTTTATTTCTTATGTCACAAGGAATTGCATTCCAAAGTTTACCACCGAATATGCTAAGGAAGACATGAATAGATCAATTCTGGGCCGGGGAATGGATATCAAATGTTTATTACGAAAGGTGTTTACAAGGAATTTGGTACGTAGATAAGAAGGTGCGAGATTGTTAATTATTTTGTACATGAACACCACCCTTATTGAAACGACATTTATGACTGAATGGGAGAATCTCAAGTTCTTATAGTCTACAACTTGAAGAGATGATTTAAGGAGTACGATTTTTAGTGAACGTCTATACAAACGCTCCAGTGGTTTCAAGCAGTTGTGACTGGCCATGTCCCAGCAAGTTGAAGCTTCGTCAATATCAGATTGTTATATAGGCATGGAAAAATAACTTCGAGAATGTTGGTCAAGGAAATGCTTAATTCTGTTTAATTGAAATATCTTACTGGAGATCTTCCGAGATAAAGCAGAAAACGTGATTAGACCAAGATAGATTGTTATCGATAGTGAGACCAAGTAACTTATGTGAATCAATTTCTTCTACAATCTGATCGTAGAGATACATGGAGGTGATCTAGTTTTCATGTTTTGTCGTTTTTGCCTTGTTGTTATCAACATAAATTTGGATTTCATAGGATGGAGGGCCATGTGATTTAGTTTGGACCACTCAGTAAGATTATTTATATCTTTTTGAAGAGCAACTGCATACCGAGTGTACGTTTTTTACCTTTACTGTGGAGTGTCGTGTCGTCAGCAAATAGTTCACATGAAGAGGAAATAGCTAGAGGAAGATCATTTATATAAACCGAAAAAGGATTGGACCTAAAATTGATCCTTGGGGGACACCATAATTCACTGGTAGGAAAGTGGGATTTTACAGAGGCTTTAAAAACTGACTGTTTCCTGTTGGTCAAAAAAGAGGATAATAGATCAAGAGATTTTCTGGATATACCGTAAAATAGAAGTTTTTTTTACAAGAAGATTATGGTCAATAATGTCAAAGGCTTTTGCAAAGTCAACAAAAAGTACACCTGTAAATAGATTACAATTAATGTTTACAATTAATGTTTGAAAGCCATTGTTCAACTAAGTTGGTTAGTGCTGTATGACATGAATGGTTTTTTTCTAAAACCCACTTTGGTTTGGATGAAATAAATCATGTTTAGTAAAGTGTAACTGGAGATTGCGTTTTAAGATGTTTTTCTAGAGGTTTAGACAAAGTAGATAGAATTGATATAGGTCGATAATTTGAAAAATCAGTTGGGTCGCCGGATTTTAAAACTGGTAGTACTTTGGCTACCTTAAAAGCCTGAGGGTAGTAACACTTTTCGATGCAAAGGTTTGTAAATGTAGGTGAGATGCTCGATATAACAGATGCAGATAATTTCAGATTTTACTATCAATGTTGTCTAGACCACAGCAGTTTAGATTGTTTTAAAGCACATAGTGCCTATACACTTCGTGTACACTTAAATATTCAAATTGAAGTTTTGTATCTATATGTTTAGAATCACAGTAATCTTTCAACAATGATAGATCATTGTTTATCATGTGATCAGAGTTTATCGTTTTCTGAGCTATTGTTGAAAAGTGTAAATTGAATTTTTCGGTAGATAAAACCATACCCGAATGAACAGCAGTATCAGATTTTTCCCAGATAATTCGTTAATGGCTTTCCAGATGGATTTTGTATCTGTTTTAGAAGCAATAAGTTCTTTGAAATATTTTTTGCGAGTATATCTTTTTAGGGCAGTTACTTTATTTCGTTGTTTCTTAAAACTGTCACTTTTCCCTGTAGACTGTAATAAATTATCTCGAGATAAGATAAGTAAGATAATGTTTGCTTATAGCCCAGCCGACCGCAGAGGGCCACATCAGGGCTGTCACCACGTTGAAATCAACTCACCAGTCATTTAAAAAAAAAAAAAAAAAAAAAAAAAAAAAAAAAAAAAAAAACGTTCACACATCTCGTTAAATGACATCGTCTACAAACGAACCAGAAACTTTGTTAAAAATCCTTCTTCCGTAAAATCTCAAATCAGATGAAAAATGTTAATTTCTCTCAAAACCCAAGGATCACGTCAGGCGGGACATCCTGAACACGGATCTTCATGGACTCCGCTGTAAAATGTTTGTGTCTCACATCGTGCAAGTCCCAACACTCTAAAAGAACATG
The DNA here is from genome assembly GCA_018398815.1 of Conus ventricosus. Classification (NCBI taxonomy): domain Eukaryota; kingdom Metazoa; phylum Mollusca; class Gastropoda; order Neogastropoda; family Conidae; genus Conus; species Conus ventricosus. The sequence goes on from CM031614.1 coordinate 68,172,952, forward strand.
TTTCATTGTGAGTGGTGCATGACATGGAATGCACCACGGAGCTTCTTCACTCTTTAAAAGGTAAGAATGGGTAAAATACGAATGGCCGGTGTGCACCCGGCACAGAACCGTTTCCTCTTTACGACCACCCGACGTAGATGGGAGGAAGTCTTTAAGGTTTGGACGGATCTGAAAGAGTTTGTTATTCGTCTGTGTGTTCCAATCCTCCTGCCAGAGGTCTCTCACATAATCGTTAATTTTGGGTTTCACATCTGAGCAGGGGATATAAGTGTTGGACAGTTTCTCTCTTGTGGCGTTCTTGGCTAAACGATCAACCATTTCGTTCCCGCCGATGCCAACATGGCCAGGAACCCAAGCAAGAGTAATGTTGTAACCGTCCGCCTTCAACTTGCTAAAAAGTTCAAAAAAAAAGTAAAAGTTCTGGATGCTGAAGGTTGCGGCCAGCTATGGCCTCCAAAGCTGACAGCGAATCCGACAGAACCAGAAAGTCCCTCCTCGAAGAATGGGAGATTATCTTCAAAGCCAGTACTAGAGCAGTAAGTTCAGCAGAATAGACAGAAGCATCTGATGTATATGTTCCAACAATATCTGAGAAGGAGCCCCAGGGCAGTAGGCTGCACAGGCCACTCCTCCTCAGACTTGGAACCGTCAGTGAAAACTTTTTGATAGGATGGGAATTGGAACAGAGCTCGGCATACAAAGCCTTGTACGCCAGAGAGCTGGTAGACTCCTTACGGAAAGCTGCGAGATCGAAACGAATCTCTGGTGTGAAAAAGGTCCATGGAGGTTGATCCGGAAACTTGGAAAAATCGGAAACTACTCCAGGTCTATACCTGCATTCCGCACGTGAGGCTGCATACGAAGCCCAAACGGCGGAATACATTTCAGGTTATTTTCAAACTTACTTTGGAACGGAGGGTCAAAAACACAGTCATAGGCAGGATTCTGCGGTTCTGAGAACAGTCGGATGTAATAATTCAAAGACAGTTTCAGCCTGGACAGTGAAGGTTCACCTGCCTCTGCGTACAGGCTGTACACAGGGGTGGTGCGGAACGCTCCAAGACAGAGACGAAGCCCTTGATGGTGGATAGGGTCCAAGAGTTTGAGGTAAGATGATCTTGCGGAGCCGTACACAGCACAACCGTAGTCCAGTTTAGAACGGACCAGGGCTCTGTAGAGGTGCAACAAAGTTTTCTTATCAGCGCCCCAGTCGGTGTGTGCTACGACCCGCAGAATATTCAGTGCCTTTTGGCAAGCAGTTTTGAGGTTTTTAATATGGCTGAGAAAGTTAAGTTTTTGGTCAAAAATGACTCCCAGAAATTTGGCCTCTTTAACAGCTGGAATGGGAGATTTCCCTACTTGAAGTTCCGGATCTGGAAAAAACTGACGGAAATTATGGAAGTGAATACACTGGGTTTTTGTAGCAGAAAAGGTGAAACCGTTTTCATCCGCCCACCGATGGATTTTATCTACGCAAAGCTGGAGCCTGCGCATGGACACTCGGGTACAGGCTTCCAGTTGCGTAGACAGCAAATCATCCACAAACAATGAGCAGTCTGAACCCTGCTGAACTGATTGAACAATGTTGTTGATCTTAATACTAAAGAGGGCAGGAGATAGTATGCTCCCCTGTGGAACACCCAACTCCTGCTCGTGGACATCAGAGAGAGTGGTGCCAACCCGGACCTGAAACTGTCGTAAATTATCTCGAAGTTTAATGGCTGCATTGATTTCTTCGGTTAACCACTGTGGTTTGCCATCAGCTCTAACGCGTTTAAGTCTAATAGGGACATGTTTATCAATTACAGATAGAAAATACGATACCAAGTTTCAAGGGCCTCGTCGGGGTCGGTATATTGATAAACCTCTGAAAAGTTCGCAGAGCACAGATCAGATAGAAGGACATCAATATTTAATGTTTTGTAACAACGAGAAGAATGTATTGGTGGCTACATCTGGGAATTTTCGTTCCTTTTTTGGACCATGTTAAACAAACAGGAAAGTGATCACTAAGACCAGACACCGGTACAGAAATTTCAATAATATTAGACGGGTCATTTACATATATATGGTCAATAAGTGTTTCAGACTGTGATGTTATTCTGGTTGGTGTGTTAATCAATTGTTTTAAATTCTGCAGTTCAAAGATATTTTTCCAGTTGTTATGCGGTTTAAGTAAATCAATATTAAAATCTCCAAGTAGTATAAGTTGCATAAGCGTATACATCCTCCATCATGAAATCGAAGCGATCAAACCACTCAACACGTTCTTCTGGATTTCTATATAGAAAACCTACTAAGACTGAGAGAGAGAGAGAGAGAGAGAGAGAGAGAGAGAGAGAGAGAGAGACACACCACACACACACACACAGAACCCTTTACGCAGTTTACATGTTGAGATTGTTCCTCAATTTCTCATACACCTGGGGAGTCCACATCACACAAAGGTCAAGTCTAAATCGTCTGGTACTATGATGGGCTCAGAGTGTCCATGACATCATGTCTAAGTCCCTCTCCTTAGCGCCCTGCTCCCCCACTTCCCAATTTTCTGCTAAAATTTTCACACACCTGAAGAATGGCCTCTGGGCCTTTTCAAAAGGGGGATTCAGTCTAAATGAGGAAAATTTCTAGCCTGTTATGTTTCTGCTGCTGGACACCTCACGTATGCCCTCCCCCCTCAGCATCATTACTCATGCCTCTCATTGCGGCCAGCACCTGACACAGCAACACCCAGACTCATGCTGCAGTGCCATTAATGGCAGTCCATCCAGTTGACATGAGGCAACCACTGGTGGAGACCTGCGACAGTCCCTTTGGTGGCATTCAGATGTGCCTGTTCTGATCCAACATATGCAGGGCATCTACATGAGAGAGGGTTCTGATCCAACATATGCAGGGCATCTACATGAGAGAGGGTTCTGATCCAACATATGCAGGGCATCTACATGAGAGAGGGTTCTAATCCAACATATGCAGGGCATGCACATGAGAGAGGGCACCACCACGTCCCGACAGTTCCCATGAAGTCACCAATTACCGATGGTTTAGACACAAACTAAGACAAGATAAGATAATGTTGCTTATAGCCCAGCCGACCGCAAAGGGCCACATCAGGGCCGTCACCACGTTAAAATCAGCTCACAAGTCATAGACTGTACCAAGGGCATGGAGGTGAAACGTCAACTGAAACTGAGGTCAACAGAACAGCAGGGCAGGAAGGGTTACAGAGTTCTTTATGGTATCTCTTTTTTTTTTTTAAGGTGAAAGATGTCAAAGAAGAAGGTGAAGATGATGCCATAGAGTTCCAGTCTGATCTGAGTGTACAACAGAGCTTTATGCTACACTTCCTTTCACCACAATATCCCAGCATGAAACCTGAGAGATGCAGGAATCTACATCGCTAGTCACAAACTGTGAGCAACACTATGACAAAACTTGATTGTGTCATACAAGTCTTTCTTTCTGTGCTCATTGCACGCTCCGCTCCCAGGAATAAACCAGCTACAACTGACTGTGATCAAACTCCTGCTATCTTCCAAACTCCTGCAATACTAAACACTGCAATCCCATGGATTGTTCTCTTCATAATTTTTTTTTTTTTTTTCAAAAGAGAAATATGATCCACAACATACAGAAAACCAACACCACAAAAGGTACAAACTTCATAAGCATTTTCGTGTTGTTTTACTGCCCTTGTTAACAGCTCACACAATCACATACTCCACAGCCATTCTTCTGAGCTCACCATTCAGAGCCACATACTTCAGCCTATGTTCAACTTACATCCACTATCACTTTTAGTGCAATCTATTTACAGGCACCATGAGGCTGCTAACCCAGAGATCCTGAAAGAGTTCATTTCTGCTCCCAGATTCATCAGACTTGCAGCAGTATTTGCTACTCCACTTTGTATATGTCTGGATAAACACAATTTCAAGGACATTCATAGTCTTGCTATGATGATTCTATGTTTTTCAGACTTTCAAGGATCCTAGAAGACTGAACAGGATATTTAAACAAACGAAAAAGATCATAAATGATGTATGTTATTTAGGAATAATTTGTTAGAAATGAATCATGCATACATGTAGGAACACCCTGATTCATCAACACCAAATCATTCCTTTTCAATTCAAGTATTATATTGTTTGTTGTATAACAATGCTAACCACCTGAATTTATGAGGCTGCATGGAAATCCCAACAATATATGATATACATTATTTCAAGAGCAGCTAAGAATATGTCAATCATGAATGTGTGACTTGTGAAAATATGTGTGCACATGCAGCCTTAATGCTGTAGAGAGCAATGAGCAGAACTAGAATTGAGTGTGATAGAAGACCAAAAAATGTTAAGTAAACCTGATAAAACAAATGTGCTCTCCACCTATGTAAAACCTATGCAATTTTCTCTGATGTATGTTAAAACCTTCGCACACAAATACATGCATACCAAGAATCATGATTACAGACACATGTGCCTATCCTTAATATTTCACTTCTATATTGGCCACTCTTTTTAACTGTCAGTTCATGAATCATGTTCTCTCTCAAATCCAGGTAAAAGTACAAAACAAAGTCTGTGCAAAGTTTGCAGACCAGACTTGAAAGATGAATCAAGAATGCTACTAAGAATGATTTCAGTTCGTTAAAACCTCTGCTCAGATTCAGCTCCAGTCCCATTACCAGCATCTGTGGAAATCTTGAGGGGAAAAATGCACAACTAGCTTGCAGCAGCGATGTCCACCACAGATCTCCTAATGCACACCAAGTTGTGGCCTGAACTTTGGTTTCTCTGGGGGAATGAAACCATCCATAACATGCATTACAACTGCACTGTTGGAGATGGGAGTAAAATCCCCATTTGTGACATGCATCGCTGGAGAGGATCTGTGTAATATGCACTGTAACAGCACTGCTGGAGAGAGATTAGTGCAACATGCATTGTAACAGCACTGCTGGAGAGAGATTAGTGCAATATGCATTGTAACAGCACTGCTGGAGAGAGATTAGTGTAATATTCATTGTAACAGCACTGCTGGAGAGTGGATAGGAACTTTTGAATTCAATTGTTCTGTGCTTCGTTGTTACATTGATACTTGATTAAAAATAAATAACTCTGATCAAAAAAAAAAAAAAAAAAATCAGTCTTAGCGGATTGCAATAAAAAAAAAATTACATCTTGTATATCTACTGGGATAGATTTACCCTTGCATCTCACAAGCGTCTTCTCCATTAATACAAGCAGAAGAGTGTTGGAGAGCACACATCTTCAATCCATTGATACAGCAATTACATAGCAGTACATGTAATAAGACTTAAATCTCCCCCCTCCCCTCCAGTAATCTAAATCTTCAGCACCTCCTCTCTCTCTCTCTCTCTCTCTCGCACACACACGCACATGCACACACATAGATAGATAGATAGATAGACTGAAGAGATAGACAGATAGATAGACATACCAATTCTGTTCCAAAAATTGTGCAGAACTTTAAAATGTTTGACAGTATTTTATACAATCAGCAAATGCGCAAGATTTAACAGAACATAAAACTTTTTTTTCTCTCTCACTTATTTGTAATTAAAAAACAACACACACAAAAAAAAGGATACATAGTACTGTCTATCAAGCCTGATGTTATACAATCCTGATCTTGACCTGGAATATGTCTTGGGTCTTAAGAGTGGCAGAGTATTCTCATTGTCATAGCTCATAACTTTGAGACAATCCATGAAATAGATCACATCATTAATTTTGGATAATTCAAACAAACAAAAACACCTTTGTGACAACAAAATACACCACATCATCAATTTGGATAATTCAAACAAACCACCCCGAAATGGACTGTTTGCTCAAGGAGCCTCTAGCGCCTTGCAGTTTGATTACAGGCCTCCAACAGCTATTTTGCCCGAATATGAGAAGTGGTTTCTCATTCTTCGTTTTCATTGTCCTAAACATTGTCTATTTTTGCCCAAAGAAGACCCAAGAGGTCGAAATGCATTGTGTTTTGTCCTGTAATCTGTTCGTCTGTATCTGTGGCAGTAATAACCCCCTTTTCTTTCAAAATTCTGCACCACAGAAAGGTTAATGCACCCAGTCGTCACAACTGAAGCCGTCATTTAAACTTAAAATCAAAGTGTCTTTAACACAAATGTGTGGTCATCTGGTGGCCTTGATGCAGGCTTGCATTTTCTCCCAAGATGGGCCGCACTTCCTGATTTTAGAACAATCTAGCTGACGTCACTCAAGCTGACTGTGTGTCTGCAAGTGTGGTGTAAGCATGAAGCTTTCTGGTTATCATTTGGAAATACTGGATCAGAACTTGACTCTGCTTGAATCAGGTGATGAACAATGAGATAGATAATGTATTTTTACAAAATCGTAATCACCTTTAATTCAAAACCCGTCCTGATTTTAGTCCCTAGTTGCACTGACACTTAGCTTCCATTTGAGGCTGCAGTCATAAACATCATGTACACACACACACATGCTAAAATATTTATATCCAGTAATCAAACAAAGAAGCAAAATGTGTTCAACCCACACACACACACAAAAACCCATGATTTACTATAGTAATCAATAAAAAAAAAAAAAAAGATTAAAAAAAAAAATCTGATGCGAACATGACCCATGAAAATGCAAAAAAATGAGCATGGAAAAGGTGCAGTGCAACTCTTAAATCTTACAGATAGCTCATTATTTAATACAAAGCGTGCAAAGGAAAAGTAAACAACTGATGTATTTAGATCTGTTCACATGGTTCTCTTGTACATGAAGTACCATGAACAGAACTACGCAGACACTCTGTCAATACCTTTCTTGAGTTATCCCTGCTAATCAAAATCCTTACTCTCAAACTGTCCACGTTCATCCACACTTATCAAAATCCTTATTTTCAAACTGTCCACGTTCACCCACACTTATCAAAATCCTTATTTTCAAACTTCAAAACACAGAAAATGTTCATCACCTTCACTGCCAGTACTATTCTGTTTAAAGCACACACACACCCAACATACATCCAGCAGGCGAGATGAAATGTCAGAAAATGTTATGAATGTGTTCACTTTCCATCATCATCATCTCTTGCTCCTCCTCCTCTTCTGTTTTGGGAAGCCTGATGAGTCTGGATGCACACACAATGTCAGGGACAACAATCCAACACAGATCACAAAAATGTAACGGTTTCCATGCTGAAACACATCTTCATGCAACAGCATCAACACACCACATGTGATCAGGTTCAATGGAACCGAAACCAGTTTGTTATAGGGTAGCGTAAGCATCTGGATTACTCTTAACCGCAGGTATCCCATAGCTGGAAAGTAGATGCCGACACAGAACTCAAAGATGAGGAAAGCAATGAAAGAAGCATTAGCACTGGGGCTCTCTGGACGTGTAGACAAAACACACACCAGGTTTGAGACCAGGGCTAAGCTGCAGCAAATGTCAGCATGCCAGTGGCTGGGACTCCTTTGGAGGACAAGATCTGAAAGACAGCTTGCCCCAACAAAATGCACACCATGAAGCTGGAAAGACGATACCCAAGAGGGTCCCGCCGGTTTCCCGAATAGGCCCTCCAAGAAATATGATAGTGTAAATGACGCTCTCAAACAAAGCCTCGATGGCTCCCAGCATGAAGATTTTCTCGCTGGAAGCAATTTTCTTCAGTCCCTCATAGCACACTTTACGGAATCTAACCTTGCTGATGCTGTAGTTCTCATTCCAGTGCGTGGAGATGATGATGCCGACAAATATGAGAAATGGCACAGCGATCATGTACGGAGCCACTGGGCCAAGACCGAAACCATCTGACACGATTTTTGTGGTCACTCCTGCTACGACTGCTAACACACCATTCCACATAGATGCTTTGGCAAAGGTAATGGGGATCCATTCCTTAGGGAAATCATGCGTCTCCAGATGTTCATACACTTACCAAGCTTCAAATGCTGAAAACAAAACAGACGTGGCCACACCTCAGCACTCTGCTAATGATGAGGATCCGTAACTACGAGACAGCTTCAACATACAAGCAAGGGAATAGGGCACAGTGAAAATGAAACACAGTTTTTTCCGACCAAACTGGTCGGCAGCAATAGGTGTCCACGACCCAAAGATGACATGGATGCAAAGCCAAAGACATAGAGCACAGCAATCTGATCCTCAAGGAAACCGTAATAAAATACAGTTTGTACAGAAAGGGTCCCTTCAGCCAGTCCGAACAAGCCACCAGGTAGACTGCAAAGTAGCCCCGCTGGAACTTGAGGAACGGGGGGTTTTGTTGCCCACTGCAGCGGCATCTCGCGAATGACAGGGCCCAAGCTGTAACAGAGCACACAGCGCGGCCCAGGACAACAAAAGTCACATAGGCAATGGCCAACATCGTGAACCGTGTACAGCTGCGATCCGGGTCTTGGTTTTACATGTAATGTAGGAGAATGTCACAGCTTCTCATGGCTGCATGGACCCATCCAATGCATGTCACGGCTGGAAGCGTCTGACACTCAACGGGGTCTCTTTTAATAAAACCAGATAATTTTAAACAAGCTCAGAATCTGCATAGAATGTAATCACACACACATACACACACACACACACACTCTCTCTCTTACTGATATAAAAACACATACATGCTTGTACACCCAAAAAATTTTACTTTTAAAGACATGAGAAAAGAACTACTTGTCTGCCTTTTTACTATAAGTGCTACATTTTAGTATGTATTTCTTCCAGAACTTTATGCTGTAGTCAGCAAACACCATAACCAGTAACATCACCATCCAAAACAATATATATAGCATCTAAACCATGCTCAGCGGGCTGTTCCACTACTCAAACACACACACACACATGACAACAACAAGAATAAAGTGCCAAAACCAAAAGGCATATAGCAAGTGAACTGAGTCTAGAACAGGGCATGGACCCAAGTCTTGGCATCTATTGTGTAAAAAAGCTCATTCATCCACTTCTGCCCAAACCTTCCTGAACTGAGTCAGGTCCCCATTTACTGCGGGTTTGGGACGGAGAGGGTTTCAAGCTACAAACACTTAAACCCCACAAAGGTTTGAACTAAAAACTGTCAGTTCCACGGGCAAATCTTTGAGTTTGTGACAAAAGGTGATCGTCCAGACCCCTTGTATATTTATCGCACAAATAAAGAATTAAAAAAAACCAATGCTTTTTTATTTATTGCTTGATTTTAATAATACCTTGAAGAGATACATAAATATAACATGGTGAGTTTGGGTGTCCTGCCTTCCTTTTTGAAAATGCCCAAGTTTGTACGCTTTTCTTTGATAAATTTTCCCGTTAAAATGGCGGACGAGTGATGCGGTTGGTGTCGAAGCCTGGATACATATCTAAATTGCATACCACACAACAATAGAATAAAGGATGCAAAAAAACCCACGGCGAACAGTTAAAATCACAAACCGTTCTATTTCTGATTGTTTTCGTGCTGTCAAGCGGTAAAAATCCTTTTGACAGTCGTTACGCTGTTTGTCAAATCGGTGTCGGTCAGCAAAACTCTCGATCGTTCACATCAGGTTCGGTTCGGTTCCGTGTTAAATTTAAACTCGGCATCTCGACAACACTAACCGAATGGAGAAAGGTGTTTTCCGAACCAAATTCGATTCAGTGGCAGCAAACGAGCGCGAAATCCATACGGTAATAAGCATAGTCAGAAAATAACGCCCGGGTATTTTCTCGCAATTCACTAACAACGAATTTAAACAGACCCCATGCCGTGCTTTAAATAGCACCCAGGGCAAAAGGTTTCAAATCGAGCTGGAGCTTTCGTCAAGAATGGCGCTTCGAAGCAGAAAAGGGGTTTGAAATGTTGTTTGTCCACAATCTTTAAACGACCGTCAGAAATCGTAACGACGTCAAATGCATAACGACCGTCACAAGAAAATAAATAGAAACATTGGTTTCAGCTTTTTCCTCAAATGTGTTTCTGTAAATGATTAAAATTCTAAGTAAACCCAAAAAAGTAAAGTGGGGCAATTTAAGGGGATTTCCCTCAACTTTGGGGCGATGTTTTGTGCGTGACGCATAAATTAGGACATCGTTTTAGCGATGTCCGAAATAACGACCGACGGATATTAATTTAATCAATGTATCAATTAACGTAAAACTGGGCAGAAAACAGCTTGGAATTTCTTTTTTTGCTTTTTCTTTAAGTACATAAACAGAACAAAAGTTCAGATCATAGGATTAGTGGGAAATCTGGCGATTATTTGACAGTTGTTACTCTCATATTTTGAAGACATTATCACTCAGTATGTCTGTCGTAACGACCATCAGTATCTCTTGTGATTAATAAAGGGTCAGTTTATTTCATTGTAATAAAAATTTATTTGAAGAATTGAAAGTGCACATTTTTGGCTATTTCCATAAGCTTTTTGATAAAATGTGGAGGAGTAGAGACCACAACCAGATTCCACCAGCCCCCTTCCTCCCATCCCTCCATGTATCCCCCCCCCCAGCCTCTCCCCCCCCCCCCCCACCCTCCACCCATTCTCTCTTTCCTTTTTTTTTTTTCCTGGGCCCTTTTTCAACTAACTGGATTCAGTTGGGTTTTTTTTCCCCTCTCATCCAGTCAAAAAATTTTACTAAAACAAGCATTTTGTTTGGTTTTCTCTAACCCCAACCCTTTTAAAATACGTTAGACAAAAGGGATGATGATAAACTCCCTGAAATGCAAAACATCAAAGTAAACAAAGCAGGAGTTACTGACCAAAAATCAAAAAAAACAAAGCTACGGGTCCTGATGGCGTTCCTGGCAAGCTCTTAAAATATGTGCCAATGAATTGAGTGAGGTATAAACCCAAACCCCTTTTCCAAGCTTCACTGGACCAGGGAGTAATACCTGATGAGTGGCGAGATGCCAGCATTGTTCCGTTTTTCAAAAAGGGTGACAAAACAAAAGCAGAGAACTATAGACCTGTGATCTCTTACATCCATATCAGCAAAACACTTGAACACATAAATATAGTAGCATAATGGACCATCTTTACAAATAGACTTCTTTAAAAAATGCCCAGCATGGTTTTAACAGCAAAGGAGTTGTGAGACTCAATTTAATAACAACTCTCAATGATTTTTAAAAACGTCTTAACAACAGACCACAAAAAGATGCAAATTTATTAGACTTTCTAAAGCCTTTGATAAGTTGACCAGAGGGCCTGCGCTTAAATAGAACACACGGCATTTGCGTTCTTTCTTAAAATGGCTAGACATTTCTGTGGTGAACGCAGAAAGTTGTTTGTGAAGGTCGTCATCCCATGCATTTAAACCAGCTTTTCATTTTACCACAGGGAACTGTTCTGGGGCCTGTTTTCTAATTATATAAATGACATAAGTAGAAATCTCTCTCCAGAACTACTATAGGCTTTTTTGCAGATACAGCTAGTATATGGAAACAATCGAAGCCAAGATGATACACGCCATTTCTACAAGAAGAAACTAAAACCTTTACAAGAGTGGGGAAAGAACTTGGAAAATGGAATTTCATCCCCAAAAGTGCCAAGTGTTGCGTATAGTAACAAACACTCACCAACTAGATCAGAATATTCTATTCATAATACTATTCTTAAAGAAACCAATGCTGCAAAATATTTAGGGGTGATTATAGATAGTCTCTCAAATCGAAAGAACATTACAATTTAGTATGTAAGAAAACAAATAACATCTTTCTTTCTTATACAGGAATACAATGAGTGCCCCCAAAAGGTTAAAGACCACTGCTACAAAACATTGGTTAGACCAGTACTGGAATATGGTTGCTCAGTTTGGATCCTTACCATCTAAAGACATTGATAACCCCGAAAAGATTCAGAAAGAGCAGCACGTTTGTAACAGGGAACACATCAGAGAAAAGGGGAATACTAGAAAGAACATGAGGAAATTAGAATGGAAACCCTTTGAAGAGAGAAGAGCTTTTATCAAACTTAACATCTTCAAAGCAGAGCTAAACTAATACTTATCCAATGGAACAACTAGTATTTAATAAAAGCAGCACCAGGAGTGGCCGGTCAATGTTATACCATACCTGCATCAAATATTGACAGCCTCTTTCATTCATTTTAATCAAATTCTGTACGGCTGTGAACTCACTGCCGGGGGCCATCAAGATTGCCACAAATGCAGTCTCAATTAAAAACAAAACAAATTGATACGACAGTTTTGAGATCTGCATATTGACGATTTTTTATTTTAACTTCCCCAATATTTAGGTTTTCCTGGGCCTGAATTTGGCCCATTGCTTTTAAACTTCTTTAATATCGAGTGCGACCCCTTGTGGCAAATTCTCCAGGGGCCAACGTCTGAGTCGCACTATTTTATGTTATTTTATTTTATTTTTTAACATGCCGCTGGTGACCTACTCGTTTTTGAGTGAACCATATTTAGGAAGAAAAGAAGAAGTACTGGGAAAAATTCAGCCCCCTCCCCCCCCCCCCCCCCCCCCCCCCAAGGCAAATAGACAAATAAATCAGCTCATTGATTATGGCTTCTTAACCTGAATAAGAAGTGGTGGGGTGGGTAAGAGGTAGGTTGAAATCACCTGAAGCATACCAAATTGATTTTGTTCATGAACATTTTATTTTGAAACACTTGTTTTTAGCATTAATTCCAAAAAATTTCCTAAAAGTATTTTTGTATTATTTGTTTGACAAGAAGTTTGTTTTTCTAGGTCATCACATCCTACTTTCTTTATCAGAGGAAAAAAAGAGAAAGTCTGGGGCAGAATATGCAAAAATCTGTTTAAAATCTTGTAATTATGTTGTTTAAAACCATAAAAATGTATTTTCATATGATTTGTAAGCGCTCTGAGCTTATCTGAGAGAGCAGGTGCCCTAAAAGTACCGTATTAATTGTTACTGTCAAACTGTTCTATTCAATTTGATCAAAAATAACTATTTCCCGTCAGTACATGAGCATTTGTTGAGTAGTCCAACAGTGAGGCCATAACAACTGTCAGATGGATTTTTTAAGGTTCTACATGATCATTGTGACTTATTTAGCTTGTTTAATAGGCCTTTATGAGTAAAATGTAACAATAACAATAGAACTGTACTCAAAGAAAAGTATGTCCATTTTTTTTAATGACTGTTGTTTTTTTTGCATTGTTTTGGGAATACTTGGGTATGTCCAATGCAACTCAAAACAACAGTCAGATAAAAATGCCCAAAAAATGGTAACAAGGGTATTGTGGTCCTATACTGATATCATTTCATGAAATGCACCCTCAAAACACAGAAAATCATCAAGGATGCAGTTACTGTCTTATTTCCAACACGCAAAAAGAACAAATCAGTATGTCCCCCGGTTGTTATTTGGACAAACCATCCATGTGAAACTGATCTAACTGCACAGATGCCTTTTCTTTTGAATGAAAAATTTTGCTGTAAATTCAGTCTTATTTTCCACTGAAACAATTTTGCCCGTATAACCGACATTCAAATAGGAATATTGATAAATTGAATGCCACATAACCCAAACCCTCAGATGCTTGTTATGATGCCTTATCACATTACTACAAACATCGGTGCATGAGTTATCTTGTATGTATGTTTTTTATGACCCTAAACAAAAGTCTTTCCTTTGGACAAAATTGCTGTTAATAAAAACTATTTTGAAAAATCCACTTTTGTTGGCTTTTTTGGACGACCTTTTGTCACTTGCTCTTTTACCATTTGACAAGTCCCCCCCCCCCCCCCCCCCCCCCCCCACCCACCACAATATACTGTTCTTCTAGGTACCAATGCATGATTACCTTACATCTGACAAATATTTGACGTAATCAATTTTGTTTTTATCATCTAAGCTACAGCCAGTGCACCATGGTTCCTGATGAAGCAATGCAGATTTGTCAATCAGGTGTAACTTAAACTTGAGCCAGAGACAGCTGACATGTTTTTCAAGTTGACCCGTCATACACTGATCTATTGAAGAGAGTCAGCAACAAGACTAGTGCACTTAAAAGTACAGCAAGTTTCATGAGGATTAATTTCATCACTGACATTGTGATTTTGACAGACCATGCGAAACATCCACCTTTTCAAACTTATAATTATGGTCGACTCGTTCACTGAAATGCTTAGAAAGGGAAGCCCTCACATGGCAAACTTCAGACTTCACCAATACGGAATGGAAGTCATCAAGGAAAATTGTGGAAACGCTGACCCTTTACCCTAACATAGTAGTGAAAGATGATGAAAATTGTATGTCATCCATTCCAGTCAAAAAGTCAGGTTCTACATCACTGTTACTCACTATTCAAGGATGGGACTAGCTCACTGTGCATTGGCAGTAATGGTACGTTTGAATATAGGCCTCAGTGAAAACTACCATCTTGAGCATGACTGCTTGTGAGAAACAAGAGTTTACTATTTAAATGTATAGCAGATTTCATTCTTATGCAGTGAAAATTCTAATTCAGCATTTATCTACCCCTTAATTAGAGCAAAGTTAAAAGAGACTTTATTGCACTTTTTAGATAACTCGTTTTTTTTTTCAACCAGTAGGGTAACTCTTGCTCCTATGATGAAACAATTACAGGCACACAATTCCAAACGAATGATGCTAATGACACCAAACAGCTTAGCAAAAAAGACAACACAGAGGACACAGAACAAATAATTAGTCCTCCCCCCCCCCCCCCCCCCCCCCCAACAACAACAACAACAACAAATCTTCCAAGTCTGCTTAGTTTCAGTTTCAGTTTCATCAAGGAAGTGTCACTGCCTGTAGACTAGTCCATATACGCTACACCACATCCGTTAGGCTTTGAGACCACACCGCACATGATTTTAAGCTGATGGATAAACAAATTAACAACTAAGATGAGATAACTGACGAAGAGTGTCTCGTGACTACGACTTAACAGACGTCTGACCTATGCACTAACCCCATGCGCTGGTCAGACCTTGAGTGCCTACCTAACACTGGTTGTCTTTCTTTTTTTTCTCTTTTAATTGTATGTGTGTGTACTGAATATATACACATGTGTGTGTATGGATGTGTGGGCATGGGGCCATGTGTGTACATGTGTGCATGTGTGTGTGCATGTGTGTGTACATGTGTGCGTGCGTGCATGCGCACTTGTGTATGTGTGCGCGCACATGTGTGTGTGTGTGTACGTGTGCGAGTTTGCCCCAATCTCGGAGTCTTGGGAGTGTTGGCCTTGAGATTATTCCAATGTTTGGTTGGCGATGTTTCTCGCTCTTCCCTTAAGTCTGGATGTGCGGCCACCTCCTCTCTCGATGTTCAGATCTGAAAGATGGTCCATGGTATAGTGGCTTTGTTCTTGTTTGCTTAAGTGATTCTTCAGATTTCTTTGCAAAGCAGTAATCCAGTTCTTATCATTGACTAGCCAGCCAGTGTGTCTGCTCTCGTTTCCTTTAACTCCATCATGTTCAGGGCAGTGCATCCATATACGAGTCTCTCCAATGGAAGGCTGTGCATTAGTTCACTCCAAGCAGGGTTTCCCTCCCACTTTTCACTTTCTGCTAATAATGTATTAACACATGTTATGGTCATCTAATATTAACTTGCATTTACAAATCAGAAATGCAAGTCACCTAAAAGAAGGATTTTGTTTAATGTCCTGTCATGATTGTAGTAGACGTGTAATAATCATTTTCACAATATCAGAATATCATCATAAAAAATATTTTTAAAAAAGAGAGAAACAGCAGCGGCAGAAAAGTTGAGGGGAGGAGGGGGGGGGGGGGGGTTATACGTAGAAGAGGACAGGGGCAGTTTTATAGTGTGAAGGAGTAAAAATCATAGATAATGGGAAGGATCAAAATACCCATCTCATGCATATCCATGTCACTGCCGACTTGAAGAATATTGGTATATACAGACAGAAACATATGAAAATGGTGTGGTTAAGAAACGTTGGTGTGAATGAAGTATTTATGCTGTGAACAAATCAAGCTTGTTCTACAAAACATGGGCTTATCAAGATAGTAGTAGTAGTAGTAGTAGTAGTAGTAGTGTAGGGACGTAATCAATACATAGGCCGTTAAGCCTTTCAATGTCCCCTCGTGTTATTATACTTTTATGACAGGGTTGAAAATGCATGCAATATAAATTTTCCTTCTTATTCATCAAAGCTTCTAAACTGTACTTTAAATATCAAGTCTTCATCCAGCAAATTCTCAAAAACATTAGTATTTTTAGCAAATTTAAGTGCAGTTGGCAAACTGTTCCAGTTAGCAATAACTCTGTTACTGAACTTGAATCTCCCCATATTAGTATGAAACTGCTTAACAAATATTTTGCCTTCCGAATTTCTTGTTCTATCTGTTTTAACAGCCTCAAAAAAATAGTCCCACTGTATACATGTCCGTTTGCTGGTGAAATATTTTGAACACTTCAATCAAATCCCTCTAATACGTCTACCTTTTAAAGAGTGCAAACTTAAGTAATTTAATCTATCTGTATAAGACATGTTTGTACATTCTTGCAAGATTTTAGTAGCTCTTCTCTGTACTCTTTCGATTGCTACTGACTGTCTTTTCAAGTGTGGGTACCAGATTATATTACCATTTTCAAGATGCGGTCTAACCATAGCTTTATATAACTTTAAAAACGTTTCTTTATTTAGGTAAATAAAAGTTCTTTTTATTAATCCAATCATTTGGTTTGCTTTATTTATACACTTTTGAATGTGAGTATCAAAAAGTAAATCTTTATCAAAGATTACACCAGATCCTTAATCTTCTTCACATTTCTGTACCAGCCTATTTCCACCATCTATTTTCATGTTGTATTCATGTTCTGGATTGCTTTTGCCAACATGCAAAACTTTACATTTTTCAACATTAAAATATAGATTCCACTTGTCTGACCAGTTTTGGAGGCAATTTAAAATTTCTTGCAGACTATTATAGTTATCTCAGGATCAGGATCAGGATCAGGATCAGGGGCGTTGTATCAATACAACTTAGCCTATTTAGGCTTTTTACGCCCCTTCTGTATGTATATATCCCCTTTTTTTTTTTCATAACCGTTGGTCCAGTCATAGGCTAGCTCAGACTTATTATCCATCAAATTCATATCTAATTTTTGTTAATAATTCATGTTTATCTATGAGGTTCTTGAACACATTAATACTAGGTGCACGTTTGATGTTAAGTGTTAGTTTATTCCAAAAGTTGGTTACTCTATTAGTAAAAGTAAATTTTCTTAAATTCGTTCTAGAATATTGTTTAAATATCTTATCTTCACTGTTCCTTGTAACATTCTTCTGCGGAGTACAAAAAAAGCGTGCTTTATCAACATCATCAATTTCATTAAATATCTTGTATGCCTGAATCAAGTCACCTCTTATTCTTCTTGCCTTAAGTGTTGGAAGTTGCAGATATTTTAATCTTTCCTGATATGAGTAATCTTTTATATTATGAATCATTTTGGTTGCTCTTCTTTGTACCTGTTCTAGAGCTTCTGATTGTCTCTTTAGCATTGGATACCATACAGTGTTGCCATATTCAAGAACAGGTCTAACTAGTGTCTTATATAATTGCAAAAAAGTGTCCTTTTCCATAAATGTAAAGGTTCTTTTTATTATTCCAATCATTCTGTTAGCTTTATTAATACTATTTACAATATGATTGTCAAATAATAAGTTTTTGTCAAAAGTCACACCTAGGTCTTTCTCTTCTTCACATTTAGATACTTTTATTTCCTTGCCCCAATTTTCATTATATACTCCTTTTGTGGGTTTGTTTTACCAATATGAAGTACTTTACATTTTTCTGCATTAAAATATAGGTTCCAAGTATCAGACCACTGTACTAATGTTTCAATATCCTTTTGTAATTCCTTATGTAATTTTGGAGAGTTATACAGTTTTGTGTCATCTGCAAAGACTTTGCATGTACTCTTTAATTCTACAGGGAGATCATTTATAAACACCGTAAATAATATTGGTCCCAAAATACTACCTTGTGGTATCCCACTAATAACATCAGCACTATGAGAGAAGGAGCTACCAATCCTTACCTTCTGAGTTCTTTTTGATAAAAAGTCTCTAACCCAACCAAGTATATTTCCTATTATTCCATAAGACTCTAATTTCTTTAAAAGTCTTTCATGTGGTACTGAATCGAATGCTTTTCTAAAGTCTAAATACAAAACATCTATATTCTCTCCTTTATCTATCTCCTTTGTGAAGTCTTCCATCACTTCTAAAAGTTGAGTCACACAAGATCTTTTTGCACGAAATCCATGCTGACACTCAGCATATAATTTATTTTCTGTCATATGTTTAATAATAGCCTCTCTAATAAATGATTCTAAAATTTTGCATATAATGCATGTTAAACTCACTGGTCTATAATTTCCTGGATCTGTTCTTGTACCTTTTTTGAATACTGGAATGACTGTAGCTGTTTTCCAATCTGAAGGTACTATCATTTCTTTAACAGATTTAGAAAAGAGTATGTAAAGTGGGAAGGCCATTTCTTCGTTTAGCTCTTTTAGTATTCTCGATGGGATGGCATCCGGACCACATGCCTTATTAGGGTTTAAAGATTGAAGTTTCTTTTTTATTGCATCTACTGAAATATCTACATTTTCTAACATTATGCCTTTTGACCTTGAGGCTGGACCTAGAACAGGCATATTATTAGTATCTTCCCTTGTGAATACACTAGAAAAAAATGTATTCAAAATATCTGCCTTACCTCTATCTGTCTCCACTGTGTCACCATCCTTAGTCTCTAAAGGGCTCACTCCAGTATTCATCTTTGTTTTCGATTGTACATATCTCCAAAAGGCTTTTGGATTTTGTTTACATTCCTTTGATAACTTCTTTTCAAATTCCTTTTTTGCTTTTCTTATTTTTTTGTTACAAGTATTACGTGCTTTAATATAATTTTGATAATCTTTCCCTGCTTTGTGACTAAGAATCTCTGATACATATTATATTTCTTTTTTACAAATTTCATTGTCTTTATATTCATCCACTTTGGTTTCTGTTTTTTATTTTTCTTAATAATTTGTTTTGGAACGTTGTTTTCTATTAAAGAATTTAAAATACTTTTAATTTCTACCCAGCATTGTTCTACACTAAGATCATTGAGTTTATTCCAGTCGATCTTCTTCAATTCTTCTTTCATTTGTATAAAATTTCCTCTCTTAAAATTATATGACTGCTTTGATTCTTCTTTTCCTTGCTCCTCTCCTAGGTACAAAGAGAACATTAAAACCTCATGATCACTTTTGCCTATAGGAGCTAAGTGCTTAATGTCTGATATCATATTTTCATCATTAACAAGTACTAAATCTAGTATATTTGATTTTTGTCCCTCCCTGTGTCTTGTTGGTTGTTTCACCATTTGGTTCAGAAATGCATCCTGTAGGTAGTTTATGAACTTTTGACCTCTTTCTCCAGAGCCAGTACCATGCCAGTCAATATCTGGGAAATTAAAATCTCCAGTTATACAAACATATTTGAATCTTTCTAATCTAATTTGTTTCAGCAACTCAAACATTTTTTCTTCATTTTCAGTTGTTGAGTTTGGACTTTTGTAAATAGTTCCAATCAGTATTTTCTGTCTATCCTTATTTAAAAAGGTAATCCACAAGTTTTCATCAAAGTCATTTCCTTTTGTAAACTTGTATACTTTTGCATTTATAGAGTCCTTCACATACAGTTATACCTCTTTTGGGATTTTCATTGAAAAATAGTTCATAACCTGGCATTGAATATTCGACAGAATTTACCCTTTTGGTTTTTCGCTATAGATTCTGTTATTACTATAATGTGAGGTTTATTTTCTTCAGCTAATAGAAGTAACTCATCTTTTTTGTTCAACAGTCCATCTGCATTTGTGTACAAGAACGTGTATGACAGTTCCTGCACAGATTTTCTATCTACATACCTTTTAAAACTATTCACATGTTCTTTGTTCTTGTATTTTGATTGTCAGTTTTCTTCTTTATCATCCTGGCCAGGCCTAGGTTTCCACTGTACTTTCACTATTTTCCCACCTCTGATTCCAATGTCTTTCTCCCCTTTCTCAATCCTTTTTCGAAGCTCTTCTCTTAGTTCTTTGTTCTTTTGTCTTTCAGTTGGTGTGTAGTCTGGGTTTATATATATATCCTCTTTTTTTGCTCTGTCACCCCTGCATTTATTTTGTGGGCATTTCTCAATATTTCTTTTTTTACCTCCTTGTTTTGTACACTTACTCTAAGCAGTCTCGGTTTTGTTCCGATATTGTATTTGCCCAGTCTCACTGGATTCTGGACAGTCTCGTCTTTCAATTGAGGACAAATCTTTCCCACCATCTTCTGTATACTCTCCCTCTCCATTTTCATTCTTTCTTCCCAATTTTCACTCCCACACTCTGGAATATTTGTAAATATCAGATTCAGCTCTCTTTTTTCCTTGTCAACCTTCTCTTCCCATAGTTCTGACACTTTTTTCTCAACAACCTCCTCAATCTTCTCTTCGAGAGCCTTTCCACTGCACCTTTTTTCCAGTCTCTCCAGCCTTTCCTCCACCCTTTCGAACAATCCAATCAGTCTGTCTAATTTCACTTCCATTCCGCTTTTCTTTTCCCCCTCCCCTGCATAACATCTTTGGCAGATCCATTCTATTCCTTCTGTCTCAGAATTTTGAAGGTAGCTGAAGTCTCTTTCTGTCAGTGTCGTGCATTCTTTATGGCACCACTGTTTACAGTCATGGCATTGGATACTTGTTTGGTCTTCCTCCACGCCCACCTCGCATTCCAGGCAAATAAAAAATTTCGCCCTTTCCTCCATTGCCCTTCGACTTTCAGTTGTTTTTTTCTCCTCTCTTTGAGAGTTTTTTTTATCTTTCTCATTCCCCCCCAGTTGATCCCCTTGTACTAGTCTTCCCCCCTCCTCTAGAATTTTGTTTTGACATATTTTGCTACGGACACTTTCTTTATTGATTGATTATGAGCTGATACTAATATTTAACAACTTACCTTACCTGTTCTCACAAGGAATGTACACAAACTGCTTGGTTAGTAGTGAAAGTAAAACAGAGCCGCCATTTTTTTTTCAATCAGTGCAGTTAGTAAATTGAAAAGAACCTCTATTCCTTGTTTATTGACTGTGACAACAATATGTCACTATCAAAAATAATCCAGAACAATGTTTCTAATTTCTACACCACTTTTTCTTGTCCGATTTGTCTGATTTGTCATATATTTTTGTGTCATCAGCAAAAATTTTACAAAACTATTTACCTCATCTGGAAGGTCATTTATAAAAATAGTAAACAGTACAGGTCCTAAAATGCTCCCTTGGGGAATACCACTCATAACATCTTTCTCTGTCGACATACAGTTTAGCAACTTACCTACTATACCGTATGCTTCCATTTTTTCAATAATCTCTCATGCGGAACCGTATCAAAAGCTTTATGGAAATCAAGGTAAATTATATCAACAGAGTACTTATTCTCTAGCATGTTAACTAAATCTTCCATAACTTCAAGTAGTTGTGATATGCAAGACCTTTTTTTACGAAAGCCATGGATTCTAGCACTTTGCATGTGCCTGGCTCAGATTTTGACCCTTTTTTAAAAATAGCAGTATCTTCTGCCGATTTCCAGTCGAGGGGTAATTTTCCTGTCTCTAATGATTTATTATAAATCTTACTGAGCGGTACAGCTAACTCCTTACTTAATTCTTTTAGAACTTTAGGTGGTATTAAATCAAGATGCATGGCTGCAACTTTCCGACAGCACATGAAGATACATGTATAGGAAATACAGCTGTGTATGCGTGCGTGCATACGTTCGTGTGTGTGTGTGTGTGTGTGTGTGTGTGTGTGCATTTAAGACCCCTTCCCCTCCGCCTACCGTACCCCCCCCCCCCCCCCCCCCCTCCCCAACGGCTGTACAACTGTAGACAGTGCGGTGGGTCTAAAGTAACTAAATATGGCTAAGCGAAATGTGGCACTTCATTTCAGTTTCTGAATGAGTTAATGTATCGAGCTGACGATAAACAACATGAAGTAAACCAACATAACAGAACACAAGACATAGCTAGTAACTATAGAACACGGTACCTAGAACACTAATCAACGAGTCCCCCCAACGCTTGGTCTAGCAGCTTTTCAAAATCAAATTAACCTTCTTTAGCGCGACACAAAATGTGTTTAATAATAAAACCAACAAAATTAAAACAATCATGAAATGTCAAACGTAAATTACTGTTGAGGAAGTTGAAATTTACATACATACAGCTGCTCTACGTTTTGCAACAGGGAACAGATTCAATGTACTGAAAGTTGTCTGACGTGTTTTGCAGACGCCACCAACAGAGAACTACTCTCAAAACCTTTCGCTGGCTTTCGCACAATAAAACATTTCTCGACAAAAATGCATCAAAATATGCCGATATTTTAATTAAAATCTTATGCTTAAAATTCAGAGTCTATAACGTGGAAACGAATTACGTAAATATGACAAAATAAGCAAAAAAATTCACAAAACCTTTGGCTCACATATTTCCTTTCTGCTCAGTGACATTTTCTACTGGATTAGGATTAGTATGAAACGAAGCAGATGAAACTACTGTCGCTTTTCTTGTGTGCGCACACGTAAATTAATGTACAATTATCATTGGAATCACTTGATTTGTAGTAAGTGTTTCTTTGACAATTCATAAATTCTTTTAAAATAAATTTACTGAAATTTCGTTTTAGTTTTCTATTTACTCTGTCATCAAGCGTGGTTCCGGTGTTGAGGATTGCAGCTTTTCAGCATGGCCGGAAAACTTCCACAGAAGAAGTACTACAGACAACGGGCGCACTCTAATCCTATCTCAGATCATAGTCTGGAATAGTAAGGACATTTTGTGGCATGGCCTCTTGAAATCGTCTCTTCAGCTGTTTCTCTCTCTCTCTCTCTCTCTCTCTCTCTCTCTCTCTCTCTCTCTCTCTCTCTCTCTCTCTCTCTCTCAGTCTCTCTCTCTCACACCACCACTTTTACGTTTTTCCATCGTGCCATCGTGCATCAAACAGATTATCTTCATATATGTGGTGTGTCTGTATTTGACGCCAAGAGCACAGACACAATCAGCCACGGGGTGTCTCCCTGATGAGTCCGATCCAGCGGACGAAAGGACTAGGATCTGCCTTCGGGAGGGATTACAATGGTTCTCTCATACAGCTTCTTCTTCTTTCTTTAAGTGTCCGCCTTCATCAAGTTGAAGATTCTGACACTATAGTAGGGGGTTTCCGGATCAACGGTTGATCAAAAACTGCTGCCTGGATCATCGGCTTATTAATAAGTGGGAGAGAACAGGGAAAGGGGCATTCTGGGCCACTTCCGCCCTCACCCAGTTTCGGGCGAAAGTAACCCAGAATGCCCCTTTCCCTGTTCTCTGACAAGTAAGACTTCAATAACCAAAAAATAACGATTATCTACAAACAAACATACTGTGTAGGGTTATCCGTTTTCAATACTAATTTACTAAACTTTTTAGATTTCAGTTTTTGCTTAATCCTGTGTTTTTCCTGGTCGTTTTCAATAACATCATTTTCGCGCAAACATTCTTCAAATGAGTCTCTGTCTTTCATGTGAAATAAAACTACAGTTTTTAACTGTTCTCTAAAGTCTTTTAAAACCGAGTTATATTTCTGACATAAAATCCACACACTTATCCTAGCATGCCTTCCGCTGAAAGCTAGTTTTGACAAAGTGTTTCTCTTTTTAACTATGTCTCTTTCTGCCGAACAGTCATCTATAATAAATAGTGTTTGCGTTCCTTCAAACAGTCTATAAAACTGTTCTAAACACTCACTCAGTTTATTGCTAGGATCAACTAAATATATGTCATCATCTGCCCATATAAACCTTCTATCATGATATGCTTTGTTCCATTTAAGTGTTGGACAGAAAACCACAATATGATTAAAATTATAGCGATAAACTGTTTGTAATAGGTCTAGGACAAATATTGTTTTTCCACAACCAGTCTGCCCACAAATTAATGAACAATGAGGGGTTTTTGTCATAAAGTTTAACTGCTCCATGGTTTTATAGAAGAATTTAATCTAATCCGGTTATTGTTTTTATCATGCCCTCTGTTAAAACTTGTTCAGTATAATAAAATCCTATAAGGTCTAAATGTGTAAGATTAATCCAATTCAGTGCTGTAAGATTGTTTCTATTTAGACTAATATTGATTTTGTTGCTTGTTGCTATGACCTTAATATCCTCACCATTGTGAAGAATGACGACGGTAACTTTAAGACTGTCAACGTCTAAGTTTTGCCAGCTAATTAGAATTCCTTTTAGAAGGACGTCACTAACGCCCACAACCCCATCCCTCTTTACATCTTTTAAGACAGAAATTTCAAATATCATTGTGAACGTGTCTCCTAATTTCATTTGCGGCATGAACTGTAATTTTGTAGAAGCATCTTTTAAAACCGTTTCTCTTCTGTGGAGGATGTACTGTTTTTTCCCATACGGCTTTATTTCAATCTCTTTCCGACTATTGTCATCTGGCATAAGACTTACATGTAAAGGGCCAGAGTTGAATGCTTTTCTGAAACTTTTTTTGACGGCCAAAAAATGTAAATGGGCTTATGAATTCAAATTTTATTTCCCATTCTAAATATGGTTCTAAATGCCATTTAAGGTCAGGTTTTCGAACTATTTTATATTCATACTCGCCAACATTATTTGCTTCTAGATTGCGCAGTTGTTCTAGTTTAGGAAACTTTTTGCTGTCGCCAACCTCTTTGCGTTTATAATCACCCATCTTTAGTGTACTCAAAACCATACAAAGCGCCTATCTCACCGTTCTGTTCAAAGTCTGTAACGTCTGCAAGGTCTTTTAATTCTAAAGTTATACACCTCACAGGCGCTAATGTAACTCCTGGTTCTTCTGGCCCACGCGACATTATTTTTTTAGTAACGTATTATTTTATTTCCAAAACATGTGCAGGTTATCACATTTCACGAGTTTCCCTGTTTTGTCTGCAATTTTTATATTAAATGATCCAACCCTCCCACAAACTAATCTTTTAAACTGTAAATTAGGGAATTGTATAATTTCATAATCGCAATATGCAGCTTTCCCTGATGGAAGAGCTCTTAAAACAGTTGAGGGCCTTCCATCATATAAGTTTTCATCAGTGCTCAGCTCATCCAAATGAAACATAGAGTAATGAATGTAATGCAAGATCGAGCGGACTTTCCCCCTCATAAGTAGTTTTGGTTGGTGTAACTCTAAATCTATAATTGTTAGCTGTAAAGCCTAACATTTTAGCTAGCTCTTTATCAAAATAGTAACCTACTTCTTCTTCAGGCTTGAATGTTAACATTGTTTTTAGATTTGCATTGTTAAGTTTGAGAGCAATGTCGAAGTTACTCATTGCTTCTTTTAGTGAGCAAAACCCGTAATAACCATCAGGTATTGTTAACTGGCTAACTTTGACCCTGTTTTGTCAATTTTCTGAATCTTATTATTCTTCTTTGATTCACTTATATTAAACCATACGACTTTGTAAAATATTTCATGAAGTGCAAAACCGTTTTGGCTCCGCAATTGTTTTCAATAGCATGTTCTAAAAACGAAGGACGGTCTTGGGTTGTTATTGTTACAAACATTTTTTTTAAACGAAATAAAAATGAGTGCATTCAAATATACTGGTGCAAAATATTCTGTTGGGCCGCACTACAATCTTAAAAATATAGCAACTGATACTCTTGACATTGCTGTGACCCAGACTGCCTCTTTTCATAAAAAGGTGAGTACTCCATTGAAGAGCTATCTTAACCCCCCTATTGAAAACGACCACATCAAGAAAGCGTGGTTTAGTCATCCGATGCAGTTTTATCAGAACCAGTTAAACTTTGCTGTGTTTTGCGCATCAACTGGGTGTGGAGTGTCGTATGCCGATCATTTAAATCACCATGATCCTTTGGTGAGGTCAGTGTACAGATTTCATTTCTATTACACCTTCAGACGTATTTTGACTGAACTGCAAGCGCCATTACCAAATGACAAACCATTTAATCCACTCAGCAACATAATAGACATGAAGGCTTTTGAAAGGATCTGTAACGAATTCAATATTAACACCAAGACAGGCTTTAGACAAAAGTTGGATCATAATCATGGCCTAGGCGACCTTTATTTTCGGGGCACGCACAGAAAGTATAACTATGACTGGCATCCTCCTTTCAAATCTTTCTTTTTTGGCACAACTGTTGAGCCCGGGTCCCTACAGCAAGAGCATAAAACAGCATGGACAACATTTATCTTAGACACTTCTAAGGGCCTAACTAGGGCGGGAATAGAACGAATAAACGACTCTATTCGTACTTACGTTTGGTGTTTGCTAGGCTCGCAAGCACAGGCAAGATCAAGCATAACTGATCCTTCTACTGGCTTTGACGCGCAAAAACAATACTTAGCAAATTTAGAGGACGACATTAATTCTACAGTTGATTTACCTTCAAGTATTAAAAGATACCAAAATGTTTTACAATACGCAAGATCGAAAGTAGACTTTGCTGTTGGCACTGGTTTATACATGCTGCCTTCTGACCTCAGACTCCAGGTAGGAATAATAATAAACTATAATAATGAAATTCTTATAGCAGGCAATGAACAGAAGGTTGGGAAAAACGACATAAATTCTGAGCCAGTAATATTACAAACAATAAAAGAACGCCCAAGAATAAGTCATCCAATCCCGAGGCCCAACCCCCAAAAGCCATTGAAGACTCAGCAAAGCTCGCGGACTCTGTTCGCGATGGCCATGAATATGAAAAGACAGCGCTTGTTCTTGGATTAACTGGCCTAGGATTACTTGGTCTTTATCTTACTAAAAATTAACCCGACTATTAAGAGAACTAATGCCCATAAGTGCTCGGCCATAAAGCCAACTACTTTGCTTGCAGTAGACAAAAGCCAGCTAACGATACCCCTAATATTCCTGGTAAAGCGTCCACGGCTTTACCAGCTAATTTTTTTAATAAACTTGCAAGATGATCAAGCTGTTTTTTTACCCATGATTTATCAGGCGGAGATGGAGGCGATGGCGGCGGAGGTAATGAACTTTGACCACCGCCGCCTGTAATAGCCATCACCAGTGTACTTATTGCAAATCCTAAGGCTGTTATAACGCTTACTAATGTGACTCCTTGCTCTCTAAACAGTGTTCGTATTCGTTCTGCTAGTGTCGTGTCTTCATATAAAATTTTTCGGATAGTTTCTCTTATTCTATTCACTTGAGTTCGTAATTGGTCTCGGTTAGTAGTCAGCACTTCTAGTCTTGCTGATCTTTCTTGTTCAAGATCTTTTAGTCTTTGGGCTATTCTTTCTTTAATCTCACGCCCTACGATGCGGTCGTCAGTCTCAGCGAGTTTTTCTTTTTCTCTTTTTATATGCTCATCTAGTTCACCTAGTTTTGCTAAATTGTTTGTTAATTCGCCTTTGATGGTTCTTAAAGTACGATCAAGGGCTAATAATTCTCGCATGGGTAGCGGTGAGTCGTGTATAGTCTTTAATGCTGTTTCTTCTGAAAAACTGGTTTCTGCTTCTATTGCATTTGTTATTTCATCTGCCGATTGATTTAATTCTTTAAGTTCCATGTTTTGTATTTGGTTATCTGTTGGGAGTTCTTGCAGTGTGTTTTGAAGTTTAGCAACTGCATCCCTATTTAATTTTGGTCTAGCAATGCCAAGGCGACTTTGTACGCTCGCAGGGAGTCTATTTCTAATTGAACCCACGGCTAAAAACTTTGATGGGTCTTTTTTAGTTGTAAGCTGAACAAGTTCTCCTTGATCGTTTTTCACAAACAAATGGTCATTTTTTAATTCAAATCATTAGGGTCTATAAATTCGGGAGGTTCTTGACCTAAACTTTGGTACAATGATTTGGCCTTACTTTCTGTTAATTCACGCCGCAATGAGAGCGCTGAGCGATGCTGTGTCAAAGGAATCATTTCACTCATGTCGTCTCCAGGGTCAAAAACATCATAATCTTCTTCATCTTCAATTCCTGCCATGTTTTTAAATAATTATTTTTTTTTTGCTTTATAAAAATGTCACAGCACATGGCTCGATTCTTAACCCGCATAGAAGACTGAAAGAGCCCTTTGGCGTGAAGGGAAATAAGCGGACTATTACTGTTCCAAATAATCCATCTACTATTGATGCAGATCAAATTCTTACTGTCAAATTTCCAGACCTAGGAGCAGATGACGTGATTGTGCCAGGCTCTGCGCGTCTTACTTTCAAAATAGAACTCGCTTCAACAACAGACCCAAACAGGACAGTTGTACAGAATCTGGGGCGGGCAATCGTTAAGAAAATTTCTATAAAACTTGAGGGGCAAGAAATATTTTCTTTACACAATGCAGACATATTTTTAACCTATTCTGATCTATGGCTAACCGGGAATGAAAGGGCTGATCTTGCGTTTCAAGGAATCGAAAATGAAGAAGCGCTAAAACATAGAATAGGCGCCGCAGATATTAAAGACGGCAAAAAGTATGTAGCTGTAAATTTTGCGTATAGAAATCGCTTTTCCATTCCCTTAGATTTTGAGTTGTTAAAAGCGCATGCACCATACTTTCAAGGAGCATTAAAAGACAGATTGTCATATGAACTAACTTTTAACGAATACAAACGTGTTATCAAATCATCAGACACCGAAGCAAAGTACAGCATTTCTGACATCTCGTTAGAGTTTGACGTTGTTAGCAACCATTATTTAGCAAGGCAGATTGAGCAACAATATCAGTCAAAATTAGCAATATATTACGAAAGAGTGATTCATCATACAACATATCCCAAAAGCAGGGCAGACACTATATGGAATTTTAGTTTTAGTGCCGCAGCAAGATCGCTTAAAGGTATTTTATTGCTGTGTGAAGATGAAGAACCATTCAAAAGAGGAAGTGAAAAGTTTTTTAATCCAAAAATAACAAAAGTACAATGTTCGATTGAGGGCAGTCCTAACCAAATCTATGCTAGCGGGCTTAAACCTTATCAGCATTTTGATGAAATAAGAAAACTGTTTGGAGGCGGGAGGTGTAGAAATCCAACAGTAGACCTTGTGTCTAAAGATCTGCACCTTCACAATGTTAGACTTGATGATTATTTAACAACAAAATACGGTTTATGGATTGACCTAAGGTCAACAGAGGATAATCAGTTGCATGGAAGCGGGAGAACTGTGAGAGACGTAATAAACATTCAAATTGATAAAGAAGAAGAAGCCGATAAACCGCTTAATGTACATTTGTTTTTAATATATGATGCGCAGCTGAATATTGAAAATAACAGATTAAAAGATATACAATACTAAATTATTTTTATTTTATAAAAAGCATGTCTGTTCAGGTTTATCCAAATGTGCCTACAGCGCCAGAGTCGCCAAAAGAAGGGATAGCCCCTGACATAAAAACCTTCAGATTAACAAACATTACACAAATGCAACAAAAACTAGAGCAGGACCTTTCAAAATACAGGAAAACCAAACGAAGGTATTCTGCTGCCTTTAATGCTGTAACATATGTTAATACTGGAACATCGACTATAAGCGCTCTATCAGCGGGGACAAGTGTAGGCCTCTTAGCAACAGGCATAGGCGCACCCGCAGCTTTACCTCTAGGCGGTTTGTCTTTAGCTCTTGGCCTGTGTTCATTAGCTGTAAGTGCGGCTGGCAAAAAATTAAAAACTAAACTCCAAAAGCACACAGCTATGGTTCAACTAATAACGGCTAAACTTAGCTCGTTCAAACTGACAATAAATAAAGCGCTTGTTGACTCAAACATCACGGATGAAGAATTTAATCGTTTACAGGCCGATTTTGATGACTACAAAAGACAAAAGTTTGATCTTCAAAGAAAGGCGGGGACAAGTTTTTCTCAACAGCCAGACCC
The DNA here is from genome assembly GCA_018398815.1 of Conus ventricosus. Lineage (NCBI taxonomy): Eukaryota > Metazoa > Mollusca > Gastropoda > Neogastropoda > Conidae > Conus > Conus ventricosus. Next base: position 68,202,870 of record CM031614.1, read on the forward strand.
CGAGCAGATAAAAAAGGAATGTTTAAAAAAAGTAAACGAGACATTAAACTCTGTTCTAAACAGCTCACAGTAACAACATCAAAGGGCGTTTATACTTTAGTTTATGAGACCAAGCGCAAAAAGACCGTTGATATTGATTCTGATTAATTATTTTTTTTAATTTAAATAAATATGTTGGCTTAGAAAAGAAAGACAGCATGGCTAAGATATATGAAGGACAAGACGAATTTTTTGAAGGAATGCAAGAAAATTTATCAAGAGCGCTGAATGATATTGATTTAGAAGTCATTGATCCAGCAAGCGTACGGGCAAGTGTTGCTCATGCTATTTCTCAAGTTCCAGGTAAACTAACAATAGACCCACCAGTTAAAGTAATGTTAGCTGTTTTAATCGACTATGTAACAATAAATGAAGAAAATCTAGAAGTCTGGGTCTCAACTAAACAGCAGACCGTTCTTTCTCATAACGACTTAACTCCCGGTTGGGCAGACGAACTGCTTACACAGTTTGACGCTGCCGCTGAAGAAGCCAAAATGAGAGGCTCTGGTTGGTCAGAGGGCGAAGTCTTAGAGATTAGATTAAAACAGGCTAAGTATGCACCGATTGTAGGCAAGGCTTACATTCCGCTACCTCGGGAGTTGGTTTTAAAGAGAGCAGTTTTAAACATAAAAAATTCAGACAACAAATGTTTCATGTGGTGCGTTCTTGCAAGGCTGCATCATGTCCGCGAACACGCAGAGAGAGTGACTAACTATCAGCAATACGCCAAAGATCTTAACTTCAATGGAATATCCTTTCCTGTTAGTGTAGACCAAATTGATCAGTTTGAAGAACAAAACAACCCAATAACTGTTAATGTATACACATGGGATGAGGAAACAAATTTGGTGCCAATTAAAGTGTCCAAGAACAGTCCAACAATAGGCGAACCAGACAAAAATCATGTTGACTTACTCCTAATGTTTTCGCCAGCAGGGCTGCCCCATTACACATTGATACGCACAATGAGTAGATTATTGAGTTATACTACAAACAAACATAGCAAACAAGAATTCTGCAGAAAATGTTTAACAAGAATTCCATCTGTGCAAGCTGCGAGTGAACATATAAAACATTGTAAAAGTTCTGTAGACTGTAATACAGAACTAATTACGCCCCCACCCGGATCTAAAGTTAGTTTTAAGAACTGGAAAAAACTGCAACATTCTCCATATGTTGTTTACGCAGACTTTGAATCACTCATTGTTCCTTATGAAGGGCCAGCGCCACAAAAACTTCGAAAAACAGTCTTAATGAGTAATCATCAGATTTGTTCATTTGCCTTCATTATTGTTAGGTCGGATGGCGTTTATTCAGAACCAGAATTATATAGAGGACCAGATGCTGCAGAAACATCTTAAAACGCATGCAGCAAGTGCGTAACGCTGTTCTAATAATCTAAACTTATCTGAAATCATAATGACGCCTGAAGACCAAGAACAGTATGACGCAGCCACTCACTGTTGGATTTGTGGTTTGGGCCTCTCATCAGACGCAGCGAATCCAACAGTAAGAGACCATGATCACATTAGCGGAAAGTTCAGAGGAGCTGCGCACAACAAATGCAATCTTCAACTAAAGTTTGAACCAAAGACATGGAAGCTGCTGTATTCTTTCACAACTTGCGAGGTTATGACTCTCACCTTATAATGCAAGCAGTAACCAGCGCCTTCAGGGTAGCATGCATTGCACAGTCATCAGAAAAGTACATGTGTTTCACTTTAAATAACATGTCTTTCTACGACTCTATGCAACACATGATGGGCTCATTAGAGGCACTGGCTATGTCCTTAAAGTCCTGCCCAATAACGGAAGAATATTTTGACTCAACTCTTGTTAGAAAGGGTGTTTACCCTTATGAATACATGAACAGTTGGGAAAGGTTTGACGAAGATACACTTCCGCCTAAAGGCGCGTTCTTTTCTAGTCTTAGAGGAAAGGACATCAGCGACTCCGATTACCAACATGCTCAAGATGCGTGGCAGAAGTTAGATTTGTAAAACGATGGGAGACTATCATGACTCCTACTTAATGGCAGATGTATGTTTGTTGGCGGACGTCTTTGAAAATTATAGAAAGACCTGCATGAAACATTACAGTTTAGATCCTGCGCATTATATTTCTGCACCCGGGATGAGCTGGGACGCTTTCTTAAAGTTTTACTGGAGTACAGATTGATTTATTGTCAGATTTACCAATGATTCAGATGATTGAAAACGGATTGCGTGGAGAATTAGTATGGCGTCGCATCATTACTGTAAAGCAAACAACAAATACCTAGATGATTATGATCCAAGTAAAAGGTCTAACTATCTCATGTATTTAGATGCAAACAATCTGTATGGTTGGGCAATGGCGCAATCACTTCCATTACGCAACTTTAAAATGTTCACAGGCGGTGATCCGAACAATATTCAAAGGCATTAAAGTGGTTTGAACAGTTTGGCGCCTGATCAACAGCGTGGTTTCATTCTAGAAGTTGACTTAGAATATCCTCATGAACTCCATGACCTGCATAATGACTATCCATTAGCAGCAGAAAGTCTAAAGATGGATCCAAGAGAGCCGCCTAAACTTGTGCCTAATCTTCGAGGCAAAAAAAAAATTATGTCTGTCATTACAGGCTTCTACAATTTTATTTAAGACATGGTTTGAAGTTGAAAGCAGTTCATCGTATAAATTGCTTTTGATCAAGAACAGTTCATGAAACCATACATCATGAAGAACACTGATCTCAGAACTAAATCCACAGATGCTTCAGAAAAAGACTTTTTCAAGTTGATGAACAACAGCTGTTTCGGTAAGACTATGGAGAATCCCCACAAACGTAAAGATGTCAGATTGGTCACCAGAGAGAACGAAGCAATTAAGCTGACTTCAAAACCTAATTATCAGGACTTCAGAAGATTTCATGATCAGCTTTTTGGCATAATGATGAAAAAAAAGAAAGTCAAATTGGACAAACCTGTATTTATTGGGTTTACCGTTTTAGAATTATCAAAGCTTTTGATGTTAGAGTTTCTTTATGACTACTTTAAAACCTTCGTATCCAGAGTCCAGAGTACTTTACACAGATACAGATAGTTTTGTTATAGATATCCCTACTGAAGACATCTATAAAGACATGGAAACCGAAGTAGCTAAAGGACATGCGGGATGGTATGATACATCCGATTACCCTAAAGATTCGCTCTTTACATTCATTACTAACAAGAAGGTTTTAGGAAAGATGAAGGATGAATTATCTGGAAAGGTGATCAAGGAGTATGTGGGGTTAAGGTTAAAAAATGTACAGTATTTCGAGCCAGGAGAAAATCATTAAGAAAGCAAAAGGAATATCCCGCAGTGTTGTGCAGTCAAACATATCACATGACAACTACAAAGAAGCATTGTTTGGCATAAGACTTTTCATCATGACAACGTAAAACTACGATCTAATCTACATGAGATCAACACAACAGTTGTAACAAAGAAGTCATTAGATAGAACAAACACAAAACGGGTGTTTGTTAATCCGGAGTTTTCATATGCAATTGGGCACTGGAGGACCGCATAAACAGGGGGTTTTATATTTTTCATCAACTTTTATTATAAGATCGATCATAGCTTCATCCAATTCATTTAAATCTTTTCTCATGTTTGCTTGACGAGTTCGAATTTTTTTTATTATTTCAAGATATTCTTTTTCCCAATTTGGGGGTTTGAGTTGTAGGTGATCTGGATGATTTAGCATGCATTGATTAATCCTCGAAAATGTTTCCTTAATAGCATTACACGCCTGAAATGATTCCCGTATCATTTTCAAGGTCTCTTCCGTTACCATTCTTGTTTCGTTCTGCGCTTCCTTCTGGCCTTCCATTTTAAACCAAAATATGTTTACGTAAATTAATTAAAGCGGAACTGTGCCCGGTGGGATTATCTGCAGTTCTTCCTTCACAAAAGATCTTTGAGGTGCTGGTTGTTTTGTTGTGTCAGTTTCTCGTAAATAATACACGGGCGGATTCATTTTTACAATTCTTTTTATTTCATATGGATCAACACTCCAAACCGGATCAGTTGCCCTGATGCGAGTGTCCCCTTCTGCTTCCCCCGGTAAATAAAGGTACCTTACTTTCAAACCAAACGGTAATAGTTTGCCGGATGAAGACTCTCCTTCAACAGCATTTATTGTTTTTCTTTTGATTGCTTGTACTGGTTTTAACCCTTTAAATTCTTCATTATTCATTGCGCGCAAAACTGAGGGCAGTCTTCTAACCCATTCTGTGTTGCGAGAGTTGTCAATAAGCTCTCTGTGATACTGGTAGGAGAAAAGTCTTTCGGCTAACTGTTTGTTAAAGTTTTCAACTAAAGCCTGTGATCTGTGAACTCCCGGAATGCCTCTTTTAATGGTAACTCTATGTTTCAACAATAATTGATTCACTTGGCCTTTAAATTCTTTTCCATCATCGACTTGAATCATGCGAGGGAAAGTTAGTGGGCCTCGTTGGTATATCAGTTGTATAGCAACAGCAACAGCAGAAGCACTCTTTTGTGTTAATGGTTCTGCATCTTTGTATCTTGAAGCTACGTCAATGACTGTGAGTGCGTACTTAAATCTTTTTCATCTAATCGTATCAGAGGGTAAATATAGAAGGTCCATTTGATGGGTGTCGTTTGGTATTGTATTAACAAAGTGTGGTCTCTGTATTTGTCTAGGGGGAGGTAAATAAATTTGCCAAATCGCTTGTTTAGATAGCCATTCCTTTGCTGTTTGTTCACTGACTCCTGCCGCTTGGCTTAGCTTTTGTATTGCTGTGATACCCTTCCAATATCCTTTGGGCGAATAATAGATTTTGTTCATTTTTTATTCAGCCAATATTATGTGCAACCAAATACACGACGGTCATACCAAAGGCAATAAACGCGATTTCTTGCATCTTTTGTTTTTCTGATGGTTGATAAAAATCACTGAATTTTGGTGGGGGCAATGTCTGGACGGTTTGCCTGTTACTAGATAATATTGTTTATATTGCTTGATCACATCTTTAAATATGTAAGCTGCATGCCCCTGTTCTTTCAGTGTGTCATTAATAAAATCTAACTGCTCAAGTCTCTGCTTTTCATAGGCGTCTTGTGCAGCTGCTAGTTGCTCCATAGCTTTGTTATGTCTTTTTCTCTCGCCGTCATCCCGCAGTTTACTAAACGCGAAATTACTTCCGCTAAAAGCGAGCGCATTCACCACAGCGCCGCCTATCATCATTACGAGTGAAGCCATTTTTTATAAATGTATTTTTTATTTCATATTTATACTGTCTGGAATTATTCCTTGCTTAACTAGAAAATCTTTCGTGGCAACCGAAGCTGTAACAATAGCGATTAGCTTTGCTAAATCCTCAAAGTCTAGTTTGCCAAGATCTGCCGGTTTTATTTTTAACAAGCTTTTACCAAGCATTGAGTATCCTACACTTAGGCCTCCAATAACAGCAGAATGGTATACAAGGTTAGCAATAGTTTTTTCGGCGCTCATTTTTTAAAAATAAAATAATTATAATTTAATAAAAAACATGAACAGTGATGATCTACTACAGCTACAGGGGGGCCTAAACCTTCCTGAACTTATGAATGACCAAGTTGATGATCAAGCTATTATGCCCAAAAAGGAGAGGCTGTATTCTTTAGCAGCATGTGGGAAAACAAAACAGTTCCTCGGAACTGAATTCAGCATAGAACAGATTCAACAGATGTCGTCGCAAGACATTATAAGGTATCATAACAGGTATGAGGCGCAGCTGGGGTCGAGAATGGTAAAAAGTGTGGGGCAAACGGTTCTTAGTTTGTACACTAAACTAGTCAGTAGATTTGCTCCCATTGATTCTGAACAAGATCTTACGTATGATTTAACGCAAGATCCAGTTTTAACAAAGTCATTAGAGTCTCTAGGGTGTGATCTATACTACAGATTTGGAACATTGTTATCGCCATTAATCATGGGATTAATAACTTTTAATCATATAGATTTTGTTTCCCTTCAAAATGAACGAGCTGGAAAATCATCAGAACCAGAATCAGGAAACATTGAATCAGGTGGAGAAAGTAACCAAGCCAGAAAATCAGCAGAATCAGAAAACACTGAATCAGGTGGGGGCCAGTGAAAAGCATCCTGGGCGTGTTTAAAGCAGGAAAAAAATTAGCAGAGTGGAACAGACAAAAAAAATTAATGTTGCAGAATATAACTCATCATGAAAACATAACGCCGCCAGCGCCAGAACAAGTTGATTCAATGCCAGCTATAAAAACTCCATGTGATTCAAGGACACCAAAGTCTTCATGGAATATTGAACTTAAAACTGTTGTCATTTTTGGTGCTCTTGCTGCTGCTGGGGGCGGTTATTACGGTTATAAAATATATAAACAACGCTGGCAAAAACAAGAGCCCAAACAATCTCCACCGCTAAATACAGAAGCCGAACACAACTGCACGCCAAAACCGCCAATAACAAAGCATCATTTTGATCCATTTATAATGCAATAATATTTTAAGAACTTAATTTTAAATTTTTTTTAATAAAAATAGATCATGGCGTATTATAAAATGATAAAGTCAATAAATAAAGACATGGAGTCTATAAAAGACATTTCCATAGACCAGAATTGTAATCAATGCGGTTGCTTCGGTTGTAAGAACTTCATTAAGATCTATGCTGACCAATCTCGCGCAGAAAACGCTGAGCAAGACATCCTCAACGATGACGCGTTTTTTGAGGCGTGTGTGTACTATATTAGACATCTACTATTTAAGATAAAAACATAGAACGTATTTTTTTGATAATTATAAGATAACTGAATAAGAACTTGGTTGTACTTAAAGGATGACTTAATCAAGAACTTATTAAGAACTTGATCAAGAACTTATTAAAAACTTAATTAAGAACTTGGGGTGACTTAATTAAAACTTAATTAAGGACTTGGAGTAACTTAATTAAGGACTTGGGGTAACTTGATTAAAAACTTAAAAAGTGACTTAAGTGTGTGCATGCGTGGGGTGGGGGTGGGGGTGTGCATGCGTGGGGTGAGGGTGGGGGTGTGCATGCGTGGGGTGGGGGTGGGGGGTGTGCATGCGTGGGGTGGGGGTGGGGGGACGTGCGTGCGTGGGGTAGAACAAAACACACACACAAACAAACAACAAACACAAACACAAACAAACAACAAACAAACGCACAATAGACAGGACAGTGCTTGTGGGAAAGTGAAGGGGGCTTTTTGTTGTTCACACTTGAACGTCGTAAATTCAAGACAGCCACCGAAAGCACTTATCACAGTCCTGAATCAATAATCACAGGATCTGTTTCAGTTCTATCGGCGGCCGCCCGAAGGCAGCCTGAAAAGGAGGTGTGCAGGACGTTGAAGCAGGTTTTCAGTAGAAATGTTTGCCAGGCGGTTACGCGTAACCGTTACTATTTTTAGAACCACGTCATACTATCGTCAGTAGGTGCGCTGGTTTAAAACGTGAACGTGTCTGTAATCTGTGTCTCTCAGTCTTCCAGACAACACTGCCTCTGATTCATCGTCGTGCTAATTGCAGGTGTCTTGTCTCGGCTAATGACACTATGGCGTGGCCCAAGCCAGCAGACGTGTCAGGGAGGGAGGGGGCGATGTCATCCGATAGTTAACCACCACGCAGGCCTGCACGCTGTTAGGTCGTCCCTGTGGCCTCAACAGCCGAGCCTTCGCTGCTAGCCAGGCGGTTACGCGTAACCGTTACTATTTTTAGAAGCTCGTCACAGTAGTTCAGAAAACTTGACAGAGAGGCGGTTATATATATAGCTGTTTCTGTTTTAGAACCGCGTCATTCCAATCGTCAGTAGTTCACAAAACTTGTCAGCATTAACCGTTACTTTATTGGGAAGCTTGGAGCTGATCTGTTTTTGGTAGTGTAAGAGGGCGTAACCAATGCTCCTTAAATTCAGGGACTTGCAACATGGAAGTAATCTGTTTTAACTTGCCAAAAATATACCTCATGGGAAGACCGACAGTGAAAAACTGTGGATATCCATAAAGGATCTTTGCAATAGCACGCAATTTGCGCGCATGATCATCAGAATAATCACATTTCTCTTTGAGCCATTGTGCCCAGTTTTGAGCAATCCTACCTTCTTTCCTTTGCTCATCAAACCATTTTTTGCACAGGATTAAAAAGTTCCCAAACTGGATGTAAATCATCATCGTTTGGGCATCCTGTTTCTTTACATTTTTAACTCCCTTTTGAAGCCTTGCCACAATTTCGTTTTCATCAAATGTTTCTGCAAAAAGGTTGTCAGAAAACGTTTCTCTTGAAATCGTTGAGTTAATATCTGCTTGATTTGATGCAAGATAGTTATGCAGCTCATAATTGGTCATCTCTTTCCTGCTTTTCTTTTTCCCTTCCTTTTCTTTAAACAATTGTAACAGAGATTTTTTGGGCTGTTTTGGCAGTTTCTGTGGGCCTTCTCTCTCTGCTTTACGAGCCGCTTCAATCATTTTTTCAAAGTATCTTATATTTTCATGTAAAGCATTCTTTTCTTCCTCTGTCCACAATTCCGTTGGTGTTGGCGGTGGTAATGGGAGATTTTGAGCTTGTTGAAAAGTAGAAGCTTGATCCATGTCAGGTAGAATTAAAGTTGATGGCTGTGTTGAAAAATCTAATAGATTTTGATGAGCAACTTGCGATTCCTGAAGTTCTCTCTCTAGTTCTGAAGAAATGCTGTCTTGAGACATAAATATTTCTGGTAAAATCACTTCTCTCACAGAAAACGCACGCACGTCTGTCCGGCACAATACCACCAAGAAAAATGTCAGGATAGGGGTGCCCAGTTGAAGGTATGTGGCATTGTTTGGTTGTTGCCATTAACAACTAATTGACTGTGTGCTGTGTTCTGTGTAAACGAACACCTCTTGTCTGTGTCAAGTCGTAAGACCCTAGCATAGAAGAGCATAAATTAAGTGATCGGATGTCAGCCTAATGACGGGTCTCTGTATTCTGGCGGTGTGGCAGGCCGACGGCAAGTGATTAAAGACATGGTATGATCCGACCAGCCTTAACCCACCCCACCATTGCATAGTGTTTGTCTGTCTGTCTGTCTGTCTATCTACTTCGTTTTATCTACTTGTCAGAGAACAGGAAACCTTTATTCTGGGCCACTTTCGCCCGAAAACTGGTTGAGAGCGAAAGTGGCCCAGAATGCCCCTTTCCCTGTTCTCTGTGGGCCTTATGCTGGAATTGGGGGCACGGACTAAGGTGAGGATGGGGAGGGATAGGTGGGGTGGGGGGGGCGTGGGAGGGGCGAGGGGGCCAGGAGAGGGAGCGAGAGAGGGGAGGGGAGTGGGGGGGGGGGGGGGTTATATCCAGGATCTGAAGTCCTCCAGCGAGGCCGATGTCTGGAAGATTGTGCCACTCCCTCCCAGTGCGCGGATATAAGCTGTTCTTTCTGTAGTTCCTGCAACAGGGTTCTACATGGTACTGCAGCCCGTGAGAGTTTCTGGTGTTGTACTGGTGGGTGTAGCACATAGGGATGTGCGCAGAGTTGATCTTGATGTCGCCATGCTGAAACTTGTAAAAGATGGCTAGCCTGATTTGCTGACGTCGTTGTTCTAGAGGAGCCCAGTGTAACTGCTTGTACATATCACCTACACTGGACGTCCGACGGTAGCGATTTACAACCCAGCGTGCCGCCCTTCGTTGAACCTTTTCAAGTGCTATCTTGTCACCTTCTTGATGGGGATTCCACACCTGGCAGGGGTACTCTAGGGCTGGGCGCACAAGGGCTTTGTAGGCTCTCTCTTTGGTTTGGATAGAGACTAATTTTAGGTTTCTCTTCACAAAGCCAAGGGTCTTAGAAGTCTTGCTGACAATGTTGTTAATGTGGGGTTCCCATTTCAGATCTGTGGACACGGTAACCCCTAGGTATTTTTCCTCCTTGGTGGGCTGGAGGTTGAGCTTCAGCTTCAGCTAGTGAAGGGTTTTCATGTCTCTAATACATTTTCTTTATTTCATGTTCCCATTTTCTTCATCTTAAATTTTTTTTGTTTTACTTTTAAAAGTTCAAATCTTTGCCAAATTACATGATGGAAGAATTGTTAGCCTGCACTTGTTATATATATAATTAAAGTGTGTCTGTTCTTCAGGTTTTCTGTTTGATTCAAAACATGTTTAACTCTTCAGTTTTGCTGCCTGGGAATTAAGTTTAATTAATTTAAAGTTAAATCCAATTGCCTGGGTTTAAAGATAAAAAAAGGGTATACTACATATTTTAAAAAAGTTCTATTCACTTTCTCACTAATGAAAACAAGATTACCGACAATCAATAGAATCTTGAGACCTTCACCTCTCTGTAAATATCATCTGTTTTGTAAACAGTATAAATATATGAATGAGGAAAATTCCAGACTTCCCCATGATGAGTATACTCAATGGCTATGGCAGCGAAGAGTACACATTCTTGCCATCGAGTAATCTCGTCAAGTTAGGCATGGAATGGGTTAACTATGTCCTACCCCCGACACAACCACTCCTCTCTCTTAAAAAAGAAAAAAAAAATTGACGTCATATTGCATACTTCTTCTACATTTATTGACATTACCTATTTTGCATTGTTGACCTTACTCAAATTACTGGATGTAAAATAGTACACCAGTACTTATTTACTGCCCTCTTGAATCAGCCCTGATGTGGCCCTCTGCGGTCGGCTGGGCTATAAGCAACATTATCTTATCTTATCCTGCCCTCTTGAATAAAGAATTTTGTCTTCTTTCTCTCTCTCTCTCTCCCCAGTATGTTGCTTCAATCAGTGTTACATGCATTACTAACATACATGCAATGTACTGCTCAACTTCATGACCCTGTGGCAGTCATTCACACTTATTGGCATCTGGCATGGGGCAGAGCTGACAACCTGAGCTAACAACACATCTGCATTGGACTGTTGCAAGCAGCTTGAATGGCAAGCCATGGGCATCCCGTAACACTTCTTGGCATTGAACTGAGGGCATGTCGTCTTGGCCAGACTAGACTCATGTTGATTTAGAATGAACTCCAGTCATTGGATGATGATTAGTATGGAGATGTGGACTCTTTCAGAATAAAATTTTTGTATCCCTGTATCCCAGCCTTTTGGACATTCTTGCCATTTCTTTCCTTTTCCGTCATTCTTTTTGACTTTGCTTTAATTTTCTTCTTTTTAAAAAAATCTTTACTGTCATTACTAATTCTCTGTCAATGTGGCCAGTTCACTTGTCTGTGTTCTAGCAAGTCTTTACACCAGAGCCTGGGAAAAGGAATTTTACTGTGAAGTCTGTTGGGCAGTTAACACAAACTGTCGTTCCTTCATCTGGGGAAAGGAATTTTACTGTGAGGTCTGCAGAGCAATAAACACTGAAACCAAAATTTCAGCTGGAGAAGGAAACTCTACTGAGGCAGGGAGAGGTCTGCTGGGCAGTTCTGACACACTGAAACTGAAGTTCCAGAGCCTGAAGAAAGGAAATTTTGTTGCTTGAGGTTTGTTGGGCAGTTATTACTGAAACTGAAATTCCAAAGCCTGAGGAAGAGGAATGTGATGTAATGTCTAATTTGATTCTGTTTCAGCCCGGTCAGTCCTGATTTGATGGACTGGTCTCCCTATTATCCTGCTCACTTCTGTGTCTGCACAAACAGCAGCGACAGGGACACAAGGAGCAACAAGCAAGTGGAGTTTGCTGACATTGGCTGTGGGTATGGAGGATTGTTAGGTAGGTCATGAGTGAAAGTTTTAGGTTGATGAAATTTAAAGATTATGCTTTCTCAGTCTTCTGTCATGATGCCTTGAAGGTGAGGCCAAGTTATTTGTGTGTAATTTGCGCTTTACTGATAAACTGCAGTGATCCCTGTTTTTGCATGCTGTATATTTGTGCAATCATGTTCTTGCATCTGTGTGTGTACGTATATTGTTTTGCTATTTGCATTCATGCCTTTTTTCTATTGTTAGTATGAAAGCGAAACATTGACCAAGTATATTTGTGCGCGCGCAGACACACACACACACACACACACACACACACACACACACACACACACACACACACACACACACACATTTGCTTCTAGGCATAGCAAATAGTAGTATCCAGACTGTTCAAAGCAGTTGCATTATCTTTTGTGACATTTCACAGTTCATAAGTTTCTAGTGCTGCAACATTAAGGATAAAAAAATTTTTTTTTAAAAAATGCTCTTTAGTTTCATTCACATTCATTAACGGTTTACCATTAAGGCTGGTGAAGCACAGAATTTTAAGTCCTTCAAAACTGTTCATGCAAGTTTTAAATGTACCTGTTTATAGAAGAAAAACCAAGCAAGATGGAGAGGTGAAACAAACAGGGGAGGTAACCTGTGCTTCTGTGATGAACTCCTCACATGCACAATGCTGCATGAGGCACACTGAACAAGCAGTAACATGTCCTTTCGTTACCTGCCTGTTCGTTAGTTAATGTTTACAGAAACTGATAGAAAACTTGATAATTAGGTCTTAGAGAGGAAAGCCTTATCAAGTCAGTATGATACAGTAGTAATGAGTTGAGGCAAAAACGGTAATTGTGGATAAATTCACAGCGTTTTTGGTGAAAACTGAAGTGTTGTCCAGTGTGCAGTGTGTCACTGTCGCATCTTCTTCTGCTTCCAGTGGCACTGTCTCCGTTGTTTCCGGACACTCTCATGCTGGGAATAGAGATCCGTGTCAAGGTGTCTGACTATGTTCAGGATCGCATCAAAGCACTTCGGGAACAGAGCCCAGGCCACTATCAGAACATTGCCTGTCTACGCTCCAACGCCATGAAATATCTGCCCAACTTCTTCTGCAAAGGACAGGTTTGTGGGACTGCTTGTATATTTCTTTGATTGATCGTTTCAAGATAGGTATGGCACCCTTTTTTAGGGGTGGGGGGTGGGGTGGGGGGTTGTTTGTTTTCCAGTTTAACCTTTACGCGACGCGCCGTGCGATAGTGACAGCAACTCTGTCGACCCGTTCACGACGAGCCGTGCCCTGGTGACGGCAGCACTGCTGTACTGCTTGGACATGCCTCCGTGACGGCACAACTTAAAAAAATTCCCATGTTCTCTCGTCTACCGTCTAGGGGATGCAGCTGCCATAAATATTTTGAACAGGATTCTAGCCACTGGAAGGCTAAGTTTACATGCACTAGCGATGACCTTTGGGACCCCAGAGTAGTCCGAACAAAGAGACCCATCTGGCACTGGAAAGCACGTGTGGAATTTCCTGCTTCACCAATATATCGGGCAGAAGGAAAATGACACGTGGTTTTAGAGCTGGTTCAGCAAAGTAGTTCAGAAAATAAGGGGGGTAAAGGTGTACAAGTTTATCGAGAAGAATCTGAGCTTGATTTTTATTTGCTGTGTGTACTTAATAGTTTCAGCCCTGATGTGGCCCTTTGCGGTCGGCTGGGCTATAAGCAACATTATCTTATCTTACTTAATAGTTTTATAAGTCTTATCATCTGAAGCCGACACAAGTGAAATGTGTGTGTACAGTGTGCAATGATTTAATTGCCTTAGAAAAAAAGAAAAAAGAAAAAACGAATTCACTTGGATTACACATATTGAATACCTCAGGCTTCCTCTGCATCTGTTCAAAGTAAGAGCGAAGTTTTATGCCCCTTTTTTTCCTCATTTGCTGTTGTCATACAAACCAAACAAACGTAAACAAGATTGTGTTCTCCTACATTTTACTTATGTTGTTTCTGTAACAGTAGCGTTGCTATTTTACTCAAAATGTATTTTAATTCTATGCTCATTACAAAGTTCGCGCTTTACCCTTTCCGTTGATATAACAATTGCTTGTTAGGTTTATATCAGGAGACATAAAATAAAATAAAAAAGTGCGAAAACCGCGCGTCTGCAACGGTTGTAAGCACGTGCGGTGCACGCGCATGCAGGGAAGTGACGTTGCTCTGCCGTGCTCGTCGTGAAAGTATTAAATAGAACCACTCTACTTTTTAAATTCAATGAAACTTGTAGAAAGGTAATACATGCATATGTTAAAAAGGGGAAGTGATTAGAAATTAATACTGCATTTCTGTCAGCCAGATATAGCACACTGAGGTTTTGCTAGACCTGTGACCTGTGTTTACCAGAAGGTCTTTGCTTTGTAGTAACAGAGAAGTAATGCAAGCAACACCGTGCAGTGCACTGGCTGAAAATATTGGTGGACTGACCATGCCTATATTCAGTTATAAAATAGAAGTCGTGAATGCATGTCCGTCTATACATGTGCAAGTGTTTGTTAAAATTGTGGGTATGATCACATCAGTGTTCTCCCTTTCTTTGGATTCTTTTTTTTTCCCCCAATACAGATACTCAAAAAGGCACATTTTCTTCAAAAAGAATTCAAAAGAGAGGGAAAAAGAGAAAAAAAAACAAGACGCAAAAAAACATGCTTGACAAATCTGTGAAAGTACGCTCTAGAAAGTTGCTTCAAAGGAGGCACAATACTGTCTTTGAAATATATTTCTGATGAACGTTGGAAGTACTTTTGGGAGATTAACACTAACAGGTTGTTTTCCATCCCCATCCCTCTGTTGGTTTTTGCATGATTTTAGTCTTGTCCCTATGATGGTCAGTTGTGCCATCATTTGGCTCCAAGTTCTTGATTCCAGTTCCCTTTGTTCGAGACCCCGGTAGGAGATCAGGTTTTTTTCCTTGTCTGTCATTCTGGGTCAGGTATCAACCAGAACTGTGCAATAATGTATAATCTAATTTTTGTTCTTCTAGCTCAGCAAGATGTTTTTCCTGTTTCCTGATCCACATTTCAAGAAAACCAAGCACAAGTGGAGATCATCAGCTCCACCCTGCTGGCAGAATATGCATACATCACACGTATCGGAGTGGGTATCAGTCTGTTTTGACATGGACTCTGAGAGATTTTGTTGCAATGTACTATAAAATTAAGTGGGTATTTGATGAAGCTTTTGCCCTTTTTCTTCAGATTTGGAGGCACGGAATTATTCAGAGTAGACAATGTTTTGAGGATACTTTGTTTGATGAACTGGAAGGATGTCAGAGGCTTGTTGTGCATTTTTGTTGGTTGATATAGATGTATGAAAAGTCTTTTCTGTAACAAAACAGTGTGGCGTGTTTGACGTAGTGGGAGTCGCAATATGACTGTGTGAACTGGCTAAGAGTACAGCCACTCTCTTGGGAACCCAAAGTGTTACATGGATGCTGAAAACTAGAATTGCAACATTGTTGATTATTTCAAGTTATCTGCATGCTAACAACTGCAACTTTTATGGAGAATTAAAAAGTTGCACCTCAATCCTGCACAATTTGTTATGCAAAATATGAACTTCAAATGGTATTGGAATCTGGTATGCAGACATGACCAATTTAGTATCGAAAAGCATGAACAGCTATATAAAGAGTGGTTGATATTAATGGTACATGGTATTAGTGAAGAGTATTATTTTATGAATGAGTGCCTGAAATATAGTTTGTTACAAAGATAATATTTGCCAGCTTCTTATTGTAATAGGAGGTCTGTTTACTACCTTGGGAGGAAAAAGTGCTCATAAAACTTGTAAAATTTCTGGCAAAAGGGAAAATTGTACAATTTGTTTTTCTCTCCTTTGCATTCTTAACCCTTTTTTAAACTTTATCCCACCACAGACTGCCAACTGGAAATCCTTCATGTTTATTTAAACCTGCTGCATCCCGCCTGTCAATCAGGCTTGTGAGTGATTTTCCATCACTTGTTAAGCTCTGGATTGTACATGTATGCCCACTGTGAATGAAGTTTCCTGCTTAGGCCAAGCTAAAACCATTGAAAGGATGAGACTAGATCTGGCCCTACAAAGCTATGGCATTCTGTGTGCTTAAAAAGATTGAAAAATGTTGAACAGTTGAAAGAGTTCCATAGTAATATTTTCGAATGCTAAAGGGTTAAGGAATGGTCATTCAGGAGTGTGTATGTGCTTATGCATTTAACACACAAACACACACACAGAGGTTCACATTGTTGACACACTTTTTTGTTTTCTTATTGTATCCTCCATAGCCTAAAAAGGATACTGTTGAAACAGAAACACTTACTGTTTTGGGCAGAGAGATTTAATCTTTAATGGTCAATGGTCAAGTTATGTAAACATGTCAATTGTGCTTAGGGTTTGATGTCATTCGAGTAAGGCTGTTTGGATGAAGTTGTTTTTAACATAATGGCTCTCTACATAAATCCTTTTTTTAAATGAATATATTGTTACCATCCTTGTTATTCATAATAGCTACCTTTTATTGATCACAGTGAACACAATTTTGATACTTTTTTAACACAATGAATTAATAACTTAGAGATGTTGTCATCTTTGGCATAGTCAAGAATTTCAATGAGAACTGATCGGGGTCAGCATGTAACAAAATGGCAGCTAGACGCCCTAATGTCCTGAACTTCACGACTAACACACAATGAAATGAGGAAACTTTATTGTTGTATTTGTAAGGATCTTGCATCATTTCTGGACAAGTTTGTGTATAAAGGAAATGTCCAGTTGTGATTCATAGTCAGTTTGTTTTTTCCTTTAACATTAGATTTAGCAGGTTACCCAAGATTATGGCTGTAAACAGCTGCTGTGGCGAAGTGGTTATCGTCACGGATTCCCGGCTGGGAGGTCGCAGGGTTGATTCCCATCAGAGTCGTGTGGGATTTTTCTGCCCCGGCCGCCTCCTACCCAGAGTTGAGTTTGCTGCGGGCTCAGTTGGGAAGACTGGGACCATACAGTCGAGTTTCATTCATTCAATGGATGCGTTTCTGAGAGTGTTGGTCAAATTTCCTGACGAACACTGCAGGTGTCTGTATCTTTCTGGCCTGGTTGACGCCAGGATATATTATGAAAGGAAGCGTAGAGTACAGCCCTGTCATGCTGTCTTAGACCAAAATGGAAGTCCATACCATCAGCTTTATCATCCTCTTTCTCATAGATCAGCATTAAAAAAAAGTCTCAAATTCTGTGGCCCTTCATGCCCTGCTCTCATGGTGACCTCGGTTTTGATGTCCTCTCCACGTCTGTGACCTTGGTTTGGTTCCCTCGCGGTCACCGGTATCGGCGAGTCCTGAGGGCTGTTGTTGGATGGACATGGTGGCGCCCTCTGGGGGGAGAGCTCACTCATGCCAGCTCCGCGTCTAAGCAATTATAGTCGTCAGTAGGGGGCTTAGTAACTGGTGTCCTGTGTATGTTGGATCAGAGTAGGTGCCACTGAACACCATAGAAGTGACTCGGCAACAGTGCAGTGTCTCCTCCAGTGGGTTGCCACTTGACATTGACTGCTCCCTGTGGAGTGCTGGAGCTGCGGCAGGACTGTCCGGGCTGTGGCTGTGGACGGGGTATCGGAATGATTGGCGTGGGTGCACTGCCACTGAGGTGGCACAGAGGTTGGGACAGAAAAAGAAAAACAAACAAAAAAAGTATGGCTGTGCACCTCCACTTCAAAATCAGCATCATCTTGTCTTGATGTACAATGCAAGTCCAACGCCAACTTCCTATATCTTTTATTACAAATAAACAAGCAACAGTTTAATCATTTCATGTTGGATGTCTTTTCTATCATCTACTCTTCTAAACAGGCACATCTGGAGGAATACAGTTTCTGCAGTTTGTGAATGTTTTTTGTTAAACTTTCCTGGAGTGTCGCTCCAAAAATGGTGAAGCATTTCTGTGAATGTTTTGTATGTTCATGTACGTCTTCATGAAACCTGTGCGATCAAAAATCTCAAGTTGCACTTTTTTTTTTTTTTTTTTTTTTTACAAAAAGCCCTCTTCATCATACTATTCCTGTAATAAATTGGAAATCCCACTGTTACTATGTTTAACACAGGACTATGCATATTTGATTTATAAAAATTAAAGAGGGGACTGGTAGAAGCTTTGCATGATATATTACTGTGTGCTGCCTAACTATGTCAGTTTGGTAAAGCCTCCCCCCCCCCCCCCCCCCCCCAAGGTCTTACTCTTTGGTTATTCCATTTGTAAACAGGACCTTTTTAGAGAATTATGAGCTCTTGGCTGTCACAATAATTACCAAGGTCACTGTTTCTGGTCTTACTGTTAAATATTATACAATATAATTTGTCAAAAATTCAAAAGGTGGAAATATTAACAACACAGCCAACAGGGCCAGTAACTAGGGATAAAAATCCGTAAGGATTAAAAATTACTGCTAGAAAATCCCAAGCAAAAACACTAGACATTGCTCCACAAGCTTGAAGGGTTCACAGATTGACGCAGGACATGCAACTAAAAAATAAATAGATAAATGCATAACTGAAAAATAGAAGTGACAGTAAACCCTGGGCACAGATACCTTTGATTTCCAGATAGGGAGTGGAACAAACGTCAAAATCCATTTCAGTAATGAGTAAACTTGAAAAGACAAAAATGCGTTTACATATATGTATCAATCCTCCCCTCCAAAACTTTAAAAAGCTGGCTTGTGTTTTTATATATAGATAGATAGATGCATAGATATAGATATGTATAGATATACACACAACAATAGTAGTAAAATCAAATGTCTCTCCCTCCAACCCCTCCTCTCCTCATCCTAACTTCCCCTCCCCCTCCTGAATATTCACAATTTTTTGCTGTGAGAGATATAACAGACATTATTTTGTAAGATTTTTTTTTTTTTTTCAGGGATTGGTCTACACCATCACAGATGTCAAAGATCTTCATGACTGGATGGTCCAGCATTTCAATGAGTTCCCTCTTTTCCAGCGAGTACCAGATGAACAGCTGGTAAGAGGCCAGTGAGAGACACTCAGTTTCGTGTGTGAAATTGACCTTATATTTTGAGGACCATAAACAGATCTGTCTGCCTCTATAACTCTTTCTTGGTTTCTTTACATTACAGAAGTATGATTGCACAATGATTTATGCGCTTACAATAACAGTATTGCCCTGATTCATTTGAGATTTTGGTGGCCGACAGTCGCATTGTACCTGGGTTTTTTTTTTTTTTTGTGTTGTTTTTTTTCCACATGTGAGCCTTGAGACATCCCATGGTTTTGAAGGCACTAATTTGCACTGACATTTAAGCAGAATTCTTCAGTTTAAGTAATAAAGATAAACTAACGGTCAATTTGAATGCCAATAATACAGAACAAAGTGAAGACGGTTATGAAATTAATTACCGATGATAATCGCAATGTATAACCAGTCCCTTGAAATCACTTCATGACACTTCTGTCATTGTGGATATCTTAAAAAATGGATGATTTGTTGATGTTTGGTACACAGTAGTGTGATTGAGTTGTCAACACTGACACTTACGCTGTGCAATACGATTATGTGTGGATTTGTATTGAGAGCTGAGGAGAGTGGATGGGGCTGAAAAGCAGGCATGATCTTTGAGGGATTGTGTCAGTGTGTAACTTTGGGAACTGTGGAATCCATGCCTGCTGGATTTCTATGCCAGACTGGCCTGCAGCATGATCATTGGTTTTGAACTTCACCCCGAGCTGTGCAAGCATTTGGGTATGTGATGGAGTTAGTATGCTGGTAAAATGTTTGTGGATGCGAGCATTTGGATGTGTGATGTGTTCAGTATGTGGGTGAAATGTTTGTAGATGTCAGCATTCGGTTGTGTGATGTGGTAAGTGTGTGGGTGAAATGTTTGTGGATGTGAGTATTTGGGTGTGTGATGGGGTTAGTATGTGGGTGAAATAATCTAGATGTCAGGATTTGGGTGTATGATGGGGTTAGTATGTTGGTGAAATGTTTGTCACTGTCGGCATTGGGCTGTGTGATGGGGTTTGTATGTTTGCGAAACATTCATGGTTGTCAGCTCTTTCTTGGCCCTCACTTAAGATCTGTGTTAGCTGTACTTAGAAAAAAAAAAAAGTTCAACATGTTAGCCTCTCTTATCAATATAGAATCTCTCTGCAAATCCAGTGCAGAGCTTCCTAGTGCCAACAATGTAATGTAAAAGGATATTTATAGAGCGCTTTACCTTGTGAGAGCCCAAAGCGCATATTACAGAAACATTCTAACTCAAAGCACTCACATACACGCACGCACACACACACGCGCGCGCACCACACACACACATGGAAACAATTCCCACACATGTGCAGAAAGACACACAAGTGCGTCAAAATAAGCAGACTCGAGCACAGAGGTAAGTGGATATCGTTAATCAGTCCATGGGAAAAGATGTGTCTTTAGGGAGGTTATAAAAGTCTTTAACCCTCTTGCATTCGTTTCGCCCGTATCCGGCCGCTGTGTTTGTCTCCCCTGCTGTTCGTTCCGGCCGCAACCGGCCGTACGTGCCGCGTTACTTTCCCTCACACACTGCGACCTTGTTAAAAGTCAGGGCTGGCCAAAAATAAACGCACCTCCCAGAGAGGGTCCAATGAAATCTTAGCAGTAGTATGGGGTGTGGGAAACAACTCAATCACCAAGACTAGGGTCGTGAACTGACCGCATTCCATTGCTGCAGACGGCATCGCCTTGTTTCTGAAAATGGCGTCTGCTAGCGCTTCTACTGACGCCGATTTTTTTTATTATACGAAAGAGGAGTTGGATGATATATTACAAGAAGTAGAAAGATATGAAAGAGAGGAGTTAAATGAAAGTGATGTGGATGTTTGAGAGGAAGAAGAGGGAGAAGAAGGCGAAGAAAGTGATGAAGATGATGATGCGCCTTTGTTTGCGTTTGTGACCACGTGGCGACCGGCAACTTCCGCACCTGTGGTTCAGCCTTTTGAGGAAGAGACTGGGCCAAGTCATGATTTGCCAGACACAGATACACCTCTGGGTTATTTTTTCTCTTCCTGCTGCATTTGTTTTTTACTACAGCTGCTGACCAGACGAACCTGTACGCCAGGCAACAGATGGCAAAGCGGGGACAACCTGACCTACTTTGGCAGGATACGACACCTGCGGAGATGCGCGCATACGTAACTGTGCTCGTCATGATTGGGATCAAACGTCAGCCAAGAGACTCTGGTGCTACTGATCGACTGATCTTTGGTTTAGCGAGCCACGGATCAGTGGGGTGATGTCGAAAACACGGTTTCTGCCATGCAGCAAACTTGGTAGAAACCATGGATCAAGAGTAGTGTTTACCATATTGGTGACATGTGACAGTGGTGACACCCTCCTGCCGTGTGTGACCAGACACCACATTAGAGTGTAAAGAATGGATTTTACTTCTTTCTGTGACTGTGTATATTCCGGTGTTAAAAGTCGTTAAGTAGTGACAAACACACCTTTTAGGACGAAAAAAAAACCCATAAAGTTACCTGGCCCCATGTTTGAGTATGTGACAATCATGTGACACTTAGTGACACCCCAAGCTGGATTTACAGAACCAGGACTGCTGTTTACAAGTTGAGGTAGGACACCCTTTGATGATTTATACTAACAAATGCATGCCGACAATGTTATTGTCTGTCTGGTGTATTATAGTAACATTGTCAACGTTTGATGTCCCATTGTTTTGTGACAAACAGGGTGACAATGACACCCACATGCATCCCAAACATGTGACATCTCTGCATTATGAAATATGATGTATTAGAATTTTGCATACTAAATTTCACAGCGCAGCAGTGGAAACTTTGTCCACTACAGCCTTTCAAAGGCAGTAGGTGAGTTTTAGCTTAAATTTCTCAAAACAATACGAATACTAGGAGCAGTTCTAGGCTGGAAAATGCGAATGCAAGAGGGTTAAAGAGTCCGTGTTATGCAGAGAAGAAGGCAGACCATTCCACAGAGCAGGTGCCAGGTAAGAGAAAGATCGTTGGCCTGAAGTTTTCAGGCGAGCAGAGGTAAGCCGAAACAGATGAGTGATGATAATTGGATTCAGCAGACTCCAGGACAAGCTACACAGATCTCGGAGGTTATTTATTCCCCAGACATGTGGCAGAAGTGGCCCACAGGTGCATGGATGGATATGCCCTGGTGTTCACAAACCAACCCCCAAGCCTTGGGCAAATAGCTGAGTGGAATGGACAGCCTAGGAAAGCAACCATTCTTGAGGAAACACAATGTTTTAGAGGGGACTCAATTTCCTGTGTATTGAAGTATGAGTGGAGTCCCTTCCATGCCATTTTCATTTGTGTTTGGGACAGTGTCATGCCAACGACTATGACCAAGATGTCCTCTCTCCTTCCTGTTTCTTTCATCCAGGACTTTGTCTTTAGGATGTTCAGTTTCACCTGACTTGGTGCTTGTCATTCGATGATCTGTTATTCCTCACCGATGTTGCAACTAGAAAGACAGTCATGAAGTCAAGGTAGTGAATCTAGAATGAAAGGTATCGTTGACATGTTGTGTGTGCTCTGTGTTCGCATTTTCTGCCCTTCAGTTATGTTTTGCCCCAGAGAGGACATGTTGGCCAGTGGAGCATTTGTACTGTAGGCGGTGTTTGGACCCCAAAGTTAGAGGCTGATCACACAGTGTGTAGGGTTATCTGCCTGCCTGTAGCACAAATGGACCTATGAATGCCCTTTAGGCCTCCTTGATCCCACTAATCTGTGAATTTTCCATATGATGCGCCAAATTCAGGGGTTACTCAATATATATATATATATATATATATATATATATATATATATATATATATATTTGTTTTGTGATTGTGTTTTCAGAAGGTTGGTTTTAATGAGTTATCATGTCTATATGTCTTTAAAAAATTAAAAAAAAAAATCTATTTTGAGACTTGATTTCAGCAAGATGCAGCCCTGATAATGAGTATTTGAGGCCAGCAGGGTTATAAGCAATGTGAACTGAAGTGCTTTTAGTTGTTTTTTTTTTGTTCTTGTTTTTTTTTTTAATGTTGATCATTTATTAATCAGTCTTATGGGATTGAAGATCCAGGTTTATTGTTTGTTTTTACTTTTTGTTTTGTTTTTACTGAACTCCAAGAACAAGATGTCAAAAGACAGCATTGATATATTACGGCTTTTCATGTTTTTGTTGGTTAAATTGTGGATTAGGATGGAAAAACTCCAAGTGTTCAGACTGATCAGAGATGGGTCACAAAAATGGTCCATTGGCTCAGTAGTGCGAGTGTGTACTGATCTCAAATGGCGAAAATTTACACATTCCCCTGGCCTTTTTCCAGCCTGCTTTGAAAAATCACACATCCCATTTTTCCTATAGCACAAATGCTGGAGTCACATCTGGTCTCATTTTTGTGAAATCATGACCGTTCAGAATGATAGAGGAAGGTTAATGCGATATGGTGCACATGTGTGGCAGAAGTCTGGTTTGGTTTAGAAAGATTGGAGAGAGTGATGTGAGAGAGTAATGTGCGTTATGTAATTGTTATTCCTAGAATAAGAGAACTTTCCTGGGAGTATTTGACCTGCCTGAGGTTCAGATAGAGAGAAGAGTCTGGATATTAAAAAGCTTCCAACATTTTTCCATAGCTACAGCACTGTTTCCTTATTCTTTGTGTGTTCTTTTTACAAGCCTCCAAAATCACGTGAAGCCCAACAGCTAAGTATGTACCTGCCATATAAATCGATGCAATGAAGAAAACATTTACCAGAGAGGGGCTTTTCACAGAACCTACAACACACCTTTGTGTTCCACAGTATTTGTTCTGTTTGCTTTTTTCTTCTTCAAAACTTTCAGTGATACAGTGAGTTGGACTGTTTCCTTGCTATATCATTTCTACAGAATTTTTGACCATATGACTTGCTTTTAACATCATTTTTTTTTTTTACCAAAGGAAAACTACAACTCTTCCTCCACCAATGGCCTATGACATAATTTGATTTCAGGAGACGGACGTTGTGGTCAAGAAGCTCTTCGACAGCACAGAGGAGGGCCAGAAAGTGACCCGTAACTCAGGAGAAAAGTGGCTGGCTGTTTTCCGCAGGATAGAAGATCCTGTTGTTTCCATGGAAACCACCTGAAAGAGCCAAAGGCATGAATTGGAGGGAAAGAGCGAGAGAGAGAATGTGTTAATATGGTTTACTTCAGCGTAAGAAACAGACGAATGTGCTTGAGGATATAGGTGCTCGAGGATATCTGCACACTTATGCCTGTGTAGAGTTTTGTGAAAGTGAAAAATAAATGGAAGCATGCGTCGATCAACAACTGAATGAGTGCTGCTGAAGAGTGGAAGTCAGCTTATTGCACGTTTCTGTCTTTTGTCTTTCCAGTACTGAATTTATAAAAACCATCAAATCCTCAGATCATGACTCAAACAGAAGAACAGAAAATCCTTCGTAGTTTGCTTTTGATATGGACTGATGATTCATGATAAATACAGACTCCTTGGTTATCTTAGACAATGACATGCAATGTCTGCATATCTTTGGCATGAAAATGAGTAGTAGCATAAACTGGTACATTGTCATTCTTGTCCATTTTTGTCCTCCACTTTCTCCTCCTTACTTCTTCCATTAAGAAAAAAAAATCCAGAAAAATACATTCAAAGGGATTTAGAACACCATAGAATTGACAGAGTATATGATCTTACGATTTACATTCGAAAGACTCTAGAAAATTGTAGAACCGACAGAACATCGTAGAATTGACAGAGTGCATAATCTTACTATATATGTCAGGGTTCGTATGCTCCTTGAAAATCCTTGAATTCTGACAGCAAATTTCAAGGCCTTGAAAACCTTTGAAAATCAATAAAATCTGGTTTTGTTGACCAAACCTGGCAAACCTTTGAAAATCAAGCCATCGGCTCCAAAAAAATTTAATGTGGCAAAAAGAAATGGCTGTTTGATTTTTCTGTGCCAGGTTAATGAAAAATTAATTCAAAATTTTTTCACAAACATCGTCGCGATCCTGGATTGTCGTCTGCTATACAACCAAGGGAGATAATTTGCAACTTCAATTTTGGTGAAGTTGCAAATTATCTCCCTTGGTTAATAGCAGACGACAATCCAGGATCATGATGATGTTTGCACAAAGTTGTTTTTAAATAATTTTTTTTTCATCAACCTGAATGCAGAAAAATCAAACTGCCATTTATTTTTTCAATTTTTACGCAAGTATTGTAGCTTGAAATGAAAAAAAAAAAAAAACCACCTCTTGAAAACTCCTTGAATTTTGTTCTTGGGAGTCTGTAGGAAACCTGAAATATTCCAAAGGCCTGAGAACACTGTAGAACTGCAGAGTACCTGATCCTGTTACCTATATCTAAAGGGCAAGGATAATGCTGCAGAACTGACAGAGTGCACAATTTCACTACCTGTATTTAAAGGGCTACGATAACACTGTAATTTCACTACTGTTAGTGTATTTAAAGGGCTACGATAACACTGTAATTTCACGACCTGTATTTAAAGGGCTACGATAACACTGTAATTTCACGACCTGTATTTAAAGGGCTACGATAACACTGTAATTTCACTAACCTGTATTTAAAGGGCTACGATAACACTGTAATTTCACTACCTGTATTTAAAGGGCTATGATAACACTGTAATTTCACTACCTGTTATTTAAAGGGCTACGATAACACTGTAATTTCACTACCTGTATTTAAAAGGCTACGATAACACTGTAGCTGACAGTGAACAATCTTGCAGCCTATTCTCAATGGACTACGACAACGCCTTAGAACTGAAAGTACACAATCTTACTGCAGTTTATTCAAAAGGCTCTAGAAACACTGTAGAACTGACAGAGTATATAATGTCACAGCCCATATTCAAAGGACTAGCATAAGCTGTAGAACTGACAGAGTGCACAGTCTTACTACCTATATTTAAAGGGCCAGGATAACACTGTAGAACTGACAGTAAACAATCTCACTGCCTGTACTCAAAGGACTCTAGAACACTGTAGAACTGACAGTAAACAGTCTCACTGCCTGTATTCAAAGGACTCTAGAACACTGTAGAACTGACAGTAAACAATCTCACTGCCTGTATTCAAAGGACTCTAGAACACTGTAGAACTGACAGTAAACAATCTCACTGCCTGTACTCAAAGGACTCTAGAACACTAGAACTGACAGTAAACAATCTCACTGCCTGTATTCAAAGGACTCTAGAACACTGTAGAACTGACAGTAAACAATCTTATCTACCTGTATTCAAAGGACTCTAGAACACTGTAGAACTGACAGTAAACAATCTTATCTACCTGTATTCAAAGGACTCTAGAACACTGTAGAACTGACAGTAAACAATCTCACTACCTGTATTCAAAGGACTCTAGAACACTGTAGAACTGACAGTAAACAATCTTAACTACCTGATTTAAAGGACTCTAGAACACTGTAGAACTGACAGTAAACAATCTTATCTACCTGTATTCAAAGGACTCTAGAACATTGTAGAACTGACAGTAAACAATCTCACTGCCTGTATTCAAAGGACTCTAGAACACTGTAGAACTGACAGTAAACAATCTCACTGCCTGTATTCAAAGGACTCTAGAACACTGTAGAACTGACAGTAAACAATCTTATCTACCTGTATTCAAAGGACTCTAGAACACTGTAGAACTGACAGTAAACACAATCACTGCCTGTATTCAAAGGACTCTAGAACACTGTAGAACTGACAGTAAACAATCTTATCTACCTGTATTCAAAGGACTCTAGAACACTGTAGAACTGACAGTAAACAATCTTATCTACCTGTATTCAAAGGACTCTAGAACACTGTAGAACTGACAGTAAACAATCTTATCTACCTGTATTCAAAGGACTCTAGAACACTGTAGAAACTGACAGTAAACAATCTTATCTACCTGTATTCAAAGGACTCTAGAACACTGTAGAACTGACAGTAAACAATCTTATCTACCTGTATTCAAAGGACTCCAGAACACTGTAGAACTGACAGTAAACAATCTTATCTACCTGTATTCAAAGGACTCTAGAACACTGTAGAACTGACAGTAAACAATCTTATCTACCTGTATTCAAAGGACTCTAGAACACTGTAGAACTGACAGTAAACAATCTTATCTACCTGTATTCAAAGGACTCTAGAACACTGTAGAACTGACAGTAAACAATCTTAACTACCTCTATTCAAAGGACTCTAGAACACTGTAGAACTGACAGAGTGCACAATCTCACTACCTTGTCTCCAGATTATACCAGGGAAACAAACTAATAGGTTGTAAACAGTCACCAGAAAGGGAAAAAAGCTTAAAAGATTCTCTTTAGAACCAAGATAGGTGAATGGATAACAAACGCAGCAAAACAGTTGACAACAATAAGGCACGCGCGCACACGCACGCACGCACACACACACACACACACACACACACACACGCACACACACACACACACACAGAGGCGAAGCCAAAAAGTGCCAGAAAAATGGGGAAATTGCAAGCGCGGAATTTCCCGGAGGAGAAGAAAAGAATCCAGTTCATATATACTGAATTATTATGTCCTGAAAAAGACACACACAACAAAAGCAATTAATGACATGGTAGCCACACTGCTGACGAGGCACATAAACCTAGGCTGTGCAGAGTGCATGGCATTTTCCCTTGATTTTTACTCCCAGATTAACAAACAAAAAACAAAACCAAAATCTAAGTGCCACAAAAAATACATAAAAAAAAGACGTGGGCATAAAGACGCTGAAGAGCAGACAGCTAGTGCCCTCTCAGGACAATGTGCACAATCTTCTACCACCAAACAGCCAGGTAACAACAGTAGGCTGTACATTGCGACCTGACCACACTGAAAAAGACTCTCTTCAGTAATGACAGAAGAATGGACTGCAAACCATAAAAACCAGTGGATGACAGTAAAGAAAGACAAAAATAAACGTGGCAGAGACAAAAATAAATGTGGCAGACAAAAATAAACATGGCAGAGACAAAAATAAATGTGGCACAGACAAAAACAAATGTGACAGAGACGAAAATAAATGTGGCAGAGGCAAAAATAAACGTGGCAGAGACAAAAATAAACGTGGCAGAGACAAAACTAAATGTGGCAGAGACAAAAACAAATGTGACGGAGACGAAAATAAATGTGGCAGAGACAAAAACAAATGTGGCAAAGACAAAAATAAATGTGGCAGAGACAAAAACAAATGTGACAGAGACAAAAATAAATGTTGCAGAGACAAAAACAAATGTGACAGGGACAAAAATAAATGTGGCAGAGACAAACAAATGTGGCAATGACAAAAATAAATGTGGCTGAGACAAAAACAAATGTGACAGAGACAAATACAAACAAGGCAGAGACAAAAATAAATGCGGCAGAGACAAAAATAAACACGGCAGAATAATAAAATAAATCTGGCAGAGACAAAAATAAACATGGCAGAATCATAAAATAAATGTGGCAGAGACAAAAATAAATGTGGCAGACAAAAATAAACATGGCAGAGACAAAAATAAATGTGGCACAGACAAAAACAAATGTGACAGAGACGAAAATAAATGTGGCAGAGGCAAAAATAAACGTGGCAGAGACAAAAATAAACATTTCAGAGACAAAAATAAATGTGGCAGAGACAAAAACAAATGTGACAGAGACGAAAATAAATGTGGCAGAGACAAAAACAAATGTGGCAAAGACAAAAATAAATGTGGCAAAGACAAAAACAAATGTGACAGAGACAAAAATAAATGTGGCAGAGACAAAAACAAATGTGACAGAGATGAAAATAAATGTGGCAGAGACAAAAACAAATGTGACAGAGATGAAAATAAATGTGGCAGAGACAAAAACAAATGTGACAGAGACAAAAATAAATGTGGCTGAGACAAAAACAAATGTGACAGAGACAAATACAAACAAGGCAGAGACAAAAATAAACGCGGCAGAGACAAAAATAAATGCGGCAGAATAATAAAATAAATGTAGCAGAGACAAAAATAAACATGGCAGAATCATAAAATAAACGTGGCAAAGACAAAAATAAATGTGACGGAGACAAAAACAAACATGGCAGAAACAAACAAACAAACAAACAAAAAACGGCAGAATCAGACAGAGTGTGAGAACAGAGGAAATGGCCAGCATAGAACCTCGGGGAAGGCAGGAATCCATCTGCACTGAAATGCCCCCAGCATCCCCATGGGGAACTAGATGAAACTGAAGATGGACTAAAAAGACTTTTTCATACATCCTTTCACATCTAAATTTGCATTAAAGAAATACTTGTGTATAATTACAGCTTGCCCAACCAGTTGAGGGATAGAAACTAACCAACTTGAAAATTGAGTCACAGACATGATGGGAAAAAACAAAAAAATCCAACCAACCCTGATTCACTTTCACGAACAGCATGCATTTATACAGGAGAATCACTGAAGAATAAAAACATGTTCGCCCAGTGCCCTTCTACAACCATTACAAGTAAACACAGACCCTCTCTCAAAACATGCATGAAATGAAGAACAAGTTTTTTTGAATCATGTCCTGTGACAGTAGTTTTACACTCATTCTCACAAATATTCAATGGCTCTCAACTTCTTCACAGAGGTGAAAAGCTAAACTAATAATTCTTTAAAATAAAATTCAAACCAATGAAATCAATGTGATGGTGTACATACTGGTGTCAACACAAACATTAAAAAAAAAAAAGGACCACTAAAAACAACTCCAAATGGCCCCATTTTCATTGGTAGCTCTTACCAGTGGCTTGAAAGTGAGTAACTTTATATTCCAGTAATACTCTCCCTGGGGTATTCCTCATTCCCTTATGACGTCACATTCATTTCTTAAAACATCATATCACCAGACAATTACACTGCTTACAAATGAGGAAACAAGCTAAACAAACACTGAGTAAACCTAAACATCTCGCACCTCATGTGAACACAACACAAACCCACAAAATGATAAAAGAACGGGTCTCAAAGTCAGCTGCATTCTCCAAAATCTGTTCGGAACTTTTGTTGTCATCTCACAAACAAACAAAAAAAGATCTGATCCTGTGTCAGTCAGATAAAAGCCATATTAATCACAAAAGTTACATGATTATGAGAATGAGTTTTTGTTGTTGTTATTGTTTTATTTTTTTTTGGTTGTTTCTTTTTCCCCATTTGATTTTCCACACCATTTCAGTGTATCACCCTCACCCTCATCCCCGCCCCCCCCCCCCCCCCCCCCCCTCCCCACTTCCAGTCCACAGCTTGGCTGGTTCTGTGGCGGCCCCAACACTGGCAATACACAAGGAGCAGCCAACGTCCAATGGTCCTCGCCACTGCTGCCAAGTCACTTTCATCCAAGACGCACAGGACACCGCCTACTACACCACCTAATGAGGGCAACAACAGCTCAGCGGCAAAGCCAGCATGAGTGACGTTCTCCTCTGAAGAGCAGCAGCATGTCTGTCCAGTGACAGACCGCATGAACTTGCCCCAACTTCGACACAAATTCACAATGGGTACAAATGTGAGAAAACCGAAAGTTATGCTACTTTGAGGGCAGGGAATGACTGTGAATTAAACTTTTTAAATGCAGATCGATCAGGATTACAGCGAAGATGATGCAATGGAATTTGCTTCTGGTCTGAAACTATGAGACAGCGCTAGTTTATCCATAAGTCTGAGCAACACCCTCAGAGAAATATCCATTACGTGGCTCAAACTCGACTGTGCGGTTCCAAGTTTTCCCAGCTGAGCCCATAGCCAGCACTCAATGCTTGGTTGGGGCCAGTCAGGACTGAAAAATCCCACAAGCTGCTGCGATGGGAATCGAACCCACAGCCTCCCAGTCTGGAGTACGTGACGCTAACCCCACTGCACCGCAACAACTGGTCAAGAACAAAGACTTTTAACTGACCAGAGCTTCTCACTTCCAAGGCATCTTCAACCTTTCAATTCTGATTAACAATATGCAGCTGCACTTGATTTTGAAAAAAAAAAAAATATCGGGAAGCACAGCAATGTCATTAAAAACAAATAGCCTGCCTTTCAATTTTCAAATTCACGAATACTTTAAGGCTTTATGAGTTTACCTTTTTTCTGGAAACACTATGTGCATGCATAAAACCGAGTATCAATTGTCAGCATCCAGTGACAATGAGCAAACAACAATCCAATTAAAAAAAAAAATCAACAACAAAAAGAAAGAAAAAGACCAGTACATTGATGACTCATAAGAAAACAAAATGAAATAGTCTTGAGACCAGCCCCCTGATGCAGTGGGTAGTGCTGCAAATGTATGGGCTGGGAGGTCACCACAGCCACTTATTTTGGGGACATTTGGGGCCCTGGCCAGCCCTTCCCACAGCTGAGTGTGGCGAGAGAAGACTGGAACCACTCGGTTGAGTTTCACACACTCAGTGGACACATCTCTGACAGTGTTGCTAATAATTTTCAGTCCACAACAAGTGACAACTCTCTGGGGCCTGGTTTGACACAAGCATACATTATACTATATATGGTACTATGAGGCAACATGACAGGGCTGTACTCTTAAGCTCTCGTACATAATTTATAGGCGTCCGTCACGTTGTCTCTAACCAGAATGGAACGCCATCTTCGTCACTGTTACAATAGATCTAAAAATCTTATGCCCTGCTCCCATGGTAAACCTCAGTGTTCATTTCTTCTGCACGTCCATGCAGGGAACAGCCCTGATGTGGCCCTTTGTGGTCAGCTGGGCTATAAGCAACATTATCTTATCTCATGCAGGGGAGAGGGGCACATTTGCATGTACAGCTGAGAAGAGTTTCACCTAGGTCTGGTAAGAAGGAACAAAAGGAAATTTCATCCAGCTTAATTAAATTTCCCAACTTACTACGAGTGTTCCACTGAGCTAGATTTCATTGGTTAAAGCTTCTGTCACAAGGTGACCTGGCCTTGAGATGCCCAATCTGGAGGTGCAATTTGAATCTGGGCACTGCCGAAGAAAAGCCAATCACAGGGTCTGTAGGAGTCATTACCTGGATGTGGATCAACCCCCTTAGAATACAAGGATCAAGGGCCGAAACTCTTGCATGAGAGAGTAGGTGAGGGATCTGAATGGAAGGGCTTCTCCTCTAGATCTTTCACTACCTAGTTCTCCTGGGGGGTTCTTTTATTTTGGATAAGCCAAAATGCACAAAATTCAGGTTGGCCAAATAATGTTTGAACCAATCAGTCTATTTATGGTAACTGGAATTTGGCTCACCTGTTTTGGTGGTAAAGTATAACTGATTGTTTACAACAGCTATCATAATCGTTTGGAACCTCTAACGGGATCATGAATTGTAATGGTAGACAACCTTCCCTTTTCCAATAAAGAACAAGAGAAGACAACTCCTATGCCCTACATTGCAACACAATTTATCAATGAAGGTTTATATCAAGTATATAAAGTTTGGGTAAGGTTAAATTAGGGCAAGGGACTTGTATTCCCAGTTGGACAGACTTCTGGTTCTGTTACTAAGTTTCCATCTCTCATTTGTAAATATGGAGCCAATACTGTAATACGAAAAATAATCTACAAGGGAAACGAGCATACATGCACACAGTGTGCACTCATGAAATACTCTCAAGTAGACAAAAACTGTTCAACAACATGCTGGAATATCAAAAGTACTCTTCCACATACACTGCAATCATATTGCTGCACCTCTTTACCTGTTGCTAGAAGCAAACTTGTTGCTTTTTAAAACAG
The DNA here is from genome assembly GCA_018398815.1 of Conus ventricosus. Taxonomy (NCBI): domain Eukaryota; kingdom Metazoa; phylum Mollusca; class Gastropoda; order Neogastropoda; family Conidae; genus Conus; species Conus ventricosus. The sequence goes on from CM031614.1 coordinate 68,235,470, forward strand.
ATCCTCTTTTTTTCTCCCAAAATAAAAGAGTACATCTCGATCATAGCTTTAATAAGAAAAAGCCCCATTTCCTTTGAATAACTAAAGAGATACAGCTTACAGAAAAATATAAAAGTCTTCACACCCTCTCCATATTTTTATTACAAGACCATATACATATATACAATGCACACATCTCTAAACAGTTAGTACACATCAGCACAATCACGCTAAAATATAACAGTAACCTTCCAAAAATCACATGCACTCTCCTAAGACCAACACTCTCCCTTTGAGCTCAAAGAACTGGTTTTGTCGGGAACGTTTGTCATGTCTCTGTCTTGACTATGCTGGCCTGACATTTAAGACTCCCACCTTTATAACTATACAGTATAAACCCTTACCTCCCCCCTCTCCTCCCACCACACGCCCACTCCCTCACTCCCCATGGAGTTCAGTTGCGTCTTTGTCGCCACTTGACTGACATTACTGTCTACATCTCTCCCTTTGAAGACCCCACTGAAGAGTTTTCAGGAGACAGCTGCAGAGCGGTCCCACTGCAGCTATCATGTACAATCCAGTTGCAGCCACAATGTAGTGCATTGCTGTAGCCATAGTCTATGATTCAGCTCTTACTAATGGGTCATCAAGCCAAACTACAAATAACAATAAGTGATACTCATGAAAAACAGACAAGTCAGTTACTGACAGACATGTTTTCTTCAGATGACACCAGTAACGCTCACAAACATGAAAGATTCACTGAAAAATGCTCCCCTGATGTCCTTTCAGCAGAAGAATGGTCCCTCTCGAGTATTGCTTTGTGCATTTTTCATATCCAGTCTACACAACGTCTGAAGTCACATGTCTGTTTTACATCTAAACATTCCATTAGCAAGACTTTACACTCTGTTAGTGTGTGTGCGTGTTTGGCTTGTTTTCAGTAGCTCAGCAGTCTGTTTCGGTCTTCTTTCAGACTGGTCATCAGCGTCATAACAGATGCTGTTCCCAGTCATGGGCAAAAGGGCGGTAGTTGTTGTCCATAACTACATTTCCATCGACATGGGGAAGACAGCAAGGGAGGGAGGACGGAAGAGGGAGAGGGAAGGAGAAGAGGACACGCTGGTGAATTCTGTTTCTTCTCCTAGTCTCCTGGTATATGCTGAGAATTTCTGTGTTTATGTAATCTTCCTATAACCCTGACAGGGACTGAGAAAGATCTTCAATCTTGTCATGCACTGTGTAGGTTAACAGGTGGGTCTGCACAGCTGTTAAACTGCAGCATCCCCCTCTCTACTTATTTTTTTTCTTCTTTTAACTGTCCATCACCATACCTCATATGAATCTTGGTCTGAATCATTGGTGTGAATTTCTATCTGAGCACTCGTGTGATCTGGTGAACCGCAAAGCTTTCATCAGCAGTAAGAATCCGACACCAGCGATCTCTATAGCTGTGCTCGATGATCAGACAGTTGTGCAACGACTTGATATCAAAGCCAGACGATGTGGACAGATTGGACGCTGTCTGATGCCAGCCTCTGCTCTGCAAAACCTCGCCAATCTTCAGGCGGATGTTGCTGCCATACAGCTCTAATTCTGCATGCTCTGACACATCTTTGTGGTGAAGTTTTTCCAGCACACCTGTCCCGATAAGAGAGGGTGGAAGAGACAAGATGGCGTCCTTGCGGCCTGACATAATCGTCTTGACCCGCGAGTTGTTGGTTGGCATGGTGGCCGTGGAGCCTGTCCTGACTTCAATGACTTCCAAAAAAGAGCACGTACCTCTGGATGCCAGCTGCTCCTGGTGCTGGTTCAAAAGATTCACCAGAGGCTCAATCTGGTAAAAATCGGCCTCAGCACGCAGAAGATCCATCTCCACAAAGTCGGAAGGAATGCAAAGAACTGAAGTCCTCAGGAAGTTGAGTATATGTCGAAAAATGCTACCATCTCGGTCAATGAAGAGGTTGCCCTGAGAATCCCGTGTGGTAGACAGTTTGCCACTCATCATGGCCCCCAGCATGGACTCAGGGTATTTCTGTAGAGTGAAGGATGTGGTGGTGTACAGAACACCCCCAACATTCAGAGTGACTGTGGAGTTGGACATGATGCCCAACCTCTCTCACTGTGCTGCACAATCTTCTGTAGTTGGCTGCAAGATGCTGCTCACTTTTGGCAAGATCTGCAAATCAGAAGGAGAGGATATGGGTTAAAATGTAGCTCTGTTGTACAGCAAAATGCTCAAAAGAAAAACGTTTGTTTATAGACTGAAAATGTTATCTGGTAAACTAACATTAAACCCCCCTAAATGCTCTCTGAAGTCCAACATTTGCTTAATGCATGGGAGAAAACAACCTGAAGTAAATTTCAAATAATACTGTTCAGCGTAGAAATTAAAAGAAAAGACACACACACACACGCACACGCACACACTCACACACACACACCACACACACACACACACAAACACACAGATTACCATTTACAAAGACAACCACCTATAAAGACATTTTACTTCTTACTTTAAAAAAGGCCACCTCTCTTCAAAAGATCTAAATTTTGGAATACATTTTTTCTCTCTAACCTGGATATCAAAAGCTTTCTTAATTCTACCAAAGAAGGATCTCTCTCCGTTTAGCTTGAAATGTATGTATATATTTCAACAGGTCTTTGCAAATATGTTCTGTTACATTTCTCTCTAAAGTTAACAGGTGTGTTACACACTAACCAACTCATATTGTCCATGCAAAAGCACTAAATTGCACCTTGTGAACTGAACCTCATCAGTGCCTCAAGACTAAGATAAATTCTCTCCATTTTCAGGGCAGAAAAGGCCTCCCTCATCTTTGCAGGGTTTTCCTATTCCTACCTTTGGACAAGGGAAGTCAAGGGACCCAATGAGAAAATGAACAGTAAGTATGACCCACATTTAATGTAATCGTATGTCTTCTTGATTTTTATACACCTATGAATTCAGGAAGGACAAAGTGAAGTGTGTGGGTGTGGAAATCTAGCTTTGTGATTGTGTGTGTGTGTGTGTGTGTGTGTGTGTGTGTGTGTGTGTGTGTGTGTGTGTGTGTGTATCTGTCTGTCTGTGTCTGTCAGTCAGTCTGTATGTATATGTGCTTTGCTATGCTTCAAAATAATCAAGACAATTGGGGGGACAATAAGTAATGGAAAAACAGTATGGATGTCACTTTTTTTTGTCAGACATTTTGTACCTTGCTTGTGAAATAGACTCAAAATGATGCAAGTATGATTAGACACAATTATATTTATATAGATCTACTGATAAAGTGTTCAGTTTCTGATCAACACATAAGCTAGTGAAATCTCGTTTTTTTATAACTATTATGTTTCCTTTTAACTGTGTGTCTTAGGGGTGTACCTTATAATTTCACAAACTGAAAGTATACCATGAATAGTTTCACTGGTTACTTTTTTATAGTGTTACATAACATTAGCAGAAAGTTGAAAATGCACGTGACTTCATCATAAACTAACTATATACATAATATAGTCATTTTCCTTACAGAAAAGTGCATTTGTGATGTGGCTTCCACAGTCACCTAAGCTATTAGCATGTCTTTCAGAAAGCCAGAGGTTTATTGGGCCATATCCACATTCACCTCCTAAAAAGAAAATAATCTATTTATGGAAATTATCTCAATGACTAATTCAGAAAGTCTATTTCTGTCAACAGATTTCATCTCATACTGAAATAAATGTGGATGGCCAATAGACTTCCATCTGGCACTTTGTATGCTACAATTTTATTCTTTCTTAAATTAAAATTCTTACTAACACCTCCCCGAAAATCCCAATGCAAAGTAAGTATCACTGAGCACATAATGGAAGTGGAACTGCAACACTTCTTTGTTGATAAATATACTATAACTAAATCTTAATCATTCAGTTTTTACATTTTCCCCTGTTTTCTCTCATCACAAACACCAACATTCTCAAATCATGTTTCACCTATCAGATCATAAATTCAGTATATTACAAGTCATGAAAAGACATACATATATATATATATATATATATAAGGGGGAGACATCCTCCAATAGGGAGGGAAACTCATGAACATATAACTCCTGGTCATATACCGATATTTCGAAACTTGGTGGTTTCTCCTCAGTGACCGCGGAAAGTGGTAATTTGACTCCTCTGCCTTTTCAGTTTTAAGAAGAATGCAATCCCAGAAAAGGCTGGTGTGCAATACTGTAGTATGTTTGTTGAGTTTTCAAAAAACCAACCAAAGGTGCCATCTAAG
>CM031614.1:68244721-68264721 GCA_018398815.1 Conus ventricosus
GGCTGGAGTTCAAATGAGAACTCCTGCAACGACAACGCCCATCGCATAATGCTTGACTTCTTGAAGTTTGACGTTCGCATGTACGTCTAGGGACGATGATCCGTCTGCAGGATAAACCTAACTCCCAAAGGAATCTAACAAACTTCTGCACAGCCCAGACAATGGCTAAACATTCCCTCTCAATAGTAATGTAGCCTACGCCTTCTCACGCTCCAGCAACTTTCGACTAGCGAACAGGACTGGGTGAAGTACATCATCACTCTCCTGAAGCAATGCAGCACCAAAACCAAAAGAACTACCATCAGTCCTGAGAACTACTCAACCTAGGTAACAACAGCCAGGTGCAGAACCCAAGATTCCCTGAATCTTCCTCAAAGTTTCAGCACGCACACTCAGGAGTCCAAGACAAAGACCTTCAAGCACGACCAGCATCTTTGATCGAATCAGACAGTGGAGCACTCAAAGTGGCAGACCCAGGAACATATCTCCTGTACAAACTGAGCAACCCCAACAAAGACCTGCTTCCTGGTAGTAGGTGTGGATATCTTCAGAATCTTATCAGCCTTCTTCCCTTCAGGACGCACAGTACCACGTCCAACAACATGACAAAGAAAGTTAAGTGAACGAAAGCCTGCCTTGATCTTCGAGGGACGAGCTGTGAGGTTGAAAGACCTCAGACAAGAAAGCACACCCTTCACGTGACAAAGATGAGCACCCCATGACACACTGTGTAGCCTACTAGAATACCATCAAAAACGTTGATAGCAGAAAACTGATCTAAAGCCAGCATACGCATCATACGAGCAAACACTGCAGGAGCAGACACAAGTCCGAAAGACATCCTGACAAACTGCAATAGACCCATGTGTGTTGTAAAAGCCGTCTTCAGACGATTCTCGGGCTTAACCACAATCTGCCAGTACCCTTTTGCAAGATCTATCTCTGTGAAAAACTGAGCATCAGCTAACCTTGCAAAAAGACTCAACGTCAGGAATAGGTTCAGCATCAAAAACAGTAACCTTATTCAAAGACCAGAAATCAATGCAAGAACGAGACGTACCATCTGTCTTTCTGACTAACACAACTGGAGATGCATACGGACTCTTTGATGGCTCAATGATATCAAGATCCAGCATAATACCAATCCTCGACAACCTCTTTCGCAAAAAAGAGAATGTCGCAACACTTCTTTCTACCAGGGACATCTGTTGTCAGAGGGATCACTAAGAGTACATCACCTGAGAAAGAACCTGGTTTAGGAGTCAGAATGTCCTGAAAATCATCAAAGACTGCACGCAACTCCCTGGAACTGTTGTCAGGCAAAGTACAATCAAACCGTACAGAACGAACATCTTCATCTGGCATAGAAGACGCCATCGGAACAGCTAAAGTGGAAACGAGTAAAGCGTCATCCCAGTCCTGGACGACACCAAGTGTACAGACCACTTCACGAACAACAGACTCTGGAGAGGGATCCTGTACAACCACAGAAAGACCAACTCCTGGACAACACTCCAAAGAAACCTGTTCTTGCTCACAAGCCAAAGGTGCTATCTCTGACCGAGGCACTGATGTACCCTGTGAAAGAACATCAGAATGTACAAAAACATCAGAAGTAGACACAACAGCACGACGAATATACTTTTTGAGCATATTCGCATACAAGATCTTGTCCTTGCCCCTTGATAAGAACTTTGTAATCTGGATGCAAGACTTTGACCACTGGGAACGGCCCAGACCAACTGGCTAACAACTTGTTAGAGTCAGTCGATAGCAAAACTAGTACTTGATCATCAACTTAAAAATAACGTTCCCTGGCCTTCTTGTCAAAGTACCTTCTATCCTTCAAATCAGAATCAGCAGAATTCTCCACGGCTAATTTACATGAGTCAGCAATGATATTCTTGAGTTCAAACAGGCAAGAACAGAGATATTTGGCTTCAACATCCTAAACATCTGACTTAGTCCACGACTCCTGTAATGATAAAGCAATACGACCACGAACCTGGACAGGAATATCTCAACATGACCATTCGCCTGCGGCTGATACGGCGATGTACGTATGCCCTTTGCAACACACAAAGCATGCAACTGCTTCATGAGATCAGAGATGAACGGCATACCCTGATCAGACAGAATCTCCTTGGGAAAATCCAAACGAGAAAGGATATCTTACAATGCCTCTGCCACAGCAACAGAGGAAATATCCTTCAACGGAACAGCCTCCAGAAAACGGGTAGCAATATCAATCATTGTCAAGATATGACGATGACCTTACTCCGAAGGAGACAATGGACCAATAAAATCAACAGCCACACGATCAAATGCAGTACTGATCAATTGAACAGAAGCAAGAGGTACCAGACAAACTCTACCCTTTGATACCGTCTTCTGACACACATCACAGGAAGCAACATACTTCGCTACGTTAACGGTCACTCCAGGCCAAAAGAACTTGTCAAGAACTCTAGACAGAGGTCGCCGAGAACCACAATAACCTGACAAAATCAAATCATGCGCTACAGCCAACACTGTAGGTCGAAGCTCAACAGAAATAACAACCTGATCAAAAGACATACCATTTTTGACAACAGAACTCCATCACACAAGTAATAGTAAAAGGTAATTGTACTCAAAGTCTTCGTTTCACCAAAGACGCTAACTGGAAACAAGACTTCAATGACTCATCTCCTTCTGTTTCTGAACAAGGTCAGAACAGGAAATGTTCAGACCATCATGGATCTAACACAAAGGCTTTTTGTTCACAACATGCCTAGCTCTAGCCCTCGTAACGGCGGCTATAGAGAACGGCTTGCTAGACACATTTCTCAACTCACCGCAAACAGAAACTCCAGGCACATTACTCACAATTAGATCTGCAGCAGGGCTATCCATGACACAACAAGTCAAATCGCCCACAAAATAAGGACAACTGACTGACACTGTAGCCAGTGGAAATGCATCCACACGACCACCAGAAGAAACAGACTTCACTGGGGTTCCTAACAACTGATGTCAGAAACTAACCGCTTGCGAACACCACAAAATATTAGCAGCACCAGTATCACGCAAAACAGAACTCGAAGTACCATCGACAGAACAAGACTCCAAATGTAACTTGCCTGTGAACTCACTAGCAGCTAAACAAACCAAAGAAAGATCCAGAACAGAACAAGAAGCGCTAGACTGTTTACTGTCAGCTGACTTCTCGACCACAGTAGAGTTACCAACCACAAAAGGACACTTATCTGGGTAACTAAGGGTACAAAGTCTACAAGGCTTTCTAACTTACTTCCATGGACACTTAGCAGCTACATGTCCTGTCTTCTTACACAGAAAACACACAACACTAGTAGATTCAGCAGAGCACATCCTGAGGAAATCTTACCACTACAGTTATGACGGCCACCACGACCACAAAAACGGTTACCACCAGAGTTATTTCCACGACTGGCTGAGAAACCAAGAGCTCTGAACACTACTCTGAAAAGTCGAATACCTGTTTCCTCTATCAGACTGACCACGGTATGGAACACTACCAGACTGACCGGGAGGTCCGTACGCAACAGAACAAAAAATATTAACATCAGCTTTCTTAGGATGAGCACGTCTGTATGATTCAGCAGGCGTGATCATATCACCAAAAGTTTTCTCATCCTTTTCACACAGAAAAGTAGCTTAGTCCTTAGAGGCACATTCCAAAGGCTGTTCACGCAAAATAAGATCCACCAGACCTTCAAAGGATTAATCAATCTTTGCCAAAGAGACCTAACGGTCAAACAAACACCTAAGTTCAACTGCAAATGTTTCAAAAGGTTCATCCGACCAGGCTTAGCCTCACGAAACCGTTTCCTAAAACCATCCAGAGTACACTGAAACTTTTTCAACAAGCTCTCTTTTAGAATTTAAGTTTGAAAATGGAGTGACTGAGGGCGGAAAATTAAGCAATATTTAGAAAGAGAGGGGGTTTGTTACCGCCAAGGACATAGACAAATACAGTTCAGGAGAAGACTCTTGGGTCTTCTTCAGGCAAAAACAAATGGCATTTAGAACAGTGAAAACGAAGAGCGAGAAACCACTTATCTTCACATATTCGTGCGCCGAAACTGGGTGGGTGTTACCTAATAATTATACTGAATGGATACTGAATGTAGCAGCAGCAGCAGCAGCAGCAGCAGCAGCAACAACAACAAAAACAACAAAAACAACAACAGCAGCAGCAGCAGCAGCAACAACAACAACAACAACAACAAAAGGAAAAAGATTCCAACATTTTCTGTTGCTGTCCTTGTACTTGTGGTGTCAGTTTCTAAGAGGATGCTGATAGATGGAAAGTTTAGAACGTGTGCATTTACTTTGTTAGAAAAAAGGTCCAAAGAAGCAGTTCATTAAAAGAAAAGAAGAAGAAATCCATGTATCCAGCATTCCTGCAGGGGGCTGTTTATATATGTTTTGCCGTTGTTCTGAATTTTCAACTCATAATTATCAGCATGTTGTGCTCCTGTCAATGAAATCAGACAAAAGTGATGGGAGTGTAGTGTCGTTCATTGTTATTCGTTCAACCGCTGTGCTTACAGTTAAGAAACAGAGGGGCCCATGGTCAAAGATGGGGACTGTGGTCAAACGGTCAGACTGTTTGCCTGTGGAGCTGACAGTGATGGCTTTGAACCTCGTGTGCAGTCAGATTGTTTCGGCTCGAAATCCTCTGGGCCCCCCAGCAAGAAATGTGCGTCTGATTCAGTTCAGGGATGGTTAAAGTCAGTAGAAGGACAGGAATGGTTAGAGTCAGTAGAAGGACAGGAATGGTTAAAGTCAGTAGAGGAAACAGGGATGGTTGAAGTCAGTAGAAGGACAGGAACGATTGAAGTCAGTAGAAGGACAGGGATGGTTAAAGTCAGTAGAAGGACAGGGATGGTTAAAGTCAGTAGAAGGACAGGAATGATTTAAGTCAGTAGAAGGACAGGGATGGTTAAAGTCAGTAGAAGGACAAGAATGATTAAAGTCAGGAGAAGGACAGGGATGGTTAAAGTCAGCAGAAAGACATGGATGATTAAAGTCAGTAGAAGGACAGGATGGTTAAAGTCAGTAGAAGGACAGGAATGATTAAAGTCAGTAGAAGGACAGGGATGGTTAAAGTCAGTAGAAGGACAGGAATGGTTAAAGTCAGCAGAAGCACAGGAATGATTGAAGTCAGTAGAAGGACAGGGATGGCAGGACAGGGATGGTTAAAGTCAGTAGAAGGACAGGGATGGTTAAAGTCAGTAGAAGAACAGGAATGATTAAAGTCAGTAGAAGGGCAGGGATGGTTAAAGTCAGTAGAAGGACAGGGATGGTTAAAGTCAGAAGGACAGGAATGATTAAAGTCAGTAGAAAGACAGAAATGGTTAAAGTCAGCGGAAGGGCAGGAATGATTAAAGTCAGAGGTGGACAGAAATGGTTAAAGTCAGTAGATGGACAGGAATGATTAAAGTCAGCAGATGGACAGAAATGGTTAAAGTCAGTAGAAGGACAGGGATGGTTAAAGTCAGTAGAAGGACAGGGATGGTTAAAGTCAGTAGAAGGACAGGGATGGTTAAAATCAGTTGAAGGACAGAGATGGTTAAAGTCAGTAGAAGGACAGGAATGGTTAAAGTCAGTAGAAGGACAGGAATGGTTAAAGACAGCAGAAGGACAGGGATGGTTAAGTCAGTAGAAGGACAGGAATGGTTAAAGTCAGCAGAAGGACAGGGATGGTTAAAGTCAGCAGAAGGACAGGGATGGTTAAAGTCAGCAGAAGGACAGGAATGGTTTAAAGTCAGCAGAAGGACAGCGATGGTTAAAGTCAGCAGAAGGACAGGAATTGTTAAAGACAGCAGAAGGACAGGAATGGTGAAAGTCAGTAGAGGACAGGAATGATTAAAGTCAGCAGAAGGACAGGGATGGCTAAAGTCATAGAAGGACAGGAATGGTTAAAGACAGCAGAAGGACAGGGATGGTTAAAGTCAGTAGAAGGACAGGGATGGTTAAAGTCAGTAGAAGGACAGGAATGGTTAAAGTCAGCAGAAGGACAAGAAGGACAGGAAGGGTTAAAGTCAGCAGAAGGACAGGATGGTTAAAGTCAGCAGAAGGACAGGAATGGTTAAAGTCAGCAGAAGGACAGGAATGGTTAAAGTCAGCAGAAGGACAGGAATGGTTAAAGACAGCAGAAGGACAGGAATGGTGAAAGTCAGCAGAAGCACAGGAATGATTGAAGTCAGTAGAAGGACAGGGATGGCAGGACAGGAATGATTAAAGTCAGTAGAAGGACAGGGATGGTTAAAGTCAGCAGAAAGACATGGATGATTAAAGTCAGTAGAAGGACAGGGATGGTTAAAGTCAGTAGAAGGACAGGAATGAATAAAGTCAGTAGAAGGACAGGGATGGTTAAAGTCAGTAGAAGGACAGGAATGGTTAAAGTCAGCAGAAGGACAGGAATGGTTAAAGTCAGTAGAAGGACAGGAATGATTAAAGTCAGCAGAAGGACAGGAATGGTTAAAGTCAGTAGAAGGACAGGAATGGTTAAAATCAGTAGAAGGACAGGAATGGTTAAAGTCAGCAGAAGGACAGGAATGGTTAAAGACATTAGAAGGACAGAAATGGGCTCTGCCTGACATCATGTCGTGCCCATTGTCGTGGTGAACCTCTGACAATTGACTGCCCCTTTGGCCAACAGGCTATGGGAGCTTTAACCTTTTTTAATCTTTCAAGTGTGATTTCCTGTCGTGTACGAGGTTTCTGTCATTCTTTCTTCCAACCTAAATTGCTCAGTCTAGTCAGTTGTTTAAGAAAAAGTTCCTCACATGTATCTCCATTTCTTTTTATAAGCTTGATATTAAACAGGTTTTTTTTCGTGTGGTTTTTTTTTGTGTGTGTTTTTTTTTGGGGGGGAGGGAGGGGGGGCAGTCTTGTTTGTTTGTTATGCAGACAGGGTGTTTATGCTTTGTTGTTGGTTCTGTTGTGCTTCTTGTTTTTTCGTTAAATGCTGGCTGGAAGAGTTTGCCAAGTGGCTGTTCTGATGAATGCTGAGTTTGTCTTACTGTTAATGTGTTATTGTTTTGGGTAGTGTGGTGAAGGAGAATTTTAAACTCTTCACATGATAAACTACATCTATAGGTTCCAGAGCCAGAGCATCTCCAGACCTTTTTGTTGTAGTTGGTGGAGATTGCTTACATAAGTTACAGTGTTTCTTAAAGGAAAAAGACATGAGAGAGACATTGCGACTGAAAATGTACTCTAGTGATAAACAAGAAAGCTGTGTTTTCACTCTTGTGGTAAAATAGTTGCATGTACATAGCTCCAAACTACTGCTTGAAGTACTCATTTACCTGGCACAAATGTGGGTCAAAGACACACAGAACAAGCAAGGAAAGTTCCTGAGAGAAGGAAGTTTGAAGCTAGCATGTATATTGACTCATGCTCAGGAATAACACCAGAAGAAATATAACACAGATTTATGACAATAATAATGGCTTTCCACAGAAACTTTAGAGCCACTGAAAAGTGATCCACAGTTTTTTTTCTTCAAAATAGTTAGTGTAGAGGGTGTCACCTTTAACAAAGTGTACCTCTAGCTCTGTCCATCTCATTTGAAACTGGTTTACGTTATTGAATTGGGGACCCAGACATACTTGTAGAAGTGCATAATAGTGGAAAGGTCCAAACAGACATGTAATCATCAGACTCATTTGGTGCTGTGGTACCATACTTTAAGAAAACTTGATGGGTATGCAGTAAGAAAGTGGCTGGCACAGACTTTCCCTGGTAACTTGCTAAACTGTTACATAACCATCTGCCAGCTGCTTCAAGAGCTTTATTTGGCATTGGGTCACTTCACCGAGATGTGGGGTGAATGTCAGTATCCATGATGTGCTGCTATGGGCTGGTGGGTTTGACTTTTTGTATCCCAGTGTTTGCAGTTTATTGTTGAGCCTGTCTTCAATGACTTAAGTGTAGAAAATGAATGGAAATTCATGGACAAACGCCTCCTCAGGCTGAATATCAATATGAAATGGAGAAACTAAAATGGTGTTAACCTTTGCCAAACGTCGCTTAAGATTTCACATGTCCTATGCTGGACCACACATTTTGCATAGAAATAAAATCCTTTCCATGCATCGTTGGTCTCCAGGTATTCTAGCTCATTCTGTGAAAGAATAAGGCTTTACAGCAGACTGTTGGTCTCCAGCGACTCAATATTTTGTGTGAAGGAATAAAGCCTTGCTGTATGTCGTGGGTCTCCAGGTGCCATACGTTTACTGAAAGAATAAAGCATTTCAGTGCTTTTGTTTCTTGTTGACTCTTGTTTTTCTTTCTTTTTTTTAACATAACACAAGTTTGGTTAAACATGCAGGACCATGTTTTATTGAAAAGGCTACTAGATTTGGGGAGATAGCTTAAAAACTCACCGTTATCAGGTAAAAATTATGATTGTTGGTCATCTAATACGTGCAGTTTACGGCCAAAAAAAATGTTGTGGCCCAGGAGAATGATTATGTCCCTCAAGATCAAAATGTCTTGGTTAGGTCATGAGATACAGGGATAAGTCTTTTGCCTGTGTTGATGAATCTTTTTATTTTGGAGGAGACAGCCATCTGAGATCTTATAATCTTCCATCCTCTGTCTACTTGGTAACACTGACAGAGCATCAGCATTGGGATAAGACATGGTCCGTTTGACAGACTATAAACATGGTGATGAGCATCATCAGCATGATGGCAGAGTGTGAGCAGTATGGTATGGTGACCTCGCAGGTCATTAAGATGACAACACAGGATCAAGCCAGTGACACAAAGTCAGCATGGCGACATGATCAGTACATGGTGACAAAACATGGACAGTCTGGTCACCGAGCATGAGCATGGTGATAATAAGCATGATCAACATGGTGGCAAAATGTGATCAACATGATGGCAAAATGTGATCAACATGGTGGCAAAATGTGATCAACATGATGGCAAAATGTGATCAACATGATGGCAAAATGTGATGAACATGATGGCAAAATGTGATCAACATGGTGGCAAAATGTGATCAACATGGTGGCAAAATGTGATCAACATGGTGGCAAAATGTGATCAACATCGTGGCAAAATGTGATCAACATGGTGGCAAAATGTGATCAACATGGGGACGACACAGGATCAGTATGGTGACTGATTCTGTCACCAGATCAAATGTGATGTCTTTTATTTTGATGGTGCCATGAAATAGCTTTGCTGCTGTCAACCCCTCTGTCGGAGAAATTACTAGATTTGTTTTGCAGCTGGCTAGCTGTTTGTTTATAGCGGATGAGTGATGATTCACGAATGTGCATACTACTAGAACTGACCTTTTCCTCATAGTTTTTGCCTCTTGGTAGTTAATAGTACAGATGCAGCTTACCATCTCAAGTTTGTGCCATAGAAAGTTGTATGTTCTTTTTTTCTTTTCTTCCTGTAAATACATATGATATTTTTGAAGAGTCGGACAAATTTGCATCAGCAGATTTTCTAGACTACAAAACTTTATGTTTCACATGCTAAGTTTTCGTCATTGAATTTACTGTCTACAAAAAACTCAGAGGATATACAGACAAAACTTTAAAGGACCAGTAAGAAGGTTGATGTTATTTTCAAATTTTGCCACAAAAAGAAAGTTAATTTTCCTGCGTGTACCCAATACTTTTTGTGACCTTTACGTTACTGTTAGTAACATTGGGAGTAGGGTAATGGTGCCAAATTTCCCTGTTTGGGTCTTACCTCTGTTGAAGTTTGTGTCTATCCTGTCAAGGTGGCTTTTGGGTAGGGACTCTTTCTGTACTTATTGTATCTTTACATCCATAAATTTCGTATTAATTCTTCCTTCTCTGTTCTATCTTTGACTTCTGTCTTTCTTATTTTTTTCTGTAATATCTTGATCACTGTCTTTTCACTTCGTTGGCTCATTCATCTGTCTTTGTTGCAGATAGTCTACTACACACACACACACACACACACACACACACACACACACACACACACACACACACACACACACACACACACACACACACACACACACACACACACACACACACACACACACAGACACACACACAAAACGGTTTGTTACACTTTACAGTGAGTTGGTGTTTCTGTCTGATCTGGCAATAGTTGATGAGACAGAAAGGGCATTAGTTGCCCATTCTGCTGTGATATTTGTTTTAATTCATGTATTTTTTTTCTGATATTTAACTTTTCGTTCTTTAGGAAAACGGGGAGTTAAATTAAGCTGAATGGTTTGCATGCTCGGTGCAGCCTTGTCTTATAGTGAGGATGTCAATAGTGGAAGTACGGTGTTAAAATTGTTGTGATTGATATGTTTGTGTTGTGTTCTCTCTTCATGGTAGGACTCTGTGAGTCTTCTTTGTCTGTGCTCTACAAGAAATGACTGATCATTCATACTGAATTTACAGTCTGCAACCTCCCCAGGTCGTTTTAATCATTGTTTGTGTTTTGTGATGCTCGATTTATAGTCTACAGATACCAGCGTGGCGGAATAGGTCGATGCTCTGAGATTCCCTCAGTATGCCCAGTGTCTCCTAACTCACATGGAAAATCTGTGCTTAAATTCTTTTCTCTGTGCTTTGGTTTTGGTTTTTGGTTTACTCTCATTAAATAAATTTGTTTTCTTGAAACTCTCATCTGTTTGAAAACTGGGCCTTTGTTTGGCATTAACTGCGACTTACGTATGTAAGTTGCTCATATGCTTTTTTTTCTCCCCTTTATTGTTTGCCTGTTTCATGTTTTCTTTTATGTGCATTGTATAAGTGCTTGTGTTTGATTTATTTTGTTAATTCTTTGTTTGATTTGATTCAGTTTAATTCTATGGCAATAGAATTGATGGAATGGTCAATGCTGCAAGCATAATCTGGGTTTAATGACTAATATGACCAGTGCTTTGTTTTCCAGGGTATGACAAAGATTTGTGCGCGTCTGTGTGTGTTGCGGTGGGACTGGTGAAAGCATGGTAGTTTGGGTGTCAGTTAGTGCTGGTGGCCATGATATAGCCGTGTAATATAATCAGGAATGTAACCAGTTGTAAATAGAACTGCTGTGAATGTAGTTAGGCAGGAAGGAGACCAAACTTAAGGCAATCCTTTTTTTAGCATTTTTGTTGCATGTCACCAACAGTTGCTACTGTCTAAAAATTTCAGAATATAGTCCACGTATTAGATGTCTCCATTATGTCTTCTGCTAATCGAGGCAACATACATGAATTGTTATACTTTGATGTCATCCATTGTTCCCTCTGTCACTGTGGCCCTTTCTGGGCTACGAATTCTGTGCACTTTTTAATTTTTCTTTTGTTACAGTTTCACAGCATGCCGTTGATCTTTTGCTGTAATCTGGCAAGTTAGACCAGTCAGATTGTCCAGAGTGGGCATTTGCTGACCCATGGCATCGTCTATTTGCCTATACAGCTTTCTTACGTTTTTTGTGTGGCATTTAATTTTTCTCTGTCTTTTTTCTTTTCCTTTGGGTAACTGAAAGTGAAAACCTAAGCAGGGTGGCTGGCCCTCAGTACACTGCCTTGTCTGATCTGCCCTGAAGAGACTAATATATTAGTTACCATGTACGAAGTTTGTAGACAGCTTTATTGTGCTCGTTGCTAGTTGAGTGGGTTTATTTGGGTGGTTATTTTTGTTGTTGTTTTATATGGCAACAGCTTTGAAAAAGCCATGTATATATTGTATATCAGAAGGGTTATAAATAATATGGACATGGAAAGTACATTCTCACCGCTTGTGTCTTTACTCTTCTGTCTACCTGTCATCCTTTTGACCGTCTCAATTTCTTTCCGATTTATAGACAGGATGTTACAAATCATTTTTATGTGTTATCACTTTCATATTCTTAAAAGTAAGATATATTTTGATTGTGGATTTGAATTATAACTGAAGTTAAGATGTATGTGCATGATCTCAGATAAATACATATTTAAGCTGTGAACATCTGAAATATTGCAGAAATGTGTGCATCCACAGAAACATTTTTTCAAACTGTTTATGTTATCGAAATTGTACAAATATGATGATGTAATACTGTTTCCTGATGAAAACTCCATTGCCACTGATTTGAACACAAACATCGCTATCAGCGCGATGTCATTTTATTTTTGATTAGAGAAAAGTTGAGATAGAACACTGAACGATTCCCCAACAGCTGAATCAGTGGTCATCAAATGGAATGAAATATCAAGCGAGAAAGCAAGTGTCTAGATGTTAATGCATTATAGAACAATTCCTCAGCAAGGAGAAAGGTCAGAGCAAGTGTCGTGCACAAAATCAGAAGGATACGGAAATTTTTCCATCACTGCCAATCCTTCTGAATTTATCAGGGATTTCTCTATTGAAAAAAATGGTTTATGAAATTCCAATTTCGGTACGAGAAAAAAAGAAATCCTGATTTGTGGTATCTTTTTGTCGTTTTTCTTTCTTTCTTTATTCATTCAAAAAAGCAAAGTAAAGGTTGTGTGTCCTCACATTAGGGATTAGCTATCTAAAACCACACGTTTTCGCTGCTACTCCTAGCACCCAAAGGAAGATGACTACAGAAGAAAAGCACTCTGCTCTTCTGCCTTTAATTATCCTTTAGCTCAGATGGTCCCATCATGGCTGCACACAAGAGAAGCATGGTAACTTGTCGGCAGCTCACAGTCCTCAACGGTGGTGGCTCATTTGTGCTTGGAGGATGTTCTCTTTCTATGAAGTGTTGTTTAATGTGATTGAGATGATGAAAATGTTATGTTTTGACTCTCCATGGTACGTAGTACTGCATTGTTTCAATTTGCGCTTCATGTTGGCCTGCTTCTGTGTCTCTACCCTGTTGTGGGCTTTCATTGACCTGTTGTTGATTCATGAGGGGAAATAAAACAGTTGGTGATCAGTCTTGGCTTACTCCACAACGGTTTATGTACGCCGCGCGCGCGCGCGTGTGTGTGTGTGTGTGTGTGTGTGTGTGTGTGTGTGTGTGTGTGCGTGCGTGCGTGCGTGCGTGCGTGCGTGCGTGCGTGCGTGCGTGCGTGCGTGCGTGCGTGCGTGCGTGCGTGTGTGTGTGTGTGTGTGTGTGTGTGTTGTGTGTGTGTGTGTGTGTGTGTGTGTGTGTGTGTATACATTGCGCATGTCTGAAAGCTAATGTGTTGCACATTTGTCATGGTGAAGAATGGATAAATTTTGAAGTGTTACGATATGAAATAAGAATTTCTGCACTATTGTGCAATGGCTTACACAGTCGGGTGTCTTCTGCCGAACCCTGTACGGAAAACTTTCTCTGCGGGGCTCCGTTCACAGGTATGCTGAGGCAGGGCTTGGTCAAGTCAGCCGGCACCACGCCATTGGCTGTCCCGGCCATAGCGTCCCCGCAGTTCCGCATAAGGGGAAAAGCATTCAGCAGTTGTGTGACCGAGTTTGACTGCTTTTGGAATACGAGAATGATACCCAGAATGAAAACCGGGGGAAACAATGCGACCACGTTGTGTGAGCCATTGCACAATAGTGCAAGAATTCTAATGGTGTAAAACTACACTCTGAAATTTATCCATTTCTGCGCCATGTGAGTCCAACAGTTTACACTTATGGGTGACTGTTTGATTGTCGCATAGGCTCTCCCTGTGTGGAAAAGAAACTTACAAAACAGGACAACATTCATGCGCAGAACTGAAACACTGACTCACTAACGCATATCTACAAACTTTTTTTTAGATACATTAATATATGCAGAACATTTGTACGATCACGCATGCATTGATGCGTTTTATGTAGTCGCAGGTAAGGGCGACGAAACATTATGTAAACAAAGGATGAGCAACAGACCATCACTCGTTGGGGACAGCAGCGTCCTGAATCCGTCTGGAGTCCACATGGGACACAGTTTCCTGCGGCAGAGTTCTGACGTAGGTTCGCAAGGGTTTCTGTCGTGACCAGTCAGCGCTGTTCATGATGGCTGGTAATGGCACGTCATGCAGTAAGGCGCATGTGGTGGCTGTTGCCCATATTGACCCTGGCGGTGCCGTCACTCCAGTGTTCTGGAGAGTGTTTGCCATCCACTCTCTGATTGTGGTTAGCTTCACAGCTTTGTACGTGAACGGAGATACAATCAGTTGAGATCCCCGTTGTTGGCCTTTTCTATAGTGTGTACAATAATGGTATCCAGATATCAAACAGCTCTCAGAAGAGGACAAAACCCATCTCTTCAGTCTCCACCAGGACAGTTTCGATAAAGGCTATGTTCCAAAAGACTAGACACACGTTGCCAGAAAGCTTCCCCCAAACTTGGAAAAGATCATCATGGGCTACGTGACTATCGCATGGTCACTATGCAAAATATAGTTGAAAAGCTCATGGAACAAACTACAGCAAGAAAACTGGCAAGAGACCTTGAAAGAAGACAAACCCTCCCACCCTATGAAGGAGGCTACAAACACGTAAAAGTACTCGAGAGAATGCGGTCGCTTCTGCCTATGAAGTAAAGTTATGAAGGATTCCAAAGAAAGGAAGAAACACTAGCAGTAGCAATAGACCTGGGAGATGCATACAACAATTAAAGTACAGTTCTCGCATTCCATGGAACTATTCATCGACTATGAAGTCAGCAGGACACTTGCACAATGGATTACAGCAGCACCTCAGGAGCGAACCGTCATTTTACGACTTGGAGACTGGACGCCTGCACCTCATAAACTCTATGGGGTTACCTCAAGGTTCTCATTTCTCCCTAGCTTTATACAATGTTTACACCAAAGGCCTTGCAGACCCCAATAGAAACGGGTTACTTGAGTGTGAACATTCGTTGATGATGGTCTGATCTATCAAATCATATCAGGTTCAGGAACTAGTAGGCCTATACCAGGCCTTTCTCCTGATCGAAGCACTGTTCACAATTTTGCCGATTTCTTCAACTACACTTTGCAGTTAGCGGGTGGGTGGAGTAGTGTGGGTGGCAAGATCACTACTCCAGTCTCACAGCAAATTTGTTGTCTGCCATATACGAGTCAAATCTGTTTTTGAAGGCCTGTAGTGATGGAGAGTCGACAACTGATGATGGCAGGGCGTTCCACCTATCGACAACTCTGAATGTGAAAAAGTTCTGTCGTAGGTTCAGACTGCATCTTTGCTTGTATAGTTTGAACTGGTGGCCCCTGGTAACACCCAATGTGTCCAACTGAAGTAGGTCTTGGTTGACTGAATAAAAACCATGTGTGTATTTGTACACTTCAATAAGATCTCCTCTGATCCGTCTGTATTCCATACTAGGAAGGTTAAGCTTTTCAGTCTTTGCTCATATGTAAGTTCTTTCAGACAAGGCACATTTTTGGACGCACGTCTTAGCACACTTTCTATCAAGTCTTTATCGCCCTGCTGTCCGGGCGACCAAGCAGCGTTGCCAAATTCTAAGTGTGGACGCACTAGTGCGACAAAAAGCATCTTGAAGCTGTCCTTGTCTAAGTACGTGTATGATCTACGAATGAGACCTACAAGTCGATTTGCCTTGTTAACTTGTCCTTGAATGTGACCAGAAAACTTGAGTTTATTGTCTACTAAAACACCCAGATCTTTCTCAACCTCAGAGGCCTCCAGCGTCACTACATCATCTGAGTCGTGTTTCTTCATGCAGTACGTATGGTGGGGATTATTGTGACCCAAATGGAGTACGTGGCATTTATCCGCATTGAAACGAAGCTGCCATGTGTCAGCCCATGCTACAAGACTGTCCAGATCCGACTGGAGCTGAGTTGTGAACTCGTCTTTGTCTACACGAGAGAAAACTTTGGTATCGTCAGCGTACAGCTCACAAAGCGATCGCACAACACATGGCAAGTCATTAATATAAACGACGAACAAAACGGGCCCGAGACAGCTGCCGTGCGGTACACAACTCGCCACTGGTGCCCACTCAGAAAAATTGCCTTTGACACGTACCCTCTGCCTCCTGCCTGTCAGAAAATCCCGAATCCATTTCAACACAAACGAGTTAACACCATATGACTCTAACTTCTCGAGTAGGCGGAGATGGGGCACACTATCAAACGCCTTGGAGAAATCTAAATAAATGGCATCCACTGGGATACCAGTGTCTAGATACTCGGTCCACTTGTCCAGTGCTGCAAGCAAGTTACTAGTACAGGACCGCTTCGATATGAAGCCGTGTTGATGACGAGACAAGAGTTCGTTTTCTTCGAGATATTCCACAAGTCTATCCCTAATGATGGATTCCATAAGCTTACATAGCACACACGTCAGTGACACAGGGCGGTAGTTACTAGCCTTACATTTTTCCCCTTTCTTAGAAAGAGGTGTAACATTGGCGTCTTTCCAAACACTGGGTAATTTGCCCTCAGAGAGGGACTTCTCAAATAGTATGGCTAATGGCTCCGCTAACTGTTCAACTAGTTCCTTAAGAACACATGGGTGCAATCCATCAGGTCCAGGAGACTTAGAGGGATTTAAGTTCCTCAATTTCTTTAGCACTGTCTCTTTTGAAAAAGATACTTCACTCAAAAAGTCACCTACATCTTTTGTCTCTGCCTCTGGTACATCGTCAATCCGTTCCCTTGTAAAGACATTACAAAAAAAGGAATTTAGAATGTCTGCTTTGCCTTTATCATCTGATACACGGTTGCCATGGTCATCCAACAAGTCTCCAATACCCTCACTGACTTTGGTTTTTGACTTGGCATATGCAAAAAATGCTTACATCTACATCTACAAAACATCAAAAAATGCTCAACACGCAAAGAAAGCAGTCAGTGGTGTCAAGAAACTGAATCATCCATCAACTCTACAAAAGCGCAGACATTGTTCAGTACTCTCAATAACAAAACATCAGGACAATTACTTAACCAGTTTCCTTCAATGGAATACCAAACTGAATCAACTGACAACCCACGCTGTTTCGTGTGCCGCAGAAGTACTCTGTCCATGCAGAATTAAGTACGGGAAAAAGTTTTTCTTTTACCCAAAATGTACCCCTTGTACTGGCACACAGTAAACACTTTATATACGTCGTCTGTTATTCTGTAAATACTACGTCTTCTGCACATACATCATTTGGCAAACAAACGTCAAATAAGAATACGGAACATCTAATATAAAACCACATAAAATAAAACCCAGATATAAACCTAAATCGACAATGTTTATTGAAAATGGGAACAACTCTTGCTAAACTCTTAGGAAAAAAATCTAGGAGTTATTATTCTTGTTTTACACATTGTTTGCTTTAATAAGCTTACGAAATGTTTAGTTACCGTGTTCGACATAGAAACATCAAACTGAGAAAAGTTGATTTGATTGTTACACAGGCATTTAACTGATAACATACATGTACTCCTGATTGCACATACTTATGAATTAACATAAACATGTACCCTTCATATACACTTCGCTTCAACTTGCCAAGCGTAATGCCACAAAAATAAGAAAGTTGAGCAGATTATTCCTCTCTCACAGATCTGAAACCCGAAGCTCAAGCTTTTGTCAAAGACCTCTGGCAAGAGCTATGCAACTCGCAGACATTTGATAACTCTTCCAGATCTGGCCAAATCCGAAAACAGCATTTGTGTGTGCCACTGCCGGCCGAAAAACAAGTCTCAGTTGTGTGCTGTTTGCGTATAGGCCACCCCTTTTACACCCAGTCGTATAGGCCACCCCTTTACACCCAGTCGTATAGGCCACCCCTTTTACACCCAGTCGTATCTCTTGAGCTGTGAAGAAGCTCCATGGTATATTCCATGTGATGTCAGACATAAAAGGTTTGTAGCAAACTCCATGAAATGTTCAGTGATGTAATGTTCAGTGATCCCACCTGGTGTTTTCATCTGATATAAGATTTTATAGAGGGATTTCGACAAAATTTCGTGTGTCTTTAGTAAATCTATTTGAATGAATTATGCGTGTATTATCAATCAATCCTGAGAGTTGGTTTCAATGGCTTTGGCCCTTTGTGGTCAGCTAGGCAATAAGACAGTTATCTCTCTCTCTCTCTCTCTCTCTCTGTCTGTGTGTGTGTGCGTGTGTGAGAAAGTCAACCACACACATCCTTAAAGACTGATCTACTTTCTTTTTTTCATACACCAAATTTACTAAAGAATTAATCCACGTGATGTGGGTACAATACTGCATGGCAAATGAGTTCATTTGGCAATACGAAAAGTAGCCCAGCACAATTTGCCACTGCACAGGCCAGCACGGTCAGGGACGAGCCTGTCGTGTATTCACAACAAAAAGTGAGAGAGACCTATCAAAGGGGTGTGGCACAGGTCATGTGAATGCAACAGTTTGGATGGTTGTCTCATAGAGCACTTTCTCGCATACAGACATTTCTTTCTTTTCTTTTTTGTGGCATCAGTTCTCGGATCAATGGAGCACCTAAGGTGGTGATTTTTTTTCCCCTAAGGCCAAAATCCACCTCTTCATTTTTTGGTGCTTCACACTGTCCTCTTCATCTGCCAAAAAAACAAAAAACGGAAGAAAAAAAACAAAACAATTTCCACTACGACGTGGTTTTTTTTTGTCTCTCTTTTTTCTTTTTCTGCATGGTGTATAAGAGATTGGTTGTGAAATACAGACATTTCTTGGCCAGCCACACTAGGAAAACAGAGTGTGCAGTCTCCAGTGTAGTATGTCCTATGCACCGGAACATAACATGCATGTGTGTGTGTGTGTGTGTGTGTGTGTGTGTGGTGTGTGTGTGTGTGTGTGTGTGTGTGTGTGCAGTCTCCAGTGTAGTATGTCCTATGCACCGGAACATAACATGCATTTGTGTGTGCGTGTGTGTGTGTGTGTGTGTGTGTGTGTGTGTGTGTGTGTGTGTGTGTGTGTGTGTGTGTGTGTGTGTGTGTGTGGTTTTTGGGTTGGCGGTGGTTGCAGCCAAGGCAGAAAGGAAATGGAATGAGAGATTTCGTTTTGGTTTTATTAGACAGACAAATGTATAGAGACACATGTGTGCAAGATGTACTTTTATGGGCATCCTTCATTGGATCAGGAAGTACTCATTTTTGTTTATATAAAATCACCCCAAGACTAAAGTCCTTTCCCACTGATATAGGGCAGATCACTTTTAGAGCACTATACAGGAATTCAAGGGGTTAAGTATAGAAGACACGTCAAACAGGTCACTCGAAGCTATCTGTTTCGCCTAACCCAATGGTGTTAGATCGAGTTGCAAAGTGAGGCGACTGCAGGCAGAAATTCAAATAAATTTTAAGTGTTATTAATTACACACCGCCAAAATAATGTAGAAAAAAAAAAACCAAACAGGACAAAACACGACGCGTTTCGACCCCTTCGGTCCTTCTAAGTCATGATACAAAACACTCAGGACGACGAAAATGAACGAGCAATCACTTATCTGCATCCACTTCAGCGCAAAAATGGGCGTTGAATCAACGTAAAGAAACATTGATTTTAGATCTGTATTCATTGAAAGCAGCGCAAAGGGTTCATTACTTTTTTATGATCTTTTTTCACCTTTTAGGTTCAGTCTCAGTCGTTTGAAAACTCTCTGTTTCTGCACTTGCCTTCGTCGTTCTAACACTCCATTCAACAGATAAAGGCATGGCGTCAGAGCTGCACTGATGAAAACGAAGAATACTGACACAGAGTAAACTACGTCACCAGGGATCCACACTTCATGTGACGTTAGAGCAGCCCATAACGTCACGAGCAACCAACAACAGGCGTCCATGACAACGATGGTGATGATGCGGCGAGCTGCTTCGAAGGTGTGAGCCTTGTCACCATTAATCAGTTCGGCTAAGGTGTTGCCCTGGATCGTGATGTAGATGTAGGTCTGTCCTGCCACAGCCAGCAGCATTAACGCGGTGTTCAGAACGACCAGCAAGCTGAAGGCGTAGTGGTGTCCCCCTGGTTGATCCCCTGAGAGAGGCAATGGAACGCAGAGGCTTGTTTGGCTGAAAGATCTGTCAGATGACATTGTGGGGGGTATGGAAAGACAGGCACCTGC
>CM031614.1:68269721-68284721 GCA_018398815.1 Conus ventricosus
ACACAACAGAATCTCCACAGAATCACAGGCCAGTCACACAGACTTGCAGGCCTACCCCTACTTGCTGAACAAGGTCAGCACATACTGACAAACATCAGTCCTCTAACTCAACATAGGACTATTACCATCACAAAATGACCACTGCACAACTTCACCTATCATCTGGCAGAGACCAACACTACACACTGACCATACACCAGCCCCACGGCTGGGTTAAACAATAATCTTCCCACTGACGAGACACCAACCCTATGGCTGGGTTAAACAATAAGAGAACAGTAATATGCCAATCCTGGGCCACTTCCGCCCTCACCCAGTTTCGGGCGAAAGTAACCCAGGATTGGCATATTACTGTTCTCTGACAAGTAAGACTTCAATAACCAAAAAATAACGATTATCTACAAACAAACATACTGTGTAGGGTTATCCGTTTTCAATACTAATTTACTAAACTTTTCAGATTTCAGTTTTTGTTTAATCCTATGTTTTTCCTGATCATTTTCAATAACATCATTTTCACGCAAACATTCTTCAAATGAGTCTCTGTCTTTCATGTGAAATAACACTACAGTCTTTAACTGTTCTCTAAAGTCTTTTAAAACTGAGTTATATTTTTGACATAAAATCCACACACTTATCCCAGCGTGTCTTCCACTGAAAGCTAGTTTCGACAAAGTGTTTCTCTTTTTAACTATGTCTCTTTCTGCTGAACAGTCATCTATAATAAATAGTGTCTGCGTTCCTTCAAACAGTCTATAAAACTGTTCTAAACACTCACTTAGTTTATTGCTAGGATCAACTAAATATATGTCATCATCTGTCCATATAAACCTTCTATCATGATATGCTTTGTTCCATTTAAGTGTTGGACAGAAAACCACAATATGATCAAAATTATAACGATAAACTGTTTGTAATAGGTCTAGGACAAATATTGTTTTTCCACAACCAGTCTGCCCACAAATCAATGAGCAATGAGGAGTTTTTGACATAAAGTTTAACTGCTCCATAGTTTTATAACAGAACTTAATCTAATCCGGTTATTGTTTTTATCATGCCCTCTGTTAAAACTTGTTCAGTATAATAAAATCCTATAAGGCCTAAATGTGTAAGATTAATCCAATTCAGTGCTTTAAGATTGTTTCTATTTAGACTAATATTGATTTTGTTGCTTGTTGATATGACCTTAATATCCTCACCATTGTGAAGAACGACGACAGTAACTTTAAGACTGTCAACGTCTAAATTTTGCCAGCTAATTAGAATTCCTTTAAAAAGGACGTCACTAACGCCCACAACCCCATCCCTCTCCTTATCTTTTAAGACAGAAATTTCAAATATCATTGTGAACGTGTCTTCTAATTTCATTTGCGGCATGAACTGTAATTTTGTAGAAGCATCTTTTAAAACCGTTTCTCTTCTGTGGAGGATGTACTGTTTTTTCCCATACGGCTTTATTTCAATCTCTTTCCGACTATTGTCATCTGGCATAAGACTTACATGTAAAGGGCCAGAGTTGAATGCTTTTCTGAAACTTTTTTGGCGGCCAAAAAATGTAAATGGGCTTATGAATTCAAATTTTATGTCCCATTCTAAATATGGTTCCAAGTGCCAATTGAGGTCAGGTTTTCGAACTATTTTATATTCATACTCGCCAACATTATTTGCTTCTAGATTGCGCAGTTGCTCTAGTTTAGGAAACTTTTTGCTGTCGCCAACCTCTTTGCGTTTATAATCACCATCTTTAGTGTACTCAAAACCATACAAAGCGCCTATCTCACCGTTCTGTTCAAAGTCCGCAACGTCTGCAAGGTCTTTTAATTCTAAAGTTATACACCTCACAGGCGCTAATGTAACTCCTGATTCTTCTGGCCCCCGCGACATTTTTTAGTACAGTTTATTATTTTATTTCCAAAACAATGTGTAGGTTATCACATTTCACAACTTTCCCCACTTTGTCTGCAATTTTTATATTAAATGATCCAACCCTCCCACAAACTAATCTTTTAAACTGTAAATTAGGGAATTGTATAATTTCATAATCGCAATATGCAGCTTTACCTGACGGAAGAGCTCTTAAAACAGTTGAGGGTCTTCCATCATATAAGTTTTCATCAGTGCTTAGCTCATCCAAATGAACATAGAGTAATGAATGTAATGCAAGATTGAGCGGACTTTCCCCCTCAAACGTAGTTTCATCTGGCGAAACACTAAAATTTTGAGGGGGTAGATTGCTATTTGTAAACCCTAGCATTTTAGCTGTCTTATAAAAAATCGTTTTTGCTTCTTCGGTTTAAATGTTAATATTTTTTTTAGATTTGCTTTTTTAATTTTAAGGTAATGTTAAGTTTCATTGTTTTTTTAGTGGAAAAACCCTTTAAAAAACCCTCAGGTATTGTTAACTGTTTAACGTCGTTTTTTTCCCCTTTCATATTTTGTAATCTTTTTATTCTTCGGATTTAGTTATATTAAACCAACACTTTGTAAAAATATTTCATGGAGTGCGACCTTTTTGGTTCCGCATCGTTCTTAATACATGTTCAAAAAACAAAAGGGCGGTTTTGGGTTTGTTATTGTTACAAATTTTTTTTTAAAACAAATTAAAAAATGAGTGCTTCAATATATGATGCAAAAATATTTGTTGGGCGCCACAATCCAAAAAATATAGAAACTGATACTCTTGAATTGCTGTGCCCAGACTCCCTCTTTTCATAAAAGGTGGGGAAATCCTTTAAAGAGTATCTTAACCCCCCTATTAAAAACGAGCAATCCAGAAGCTGGTTTAGTCATCGTGCGTTTTATCAGAACCTTTTAAACTTTGCTGTGTTTTGGATAACGGGTGTGGAGTGGCGTATCCCGTCATTTAAATCACCAATCCTTTGGTGGGTCGTGTACAGATTTTTTTTTATTACCCCTTCGGACGTATTTAACCGAACTGCAACCAAAACCCCAATACAAACCTTTTTAATCCATTCGAACATAAAGACTGAAGGTTTTTAAAAGGATCGTAACGAATTAAATATTAACATCAAGACAGACTTTAGAAAAAAAGTTGGTTTAAAATCATGGCTAGGCGTCTTTTTTTTTTGGGCCGCACAGAAAAGTAAAACTTTGCCGGGTTCTCCTTTCAAAATTTTTTCACCCCTGGTCATAGACAGGCATAAAACAGATGGAACTTTTATCTAGACGTTCAAAGGGCCCAAATAGGCGGGAAATGAACGAATAAAAGACTTTTTCGCCACTTTTTTTTGTTTTTGTGGGTCCAAGACGGCAAGAAAAAGCAAAACTGTCCTTCTAGGGCTTTGGCACAAAAAACAATACTTAGAAATTTTTTGAGGACGCCTTAATTCTTTGATTACCTTCAAGTTTTAAAGATACCAAATGTTTTACAAACGCAAGTCGAAATTAGACTTTGCTTTTGGCATGGTTTATAAGCTGCCTTCTGACCTCGACTCAGGTAGGAATAATAAAAAAACTATTTTAATGAAATTCTTATGCAGGCAATGAACGAGGTTGGGAAAAAAAACGACATAAATCTGGGCGTAATATTTCAAAAAAAAAAAACACCCAAAATAAGCACCCAACCCAAGCCCCAACCCCAAAAAGCCATTGAAGACTCGCAAAGTCGCGGACTTTTTCGCGATGACTGAATTGAAAAGACAGCGCTTGTTCTTGGTTAACTGGCATGGTTTACTTGGTCTTTTTTTAAAAATTTAAACCCCGACTATTAAGAGAACTAATGCCCAAAAGTGTGGGCCCATAAACCCAACTACTTTGCTTGCAGAGACAAAAGCCAGCTGACAATACCCCCCCAATATTCCTGGTAAAGCGTCCACGGCTTTTTAGCTAATTTTTTTAAAAAACTTGCAAGAGATCAAACGTTTTTTTCCCATGTTTATGGGCGGAGGCGATGGCGGTGGAGGTACGGGGTTTTTGACCCCGCTCCCTGTAATAGCCTTACCAGTGTACTTTTGCAAACCCAAGGCCTTTTTCGCTTGCTAATGTGACCCCTTTTTTTTTAAACAGTGTTGGGTTCTTTTTTGCAGCGTGTGTTTTCAAAAAATTTTTTCGTTAGTTCTTTATTCTATTCATTGTTTCGTAATTGGTTCGGTTAGTAGTCAGATTCTGTCTTGCTGATTTCTTGTTCAAGTCTTTTGTTTTGGGTTTTTTTTCTTTTTTAAAAAAGGCCCTAAGTTGGGTCATCAGCCCCACGAGTTTTTCTTTTTTCTTTTTTATGCCATCTAGTTCACCAGTTTTTCTAAATTTTTGTTAATTGCCTCTGATCCTTCTTAAAACATGTCAAGGGCTGCTATTTTCTCCATGGGGAGCGGTGAGTCGTGTATATCTTTAACGCGTTTCTTTGAAAAAATGGTTTTGTTTATTAATTTATTTTCCACTGTGATTGATTTAAATTTTTCAAGTTCCTTTTTGATTTGGTTTCGTCGGGGGTTCTTGCAGTGTTTTGAAGTTTGCAACTGCCTCCGCCCTTTAAATTTTGGTCTAGCAATGCCCAAAGGGGATTTGATCTTTCACACTGGGGTCTTTTTAATTTAAAAACCCCAGTAAAAACTTTGATGGGTTGGTTTAGTTGTAAGCCGAACAAGTTGCCCTTTACGTTTTTCATTTCAAATGACCATCTTCTAATTCAAAATATTTGGGTCTTTAAAATTTTGGGGGGGGTTCTGGCCTAAAATTTGGTTTTAAAAATTCTGACCGTACTTTTTGTTAAAATTTAGGGATTGAGAGCGGAGCGATGTGTGCCAAAGGGTCATTTCTCCCTGTCGTTCTCCCCGATCAAAAAAATCGTAATCTTCTTCACCTTCAAAGCCCCGCCTGTTTTTAAAAAATTAAAATTTTTTTTTGTTTATAAAAAATGTCAGCCCTGCTCGATTCTTAACCCGCATGAAAAAAAAAGAGCCCAAGGTGAAGGGAAAAAAGCGGAATATTTCTGTTAAATAATCATTCTATTTATGGGATCAATTTTACTGTCAAATTTCCGACCTAGGGGGATGAAGTGATTGTGCAGGCTCTGCGCGTTTACTTTAAAAAAGAACCACTTCAACAACGACCAAACGGAAGTTGTCGAATTGGGGCGGGCAATTTTTGAAAAATTTTTATAAAAAATTGGGGGCAAAAAATATTTTCTTTAATAATGCAGACAATTTTTAACCTTTTTTCGGGTTTAGGCTAACCGGGAAATTTAAAGGGCTGATCTTGCTTTCAAGGAATCGACAATGAAGA
Source organism: Conus ventricosus (assembly GCA_018398815.1). Taxonomy (NCBI): domain Eukaryota; kingdom Metazoa; phylum Mollusca; class Gastropoda; order Neogastropoda; family Conidae; genus Conus; species Conus ventricosus. The sequence goes on from CM031614.1 coordinate 68,274,963, forward strand.
AGCACTAAAACTTAGAAAAAGGCGCCGAACTGCCTCAGGTGCTAAAAACGCAAAAAGGCTTTAGTGTAAATTTTGCGTATGGTAATCGCTTTTCCCTTCCCCTAAATTTTTAGTTTTTAAAAGCGCATGCGCCTCTTTCAAAGGGGCATTAAAAAAAGATTGTTTTGAACTAACTTTTAAAGAATACAAACGTGTTATCAAATCATAGCACCGAAACAAAAATACGCATTTTGACATCTCGTTAGGGTTTGACGTTTTTACAAACCCGAATTAGGGGGATTGGCACCAAAATCAGTCAAAATTACCAATTATTTTGAAAGAGTGATTTATCATACAAACTACCCCCAACAGGGCAGGGCACTATTGGAATTTTGTTTTAGCTTGCAGCAAGATGCTTAAAGGTATTTTTTTGTTGTGTGAAGAGGAAGCCCCGTTTAAAAAGCAAGGGGAAAATTTTTTTTAATCCTAAAATAACGAAATTTGAAAAGGTAATTTTTTGACGGAGCCCCCAAACCAAATCACGTTTACGGTTTAACCCTTATCATCATTTTGACGAAATAAAAAAATTTTGTTGGGGGTGGGGGGGGTTGAAATCCAAAAGCAGATTTTGGGGTCTAAAGTTTTTCATCTTCACGTTTTTTAGGTTTGTTGTTTATTTAACATCAAAATACGGTTTTTAAAGGGAAATTAAAACCAAGGTAAAAGGGGGATAAGTTTTAGGGAACGGGAAAAACGTGGAGACGTAAAAACTTAAAATTGAAAAAAAAGAAAAAAGCCCGATAAAAAACCTTTAATGTCCCTTTTGTTTTTAATTTTGATGCGCAGCTAAATTTTTCGTTATAACAGATTAAAGAGTACTTTTTAAAAAATTTATTTTTTCTTTTTTAAAAAGGCATGTCTTTTTCGGGTTTTATCCAAATGTGCCTACAGCGCCCCCAAAAAAAGGGGGCTAGCAGGCAATTCTGCGGGTATAAAAACCCCCAAAAGAAAAAACCCTTAATTTTAAACAAACATTAAAAAAATTTGCAGCAAAAAACTAAAAGCAAGACCTTTCAAAATAAAAAGCAAAACCAAACGAAGGTATTCTGTTTTTCCCCTTTTAATGCTGTTACAAAAATGTAAATTACGGGACCCAATTTTTAAACCCCCCCCCTATCACGGGGAACGATTTTGGGTTTTTTTGCCCCCACCGGCTTTGGCGTACCCGAGTTTTTCCTCTAGGGGGTTTTGGGTTTTTTCCTGGGCCTTTGGGGCCATTAGCGAAAGGTTTGCTGCTAGAAAAAAAATAAAAATTTAAACCCCAAAAAACACACAGCTATGGTTCAAACTAATAAAGCTAAACTTATTTCCCTTTTAAGTGATTAAAAAAATAAAGCCTAGCTAAATAAAACATCACGGTTTGAAGAATTTTGTGTTTTCGGGCCGTTTTTGATGACTTTTAAAAGACAAAAGTTTGATCTTCAAAAAAGGGGGGGACAAGTTTTTTTTCAACACCAAACCCCCGGCAGATAAAAAAGGAATGCTTAAAAAAAAAACGAGAATTTAAACTCTGTTCTAAACAGCTCACTTTAACAACCCCAAAAAGGTGTTTTTTATTTAGTTTATAGCCCAAAGCGAAAAAAAAGACCGTCGTTTTGATTCTATTAATTTTTTTTTTTTAATTTTAAAAAATAAAATTTTTGGCTTGGGAAAAGAAAAAAGCATGGCTAAAAACATTTGAAGGACAAGAAGAATTGTTTAAGGAAATGTTTCAGAGAGAGCGTTTATCAAGACCCACGGGAATATATTGTTTTAGAATTTTATTGTTTCCAGCAAGCTTAAGGGCAATTTTGCCATGAAATTTCTCAATTTCCCGGGAAAAACCTAAAATAAAAACCCCCATTTAAATTTAATTTTACTGTTTTAATCGATATGTAACAAAAAAATAAAAGAAAATCTAGAATCTGGGTCCAACTAAACAACAGACTATTTTTCCCTCTTAATGACAAAACCCCCGGGTTGGGCCCGGGAATTTGCTTACACATTTAACCCGCTGCTAAAGAACAAAAATTTGAGAGGCTCTTTGGTCAGAGGGCCGAAGCCCTTTGGTTTGGGTTTAAAAACGGGGCAAGTATGCCCCGATTGTAGGCAAGTCTCACTTTCCATCCCCTCCACATTAGTCCAAAAAAAGCATTTAACATAAATTTTTTGGGACCCCAAATGTTTTATGTGGTTGGTTTCTCGCGGGGCTGCATTACGTCCGCGACACGAAAGAGAGTGACTAACATCGGCAATACCCAAAGATTTAACTTCAAGGGAATTTCCTTTCCGGTTAGTGTAAACCAAATTGATCAGTTTGAAAAAAAAAAACAAACCAAAAACTTTTAATTGTTACACTTGGGATGGGGAAAAAATCACAGCCGTTTAAAAGGGGCCCAAAAACAGTCCAAAAATTTGGCGAGCCGAAAAAAAATTCAGGGTTTTTTAAATATTTGATTTTTTCCCGCCAGGGGGGGTTCCACATTACACATTTGATTGAAAAAATGATAAACAAGAAAGCATGCTTCAAAAAATTTGGCAAAAAACAAAAATTTTCTGCGGGAAAGTTTAAAAAGGGAATGCCATCTTTTTTAAAAGGCAGTGAACTTATAAAACATTTTTAAAAGTTCTGTAAAATTTTAACCCCAGAATTTTAATTACCCCCCCACCCGGATCTAAAGTTTTTTTTAAAGAATGGAAAAACCCTTGCAACATTCCCCATATGTTTTTACCCCAACTTTAAATCACTAAGGGTTCCCTTATAAAGGGGCCAGCGCCAAAAAAAACCTCAAAAAAACCTCTTAATGAGTAATAATTCAGATTTTTTCTTTTTCCCCCTTAATTGTTTCGGGTCGGTTTGGCGTTATTTAAAACCCAAATTAATAGGGGCCCAAAATGCAGCTAAAAATTTTTTTTCCCAGGCACCGCAAGTGCGAAAGATTGTTCTAATAATCTGAATTTTTTTAAAATTTAATGATACGCCTAAAAGGACCAAAAACAGAAACCTCCCCATCACTTTTGGGATTTGGGGTTTGGGCCTTTCTCATCAGCGAAGCGAATCCAACGGGAAGGGGGACCATGATCACATTAGTGGAAAGTTCAGAGGAGGGGGCGCAAAAGTAAATGCAATCTTCAACAAAAGTTTCCCCCAAAAGGGAAATGGAAGCTCCCCAAATTTTTATTTCATAACTTGCGGGGTTTTCGACCCCCAATCTTATATTGCAAGGTAAAAAAAACCCTTCGGGTACTGCTTTCACGGGTCCCCCCCGGAAAAAGAAACATGTGCTTTAACCCTTAAATAACGGGTCTTTTAAACTCTATGCAACACATAGGGGTTTCCATTAGAGTCGTGGCTATGCCCTTAAACCCCTGCCCAATAACAAAAAATTTTTTTTGCCCCAACCCCTCTTTAAAAAAGGGGGCGTTTACCCTTATGAGTACATAAACAGTTGGAAAATTTTTTTGACGAAGACACACTTCCTCCAAAAGGGGCGCTTCTTTTCTAGTTTTAGGGGAAAGGGGACATCAGTGTTTCTATTACCACCCAGTTTCGAGATGCCGGGCAGAAGTTAGGGGGGTTAAAAACGATGGGGGGACAAATTTTGGCTCATCTTGAGGGCCCTGAACATGTTTTTTGGCGGCGTCTTTGAAAAATTATAAAAAGGTTTGCGTAAAAACCTTTTCCTTTTTAGACCCCTGGAAATTATTTTTCTCCCCCGGGATGAGTTGGGCCCGCTTTTTTTAAATTTTTAAGGGAAGTACAGTTGTTTTAATTGTCGATTTCCCAAATTTTTTTCCCAGATGTTTGGAAAACGGATTGCGGGGGGAAATTAGTTTGGCTGAATAAATTACTGAAAACAAACAACAAAACTTGAACGCTTATCCGATAAAGGTCAAACAAATTCATGTTTTTAGTTTGCAAAAAATCTTTTTGGGGTTGGGGCTTGGCGCAACATTTCCCAAATACCAATTTTAAAAATTGTACACGGGCCCGGTGACCCAAATAATTTTCAAAAGGCTTTAAAGGGGTTTGGGCATTTTAAAACCCCTAAATCACGCGCGGCTTCATTCTAGAAGTTGATTTTAAAATTTTCCCCCTAAACTCCTAAATGCATAAGGGACATCCATTAGCAGCAGAAAGTCAAAGATGGTTTCCAAGAGAACCCCCTTTTAAACTTGTGCCTAATTTGGGGGCAAAAAATTATGTTTTGTTTTTACAAAACTTCAAACAATTTTTTTTAAAAGAAAATGGTTTAAAGGGTTGACAGCGTTCATCGCAAATTTGCTTTCGATCAAGAACATTTTCAGGAAACCATACATCATGAAAAAAACACTGACTCAGAAAAAAACCCAAAGATGCTTCAGAAAAAGACTTTTTCAAGTTGTTGAAAAACGCGTTTTGGAAAGACTATGGAAAAAACCCCAAAAAAACGTAAAGTTTTCAATTGGGGCCCCCAAAAGAGAACGAAAGAAATTTAAGCTAATTTTAAAAACCCTAATTATCAGGCTTCAGAGATTTCAGGGATCAGCTTTTTGGGCAAAAGATGAAAAAAAAGAAAGCCCAAATTAGAAAAACCTTATTTTTTGGGGTTTTTACTTTTTTAGAATTATAAATTTTTTTGATTTAGGGGTTTCCCTTTTTGACTACTTTAACCCCTCGTACCCGGAGCCCAGAGTATTTTTCCACTTTTAAATCAATTTTTTTTTTATAGATACCCCAAATAACGACATCTATAAAGACAGGGAAACCCCCGAAAGTTCTAAAGGACATGGGGGGGTTGGTATGATACTTCTGATTACCCTAAGATTCCCTTTGCATTAAATTATAACAAGAAGGTTTTGGGAAAAGGAAAAGGGAAATGAATTTTTCGGGAAAAAGGGAAAATAAAGGGGTATGGGGGGTTTTAAGGCCAAAAATGTACAGTATTTCGACCGGGAGAAAATATAAAAAAGCAAAGGGAAATCTGCGTGTTTGCAGTAAAACCATATCGCATGACCCCTCCCCCAAAAAGGCATTGTTGCCAAAAATTTTATCATAAACGAAAACTGCGATCTAATCTACATGAGATCAACCCCAACAGTTTTAAAAAAAGAAGTCATTAAAAGAACAAACACAAAAAGGGTGTTTGTTAACCCGAGTTTTCTATGAATGGGCACTGGAGGGCCGCATAAACGGGGGTTTTTATAATTTTTTTACAACTTTTATTTATTTAAAATCAAACATGCTTCATCCAATTAAATTTAAAAAACCTTTTTTCCCTGTTTTCTTGACGATTCGAAATTTTTTTTTTTATTTCCCGGGGTATTTTTTTTTTCCCCCTTTGGGGGTTTGGGGTTGTAGTAAACTGGAGTTTAGCATGATTGATTAATCCTCGAAAAAGTTTTTTTAATTGCATTTTTAAAAGCCTGAAAAAGTTTTGTATAAATTTTTAAGGTTTCCCCTTTCCTTTTCCCTTCTTGTTTTTGTTCTGCGCTTTTCCCTTTTGGCCTTCCCCTTTTAAAAAAAAAATTGTTTACTAAAATTTTTTAAACGGGAAATGTGTTGGTTGGGTTTTCGAATTTTTTCCTTTTTTACAAAAAATCTTTTTAGGACGGTTGTTTTGGGTTTTGTCAGTTTCTCGTAAATTTAAAAAACGGGGGGATTTTATCTTTTCAATTTCCCTTTTTTTTTCGTACGGGTCAAAAAATCCCAAAAGGATCTGTTTTCCCTGATCGAGTGTCCCCTTTTGCTTCCCCCCGGGAAAAAAAGGTACCTTACTTTCAAACCAAAAGGCTAAAAGTTTGCTGGATGAAGACTTCCTTTCAACAACATTTTTTGGGTTTTTTTTTTGATTTCTTTTACTGGTTTTAAACCCTTTTTAAAATTTTTCATTTTTCATTGCGCGCAAAACTGAGGGGGTTTCAAAAATTTTTGTGTTGCGAGGTTGTCAATAAGCTCTCTGTGATACGGGGAGGAGAAAATTTTCGGCTAACCCGTTTGTTAAAGTTTTCAAAATAATTCCTGTGTCTGTGAACTCCCCGGGAAAGCCTCTTTTAATGGGGGAAATCCCTTTTTTTAAAAATTTTGATTTTTTCCTTGGGCCCTTTTAAAATTTTTTTTCCATCGTCAAATTGAAAAACATGCGGGAGAAGTTAGTGGGCCTGTTTTGGGATAATTTTAGTTTTATAGCGCGCAAAAAGCAGAAGCCTCCCTTTTTTTTTAATTTGGCCCCCGTTCCCTTTTTTTCTTGAAACCATCAAGACTTGGGGTGCAAATTAAAACTTTTTGTCTTAAACCCATCGAGGGGAAAATATTGAAGGTCCATTTGATGGGGTCGTTTGGAGTTGGGGTTAAAAAGTTCCCGGGCCGTATTCGTCTAAAGGGGAGGGAAATAAAATTTTCCAATCGGCCTTTTTTAGATAACCATTCCTTGCTGTTTTTTCGCTGACCCCTGCCCCTTGCTTAGCTTTTGTATTGCTGTGTTTCCCTTCCCAATTTTCCCTTTTGGGTAATAATTGATTTTGTTAATTTTTTTTTCGCCCCTTTTTTTAAGTGCAAAAAAAATACACGGCGGTCTTTCCAACGCAAAAAAACGCGATTTCTTGCTCCCTTTTTTTTTTCCGAGGTTGATAAAAGTCCCCCCTGGGAATTTTGGTGGGGGCAATTTTCCCGGACCGGGTTTTTCCTTTTTTCCCAGAAATATTGGTTTTTTTGCTTGATCAACATTTTTAAATTTGTAAGCTGCATGCCCCCGTTTTTTCTGGTGTCCCTTAAAAAATCTAACTGCTCAAATCTCTGCCTTTTAAAGCGTTTTGCGCAGGGTAGTTCTACATAAACTTGTTTATGTCTTTTTTTTTCGCTGTCATTCCCCGTTTTTCAAAAAGCCCAAATTTTCTGCCCCTAAAAGCAAGCGCATTCACCACACGCCCCCCCAAACATTATTTTCGAGTGAAGCCATTTTTTATAAATGTATTTTTTTCTTACATATTTATATTGTCTTTGGAAAATTCCCTTTCTTATTAGAAATCTTTGGGCCCAACCCAAAACGCAATTTATTTGCAATCAGCCCTTTGGTGAATTTCCCCAAAGTCGGTTTTTCCAAGATCTGTGGTTTAAATTTTTAACAAAACTTTTTTAAACCAAGCATTGAGGGTTTTTTAACTTAGCCCTCCCAAAAACAGCAGAATGGTATACAAGGGTTTGCCCAAAAGTTTTTTTCGGTGGATTTTTTTTAAAATAAAATAATTTTTTTTTAATAAAAAACCCTGAACAGCGATGATCTATACAGCTACCCCGAGCAACCCTACAAAAGTCTTGGGGTTTCAAAAGAAAAAATTTAAGACCCAGCTATTTTGGGCCCCAAAAAAAAAGGTTTGGTTCTTTGGCAAGAGTGGGAAAAAAAAACAGTTTCCCCGGAACTGAAATTTCAGCATTTGAAAAAAATTTAAATATGTCGCCGCAAGGGCATTTTAAAAAGTATATTAAAAAAAAAAAAGGTATGAAGCGCAGCCCGGGGTCCCAGAATGGGGAAAAATGTGGGCCAAACGTTCTTTGTTTTTAACTAAAACTATCCCGTTGATTTGCTCCCATTGGGTTCCCGACAAAAATCTTAGTATGATTTAACGCAAGATCCAGTTTTTAAAAAAAAGTAAATTTAAACTCTAGGGGTGTGAAACTATACTAAAAGATTTGGGAAAATTGTTTTCGCCCTTAATAAAGGGGTTAAATTTCTTTTAATAAAAGATTTTTTTTCCCCTTTAAAATGACCGAGCCCGAAAAAACACAGGAAAAAAAAACACTAAAAACAAGTGGAAGGGAAAAAAACCAACCAGAAAAACAGCAGAAAACCTTAATCAGGGGGAGAAAACATTAAAAATCCTTTGGGGTGTTGAAACAAAGGAAAAAAAAATTTGCAGAGGAACAGACCAAAAAAAAATTTTTGTTTCAGAATTTTGCTCATCATGAAAACTAAGCGCCAAAAAGCCAGAACAAGTTTTATTTTAATGCCGCTATAAAAAATTTCCCTGTGATTTTTAAGGGCCCCCAAAATCTTTCCCTGGGGAAAATTGAACTTAAAACTGTTTTCCCCCCTTTTTTGGCCCCCATTGTGCTGTTGGGGGCATTTTTTCGGCTATAAAATTTATAAAAAAACGCTGGCGAAAAAAAAGAGCAATCAAAAAAAAACTAAACCACTAAAGGGAGAAAAAACCCAGCCGCCAAAAACCCCCCCAAATAACAAACATCATTTTTTACCAAATTTTTTTAAAGGAATTAAAATTTTTTGAACTTAATTTTAAATTTTTAAAAAAAATAGAATGGGCCCTATTTTTAAAAAAGATAAAGTCAAAAAATTAAAAACATGGGGTCTATTAAAAAAACATTTTCCCCTAGGGCCCCTTTTTTTAATAAGGGGGGGGTTTCTTTGGGGGGAAGACCTTCCTTAAGATCTATTTCAAGGGGAAAGCTGGCAAGAAAATTTCCTCCCAAAATTTAAAAGGTTTTTTTTAGGGTTTGGGGTGTACAATTTGACATTTACTTTTTAAGATAAAAAACATAGATTGTATTTTTTGATAAAATTTTTGATTTAAATTTTTAAGGAAACCCTTTGTTGGACTTAAAGGATAACTTAATCAAGAACTTTTTAAAACTTGTTCAAGAACTTAATTAAAACTTAATCAAGAACTTATTAAGAACTTTGTAACTTAAAAAAAAAAACTTTTTTTTTTTAAGAACCCTTTAAGAACTTTAAATTTTAAAAATTAAAATTTAAAGGGCTTGGGGGGGGATTTTAAAAACTTAAAATTTTAAAACTTTGGGGGGACTTGGGGTGGGGGTGTGTGGGGTGTTAAAACAAGCTTTATTATTTGCATGTGTAAAATTTTTTAGCGCAAGCAGGTTGGTTTTTGTAATCTTTTGGGTCTTTTGTTGCAAGTTCAAAGCACCGCCAAGTTTCAAAAAAAAAAAGTTTTTTTACCCCAAACCCCCCCCTTTTTATAGGGTTGGGACTGGGTTTTGGGGGTTTTCCCGTGGTTTTTTTTTTTTTAAAAAAAAAAAAATATTTTAAGAAGCTAAAAAGGGAGCCTAAAAATTTGTAAAAGGGGGGTAGACAAACAAAAACGACAAAAACGCATCTTAAAATTTTACTGCGATAAAACCCTTTGGGGCCCCTCTAGGGGTTTAAACGGTGGAAGCCGGGGGTTTAAGAAACGGCTTGCCCCTGTAACCTTTCCCCCCCTTTTAGGGGAAGCGATGAAAAAGGGTTGCCCTGGACCTTTGTTCTAGGGGAAGGCTGAAGGGAAAAGGCTTGCCCTGGGGACCTTTTTTAGTCTAGAGTAGAAGGGGCTGGGTTTTCTCTCACTGCTGGGGGCCCGGCCCTTTTAGGATGTGTTTGGGGTTGAATTTGGTTCTTGTACAGAAATAGTCCTAATTTTTAATCTCCTCACTGCTTTTAAAACATTAAATACAAATCCTTCCTCATAGAGTAGACTTCTATGAAAAAACCAAAATGTAGAAAACCTTTTTGCTTTTGGTTTAAAAAACGAGCAAACTCTCTTAGTTTTCGAAAAATAGGGAAAGGGGGAAACCCTACATTGGGTCTTTAACCACTCATCCCAAATTTTTTAGTATGGGGCCCACTGTTTTTTCCCTTTTGGAAAAAGGCCCTTTAAAAGGGTTTTTCTTTAAAAAAACCCAAAAAATAATTTCCCAAAAAAAAACACCCTTGTATGTAGCTTCCTGCCTTTTAAAGTGCCTATACCCCT
>CM031614.1:68287221-68294721 GCA_018398815.1 Conus ventricosus
AGTAAGGTAGGCTTGTTTTGTGTTGATCAATGCATGGGTCGGGGAGAAGGAATTTCTTCCAGCCAGAAGAGCTGTTCAATGTTGAAATTGTAAATGATGCTTTGGAGAACTCACATTGTTTACCCAAAGGAAGCAAATTCGGCACTTTTACTTTTTCATTTGTTGCTAAAGGTAGGAGTTGAAGGATTAGTTTTGTAGCACGTCTACGAAAAAAATTAGCCTTTTTTTGTGGACATCACTACTTCCATCCCATATTGTTGAAGTGTAGTTGATACGTGATATTACGTGCGCGTTGAAGAAAAGCCTTACCGCACTAGCAATGACAAAGCACTTTACTTGAGATAATAGGGAGAGATTATCTTGTATAAATTATTGAGACGAGACGGCCATTTCAATTCTGTGTCCATCGTTACACCTAAAATGCGATCTCAGCTACCTTGGTGTACGACCGTCGAATTCGAATTACACAAGTCTAACACTTCATTGAGAATTTCCTGTTTTGTTTTTTTTTGTTTGTAGATCACTACCAATTGTTTGAAGTGGCGAGTTATAAACAAATAAATCTGTCAAAATGTTTCATCTGACATGGATAATGGTAAATCGTTGATGAAGATGCAGAATAGGAGGGGGCCTAGCACTGAACCTTGTAGGAATCGGCGTCTTACAAAGTCTGAAAAGGAGGTTTTACCTTTAAACAGCACATACTAAATCGTGTCATTCAAGCATAATTGGAATATAAAGACTGTTGAGGAATGGTTCATACAGATAGTTTCTTTAAAAGATTGGAACGATCAATAAGATCAAACACCGTTTTAAAGCATAAAAAGACAACTCCTGCCATTTGTGATTGGTTCATAAATGAAAAGCATGAGCCACACATTGGTGTGGTAATGCTGTGTGGTAGTGATGATTAGACTGGAATTCAGGGTGGAATGGGTGAAATAGTTTGCTTTTCTCGATGAAGTGAGAAAAATGTGTGTACATGTGTCTTCTGAGGTGTCTGAATAGCACTGACAGAAGGGATATAGGTCTGCAATTATTTGCATTTGATGAATCGTTTCATATTTAGGAAGGGGTCAACAATCTAAGGCAGAGCGAGTTTGAGTAGGAATACGAGTATGTTGTAAAGACCCATGGACTTTAATTTTTAACCGCGCCATGAGAGTCCCTACTTCATACACAGCGAGAGAAGGAACATGGAGTGAGTTACTGGACCTAAGTCTTTAATTACAAAGCGGTATTGAGGAAGATGGACATGTACATTCATTAGATACTCTTATAGTTGGTGAAACTAGAGTAAGGATGTCAAAGAGAGAGAGAGAGAGAGAGAGAGAGAGAGAAGAGAGAGAGAGAGAGAGAGAGAGAGAGAGAGAGAGAGAAGAGAGAGAGAGAGAGAGAGAGAGAGAAAATCAGATGTTTAAGTTTTACATTTTGTGACGGGCGATATTTCGTCCTGTCCCAAATTTTGGGGACACGTTGGACCGGAACAGGTAAACCTGAAAAACCGGTTGACCTGTTTACCTGACAGCTACTCACCTGCATTTGAGCTAGTCGGGTAAGTGAGGATTTCCTTTCAGTCTCCGAAGAGCGTTTGGCCTAGCAACACTTCCATAGAGCCGAAGGGAGACTGAAGGTGTGTCCTCGCTGGCAGTCAGGTATGTTTTAATGGTTAAATGGAAGTTAGGGTTTGTACTAATGAAGTAGTGTTTTTTTCCTGCAGGTGATTGTAATTTTTACAGCTCTTAGTAAAGGCCTAAAATATTTAATTGTTCCCATTGTATATCTTGTGATTTGATGAGACATAGGGTGACAGTAGGAAGTTATAGTTAGTGAATGTGTGAATCGAGAGGTGGATGAGAAGAATGGAGTGAGTAGATAAAAGAAAGAATATGTATACGTATCTGTTCGGGGAAAAGTAATCTAGTTCATTAATGTATTATTGAACCAAAGTCTTGTTTATCTTTTCCCTAAAGTATTATAATGATGCGAGTGTTGGTGAGCTCTGGAAAGGAACAATGAAAATTAGTGTGCACACATAATTGGAAAATGTATTCTGATTCCTGTTTTGGATATGTCTAGTGATAAAGATAAACATTCTTTTTTTTATATAGAAAGGGACGAACGGAAATCGTTCCTTGAAATGTAACTGGACACGTCTAGTGATGATGTGAAAAGATAAAAAAAAATTGTTTTCTCGATAAAATGGGACAAAAATGGTCTCGCCCCTTTATGTGTAATAATTGTATTCTTGGTACTTTGTAAAAGGGTTCCATATGGAAATCCTTCCTTTAATGTAAACAATCATTTTCTATTGTAATGGACCCACTGTGTTTAAACTTTGTAAATTCTGTTATGAGTATTTTTCCTCAAGTTCCAGTGAAAGGTATTATGTGAAGAGTGACTGCTAGTGACGAACAAGAACCATAAATAAATAGGAAATAGGCTAGATAATCAAGGTAGCTCTCGGTTCCACAGGTGTCGGTGAAGCCTCAGTGTCCGACCAGGAGCTGACTGCCATCCAGGTATGGGGTGCAGCCCGTACCCAGCCGACATCTCCATCCAGAGGGACGTGGAGAGACTGACCGAGTGGTCAGTAGACATCGTGTGTGCACTGCCAACCGGGTGTGGGGTGCAGCCCGGGCCCAGCCGCCGTCCCTGCCCGTGGGGGTGTGGACAGGCTGACCGAGTGGTCAGTAGACGACGTGTGTTCTTCTGTTGTGGGGGAGTTCCTAGAAGGACTCCACGAACTGCTTCCGTTTGCGGCTTCGTTCTACTTCGGGACGACGTTGAGAGAACTTCTATTGTGTGGGAGTCCCTGGAAGGACCCCACGAACCGTTTCGTGAGTGGCTTCTAAACTGTGTGAAGACTGTGATTTGGGCCAGACGCTGCCAAGTGCATGAACTGTTCGTGGTGACACTGCTGTGGGTGCCAGTGTAGCCTGTGCAAGAAGGAAAATGTATGTTTGATATGACACAATAGTATCTAGTGTTGTTCCGCGCCCTTTGGTCGTGGCCTGAGCTAATTGATGTACCTGATTGTCCTTATTATGTATTATGTGCTCGTTTTGATTTGATGGTTCAGGCAGCAAAAAGAAAGGAAGAAACTTAACTCTTTGCCTGGCTATTTATGTTCGTGTGGTGTGGGTGTATTTAGGGAAAAAGACGTACACGCATCCGAACTTCTTCAGGCGAGAGTCAGACAGCAAAATACGCACCGAATACCATCCGTAACAAATATTGTGCTTCTGTTTTGTTTTTTTTTTCATTTTCATTTCATCAACGATTTACTTGAAGTATACAAAGGAAAGGTCTTTCAATATGTATATTCATTAGATGGCCTTATAGTCGGTGAAGCTTGCGTAATGATGTATGATAATGACAAAAATTTGTCACAGAGAGAGAGAGAGAGAGAGAGAGAGAGAGAGAGAGAGAGAGAGAGAGAGAGAGAGAGAGAGAGAGAGAGATACATACACGCATACATACACGCATACATACACGCATACATACACGCATACATACACGCATACATACACGCATACATACATACACGCATACATACATACACGCATACATACATACACGCATACATACATACACGCATACATACATACACGCATACATACATACACGCATACATACATACACGCATACATACATACACACATACATACACACATACATACATACATATCAGCATACCAAACATCACATGTGTATGCAAATGTGCACACACATACACCTGGAGAAAGGGCAGAGAATGGAGGGCGGCAAGTCTTGTTTTACACCTGTATGCTTTGTTTTATATCCTCCTTGCAGATCGGTGTTTATGCATAGAACATTTTACAGCAATTTTGTTTGGTTATTTGTTGTTTCACGTGATGTTGTTTAAAACGCTTTGAGCTTTCATTGTTCGTTGGATGAAAGGATAAATAATAATAATAATAATGAATACTTATATAGCGCCTATTCTCGGCTAGAGGCCAAGCTCCAAGCCCTTTACAATCAACACTCGTTTACACAACGGGCTGCCTACCTGGGTAGTGCCGACTGAAGAGCTGCCAGCTGGCGCTTCATTCAGTCGTTTAAACATTAACTTGAAAATGTACGCATATATATATATATATATATATATATATATATATATATATATTATATATATATATATATATATATATATATATATATATATATATATATATATATATATATACTGTTCAAAAAAAGAAACGCAAAATGCCAAGCTGCCGATTTGAAACACAATTTATTGAAGCTCAGTGTGACAACACGTTTAATGTGAAAATGACAAAAACAGGTCATCAGTAGGACAGAAGTCTCCCCTGCAATGCTGTGGTAAAGAACCAGCCCCAGACCCTCAGGGAAATCGGCAGCCCGCTTCCAAAGTCAGTAACGGGTGTGACCCCCTCTGGCTGCAATGGTAGCCTGGCATCTGCGGGGCAATGAAGCAATAATATTCCTGATTGTCTGCTGTGGGATGGCCGCCCACTCGGCCTGCAATGCCCGGAACAGTTCATTTGGAGTCGCTGGGGCGTTGGCCCTCACTCTCAGGCGTCTGTCCAAAACGTCCCAAACGTGCTCAATAGGATTCAAATCCGGGGAAAGAGAGGGCCAGGCCAGGGTGTTGATGTTGTTGGCGGTAAAGAAGGCTGTGGTCAGGCGTGCTGTGTGGGGCCTGGCGTTGTCCTGCTGGAACACGGCCCTGGGAGTGGCCATTAGAGGCAGGACGTGTGGCTGAACAATGACCTGGACGTACTGCTGGGCTGTCAGGTGACCTTCCACGCGCACCAGCTGGCTCCTGCCTGTGTTGCTGATGGCCCCCCATACCATGACATTGCCGCCACCATGCGGAGGTGCCTCGTCGACGCAGTTCTGCTGGTTGCGTTCATTAACCCGGCGGAAAACCCTTCGCCTCCTGTCATGGCGCTGCAGCAGAAACTGTGACTCATCCGAGAACCAGACGTGTCGCCAATGGTTCCTCAGTGTCCAGTGTCTGTGTTGCGTAGCCCATTGCAGTCTGGTCTGTCGATGGCCCCCCGTCATTACGTTGCCACGTAGGGGCCTGTAAGCCCTCAGCCCAGCAGCATGCAGCCTGTTCCGGACAGTCTGGTCGGAGATGCGACGGACACCAGCGCATGCCTGGACAGTGGACGAGGCCGGCAGGAAGCGATTGCAGAGATGTCTTAGCCGTATAAAGCGGTCCTGGGCTGGCGTTGTGATATGAGGTCGGCCTGACCTCGGGGCATCAGCTGATGACCCTGTCCTCTGGAAGCGAGTCCAAAGTCGGCATATGGTACTGGGGGAGACATTCAAAGCATGGGCCACATCAGTGCACTCTGACCAACTTGCAAACGACCCAGGGCGTTTTCTCTCTCTGCTGGGCTCAAACGTGGCATGCTGTTTTTTGGTACGGTGTGCCTGCCGGTTCCCAAAAATGACCCGGCTTTTATACTGCACTATGACCATGGTCTGTGTGTGTTCACCACTGAGTTGGGCATGCTTTGCAGGCGAAACAACAGAAGCACAACCAATGTTTGCACTGTCGCACCTGGCCCACAACACGCACGTGCACATAGTGACAACCGGAATCAATGTTATCCTAGCACGTCGACGTTCAAGACATACATCGGGGCCGGTTTTTTGGCGTGTTCTCAACTGTATGGTCCACCCCAGGTGGCAAAATTCATTTTGCGTTTCTTTTTTGAACAGTATATATATATATATATATATATAAAACAAGTTAAAAGAGGAATCTTAAAACTATCTACAAAATTTGTTTCAAGCGTGTTGCGCTGTCATCAGGATGAACCTGTTTTATGTTGCTCCCAAGGGGTTGAGCACTCAAAAAATTGTTTTAGGCATCTTAAATATACTGATCTATATATATATATATACATACATTGTATGTAGTTTAAAAGATCGAGTTCTCCCAAGGGAAGGACACCACTCCCGAGCAAGAAGTAGAACAAAACGTTGCGCACAAGACAACACAGATAAAAGAAACATTCATAGATTCCACTTGTTACTCAACCCCGCCCCCCGCCTCCACCCCCCCCCCCTCTTTTTTAAAAAAAATCGTCTTTTCTATTCCATTCATGATGCCACAACATTCACTTACCCTAACAGTGCAATGTTAAGGTAAATGTTTTTATGATCATCCCCATCTGTCCCCTCCCCCACCCACAAAATTTGACCCCTTCCCCAGCCTTGCATTTCTCCACCCCATTGTTCCTGCCCATTGTTTTTATCTTTCATTGATCTCTCTCACCCCATCACCTATCGTTTCCTGTTTACTGCTATTTCAGCCTGCCTCTGTTGCTCTCTCCTCCCTCCCCCCCCCCCCCCCCCCCCCCCCACTCTCCTATACCTCCCCCCCCAGCCGTCCCTTATGTTCAGGTAACTCTTTCTGGAGTAATCTTTGAAGAGTGAGGTTTCTTTACTGCCCTCTTCCGTCTACTGTGATCAATATGTTTTTGTGAGTGAACATCATGAGAACGAAATGCACCTGGCATTACGCAATATTCAATAGCTGTGATTTTTTACAGCAGATTTGTATGAGTCTTTCAATGAACCCATGTGTGTAAAACCTTTCACCCGCCTTTCTGTCCCTTTTGCCTTCTTTGTCCATTCAGTTGCTGCTGTTTGACCCAAGTACTCTTTTAAAAAGCTGGACAAAATACAAATGAGGCTTCACTCTGGTTTGGACACAGAATATTTTACGTAAAGCATCTTTCTTTGGAGGGCAAGTTGTGCTAGCACTGCGTCGTGACTTGACATATTTCGACACCGGTAGTCTTGATCCTTTGTGCTCGGCGCTTTCAGAAGCTGAACTTTAGAGCACACATCGACGGCTCTTTCAGTGACCATGTCGGAGGGTCTTTCAGTAACCATGTCGGAGGGTCTTTCAGTAACCATGTCGGAGGGTCTTTCAGTAACCATGTCGGAGGGTCTTTCAGTAACCATGTCGGAGGGTCTTTCAGAAGCCACAGACAGCAGCGGGTCCTCAACAGTCCCAGAATCAGTTAGAAGCCTGATTCAAGAGCTAGATGCGAGCTGGAACAAAAATTCGAGACCCTAGCGGGACTACTTAGGTCTAAGAGGAAACTTCCAGACGAAGACGGCGCCGCAGACCCCGCCAAATTTGCACGAGTTTCTGGAGACGATTCAGTGTCGGAACAGGAACACAACAGTGATATTTTGGAGCTGAGAGAAGATGGGGAACTGAAAGAGTTAGAGGAAGAAGAGGCACAGCTTTTCGCGTCGCAGAATAAAAAAGCTGACCAGTCAGAGAAAATTCTGACCTTGTTGAAAGAAATAGCCGCTGAATTGTACGGAGGAACCTGTAAGTGAAGGAGTGAGAGAGGAACTGGCAGAAACTGTTAATGGTCAGTTTACGAACAAACTTTGCCCGGATCTGCAGAAGAAGAAATTTGAAACTTACAACAAACTGGCCAGTTGTCATAAATTGATCGTCCCGACAGTGAA
>CM031614.1:68299721-68302221 GCA_018398815.1 Conus ventricosus
TACTGTCTTTAGTGGATTGGTGGTGGGAAGATGTGTAGTCCAGGTGTGAGTGCGCATCAGTGGATTTGTAGAAGACTGAAGTTTTAAGCAGTCCATCTTTAACGGAGATAGTGATGTCCAGGAAGTAAACTGACTGTGAAATGGTGTAGGTGAATTTGATGGATGGATGGAAAGTCTGAGCAAAGTTGAGGAAATTGAGGAGGTCATTTTTCTGGCATGGAAGTGGCTCCCAGTCCATCATAGATGTATCTTTTGTAGAGCTCTGGTGTTGGGCCTGTGTTAAGAGGTTAGTAGGCGGTGTTCTAGGTGTCCCTTGAAGAGGCTGGCGTAAGATGGTCCCATTTTGGTTCCCATAGCAACACCATGATTTGTGAGAATGTATGGTTGTTAAATGCACAAGTGTTGAGGGTGAGGACTAATTCTGCAAGTCTGACCAGTGTAGCTGTGGGAGGGTGTTGGTTTGGGGGCCGTTTGTTAAGAAAGAATGCGAGGGCCTTCAGTCCGTCAGCATGAGGGATGGAAGTGCAGAGAGAGACGACATCAAGTGTAAAGAGGAGGCTGGGTTGGAAAGTGGGGATCTGTGCTGTATGAATTAATCATGTTGAGTGTGAGGGTTGTGTCTTTGGGGTATGTGGGGAGGCCTTGCACTATGGGTTGGAGGAGAGAGTATAAGTACTGTGAAATGTGTTCTGTAGGGCAGCTGCATGCAGATACAATGGGTCTGCCGGTTATATCGGTTTTGTGTATTTTAGGGAGCAGGTAGAAGGTGGGTTGTTTGGCGTCTGTCATTATGAGTTTGACTGTCTTCGGTAAATCTTAAATAAATGTTAGCAAACCGTCAAGAGAAATGTGGACAAACGTGTCACAAGAGTCTTGTCAAGACTCTTGTGACTCGTTTGTCCACGTTTCTCTTGGCGGTTCGATAACATTTATTTAAGATTTGTTCAGATTTCCGCCTGCAGTCGTCTCACTTTGCAACTAGATCTGTCTTCAGTAAGTTGTTATGTTTGATTACTTGTTAAACTGTGGTTCAGATGAGTTTCTGGTGTTGAGAGAGAAGTGATGCTGTGAGCTGTGTAAAGAAAGTTGTGTCTGACAGTTATCTGTGTGCTTCTTTTAAGTACAACTGTTTGTCCCAGACCACCACTGCACCACCTTGTCTGCTGGTTAGATGACAATGTCTTGTAGTTGTCTCAGTGATTCAAGGGCTTTTCGTTCATCCTGTGAGAGGCTGGATGGCGGACAGGTTTGGATTTTACTTTAGCGATTCTTTTTCTGCACTTTTTGATGTATAGTTCAACTTCAATGGATTTGTGAAGAGGTGGTTGGCGGAGTACTGGAGTTTGAAAAAGGTGGGTAAAATGTCTGAGCTCTCTGTAGTGGGGGCTTAGGTGCATTGTCGAGTGCAGCCATCCATCTTAATTTCTAAAGAATTTTTCAACATCAACGTGCTCTTGATATTTATTGGTGGCAGGCAGAAAGGGATTACGTTTTAGACCTTTTGATAAGACTGGACCTTTCATCATTTTGGGAAGAGTAAGATTATCAGGGATGCAGAGAACAAGGTGGCGGTGTAAACCAAAGAGTGGTTTGATATTAAACGTCTTATTAAAAGAAAGAAAGTCTTAAACGTAAACATAAAGACCAAGATCGTAATTTTCTTTTGCATGATATGACAAGACTGGAGTACAAACATTTGCAAAGGATAACAAGGAAGCAGTTGGATAACGTAGTGCTGAAGGAACTGACACGATCAATAGAAAGTCAGAAAGAATGTTGGAACAGCATACATGGGATTTCTTTAAAAGTAAGAAAACCAGGGAATGGAGGTAGGATCGAAACGTGCTAAGAACATTTCAAGTCACTGCTAAATAAAGCCATAGATCGCTGAATAAAGACAGAGAGATTTCATGGAATCATGACAAAGGAGAAGGAAATTATTCAAACCGTCCAAATTTGGAAAAAAAAGAAAGTAGTGTTTGCACTAAAGAAATTAAGAAATGTAAACCTCCTGTGCCAGATAGTATCATTGGTGAGCTGTTGAAGCATGCTTGTAAACTTCATCTCATTTTGAACGTCTTTGTATCATTGCAAATCATTAATTCCAAAAGAGAAGTTATCCTGAACCTTGGATTGAATGTGGTGTTCTACCATTGTCCAAAATGTGTTTAAGTGATACTGTCAGTCAGTTGTAGTATCAGTCACAAGCTACAAGAATGGGTTGAAGATAATGTTCTTACCAGCAAATATCCGGCGCGTCCAACTGTAGATTGTGTGTTTATCGAGATGACGTTTGCGCAGCAGCAGTTTTATTTAAATTGTGTATCATACTTTGCTTTCATAAACTTTGAAAAAAGCATTTGATTCTGTTAAAAGAGCAATTCTGTGGCCTTTTTAAAGCTGGTGTTCATGTGCCCAGATATTAAATAAGTACGTATTGCTGTGTGAAAGCTAAGGTTCAGTGTGAGGTTAACATGGCTGACTACGTTCAATATACCTT
>CM031614.1:68307221-68327221 GCA_018398815.1 Conus ventricosus
AAATCAATACCGCCACACCTCCTCCTACCCCTCTTCTCCCTTCCTCTTCACCCCACTCCCTCCCGCCCAGCCTGCCCCATTACAACATATTGCATCAGCCTTCTAGAAACTTCTTTGCCACGTCAACACTACCACGTGATGGGCCATTGTCACAGCCCGGCCAATTAGCGAGGGGGTTACATTTAAGCGTAGGCTTACGACGCTCACATGACTAGGTTAACCCACACATTCTTCTACTGACTGCTGGACGAGCACGACGCGTTTACTGTGCTGTGGGTGTGTAACCGGTTTACTGAAGAACAGAATTGTGTATCTTAAAGGTTTGTTGGTTCAAGGAAATGAAAACGTTGAAGGCAATATTGTTGACAAAGATACAGCCAGTTTTAATACGTGTTTAGCTATCGATGAGATGGTTCCTTATCTAAAATGGCACTGCATTGTTGAAAGTCGGCCGAAGCAAAAGAATCCATCACGCGTTGATTGTTGGGAGCTGGCTTGAGACAGCTAAAGCCATGTTTAAAAAACATGGCGTTCATTTCTTGCGGTGGTAAACACGGCTGATTCGTATGCTAAAAAACTTATATTTGAAACATTTTTGCTGTTCCTCCCAAGTAAAAATGTTCCCAGTTTGTATCAGACTTGATTGATTGTTAACTACAGATTCAGTGTTCATGTGGCAAGTTGATCTGTATTAAGATGTGTATACTTTTCTACTTTTCTAATTCTAACCAGTTCATCTGCCTTCAAGTGTGCCCTTATGCAACTGAATGGCGATTTTCGAATGTTCTGGCAAACAAATTAGATAGGCAGACCTTAGTACATCTACAGTATGGAGAGGAGTAGTGTGTGGCCAGCACTATCTCCATATAAATGCTTCAAATATACAATGACGGATGTACTACTACTGGCGATTAGAGCCGCCATAAAAGCTCGGCTAAGGCAATTACTGCTGTAACTCTGCCAAAGCAGTTGCAAGCCTGGTTGAGAAAAGAGGAGCACAGCGGCAAACTAGGCCAAACGACCCACTGTGATCACTTGGCCTGCAAAGCACGGCAGTTTGCTGCCAATGACGTCAGCACGGAGCACCTGCAAAGCTCAGCGGCAAACTAGGCCAAACGACCCTACTGTGATCACTTGGCCCACAAAGCGCGCCTGCAAAGCTCAGCGGCAAACTAGGCCAAACGACCCCACTGTGATCACTTGGCCTAGTTGATTGAGGTTGCGCGCGAGACACAACCTGTTTAGTCACAAAGCAAGAAGTGGCCCTAGTAGTTTCACTTCTTGTTTGTTTGTTGGTGTTTGTGTGTTTTGTCCTACCCCACGCATGCACACCCCCCACCCCACGCATGCACACCCCCACCCTACCCTACCCGCCCCCACCCATGCATGCACACACTTAAGTCACTTCTAAGTTCTTACTTAAGTCATCCTCAAGTTCTTAATTAAGTTCTTAATTAAGTTCTTAATTAAGTTCTTAATTAAGTTCTATTTAAGTTCTTAATTAAGTTACCTCAAGATTGTAATTAAGTCGTCCTTTAAGTACAACCAAGTTCTTAATCAAGTTATCTTATAATTATCAAAAAAATCTATGTTTTTATCTTAAATAGTAGATGCCTAATATAGTACACACACGCCTCAAAAAACGCGTCATCGTTGAGGATGTCTTGCTTAACGCCCTTGGCGCGAGATTGGTTAGCATAGATCTTAATGAAGTTCTTACATCCTAAGCAACCGCATTGATTACAATTCTGGTCTATGGAAATGTCTTTTATAGACTCCATGTCTTTATTTATTGACTCCATCATTTTAAACAAATAATAATCCGCCATGTTTTATTAAAAATTTAAATTTAAGTTCTTAAAATATTATTGCATTTAAATGGATCAAAATGATTTTTTGTTATTGGCGGTGCTAACGTGCTGTTGTTTTTCTGTATTTAGTGGTTCAGATTTTTTGGCTGCTTTTGTTTTTGTTGCCATTCTTCATATATTTTATAACCGTAATAACGCCCCCAGCAGCAGCAATGGCGCCAAAAATGGCAACAGTTTTAAGTTCAATATTCCATGAAAACTTTGGTGCCCTTGAATTAACTTGCTCTTGTTCTGGAGCTGGCATTAGATCAACTGTTGGCGTTGGCGGTGTTATGTTTTCATTATGAGTTATATTCTGTGATTGTAACTTTAATTTTCTTTGTCTGTTTAACTCTGCTACTCTTTTCCCTGCTGCAACACGCCCAGGATGTTTACTGGTCACTTTCTCGACTTGATTCAGTGTTTTCTGATTCAATGTTTCCTGATTCTGCTGATTTCCGACTCGTTCATTTGAACGGAAATAAAATCTATATGATTAAAAGTAATTAATCTATGATTAACGGCGATAACAATGTTCCAAATCTGTAATATAAATCACAGCTTAGAGACTCTAATGACTTTGTTAAAACTGGATCTTGCGTTAAATCATACGTAAGATCTTGTTCAGAATCAATGGGGGCAAATCTGCTGACTAGTTTAGTGTACAAACTAAGAACTGTTTGTCCTACACTTTTTACCATTCTAGACCCCAGCTGCGCTTCATACCTGTTATGATACTTTATAATGTCTTGCAGCGACATCTGTTGAATCTGTTCTATGCTGAATTCAGTTCGAGGAACTGTTTTGTTTTTCCACATGCTGCCAAAGAATACAACCTTTCCTTTTTGGCATAATAGCTTGATCATCAACTTCTTCTTTTGTAAGTTCAGGAAGGTTTAGGCCGCTCTGTAGCTGTAGCAGATCATCGCTGTTCATGTTTTTATTAATTATTATTATTTTATTTTTTAAAATGAGCACCGAAAAAAACTATTACCAACCTTGTATACCATTCTGCGTTATTGGAGGCCTAAGTGTAGGATACACAATGCTTGGTGAAAGCCTGTTAAAAATAAAACCAGCAGATCTTGGCAAACTAGACTTTGAGGATTCAGCAAAGCTAATCGCTATTATTACAGCTTCATTTGCTACGAAAGATTTTCTAGTTAAGCAAGGAATAATTCCAGAGAATATAAATATGTAAAAAAATACATTTATAAAAAATGGCTTCACTCGTAATGATGATAGATAGGTGGCGCTGTGGTGAATGCGCTTGCTTTTAGCGGAAGTAATTACGCATTTAGTAAACTACGGGATGACGGTGAGAGAAAAAGACATAACAAAGCTGTGGAGCAACTAGCTGCAGCACAAGATCGCTATGAAAAGCATAGAATTGAGCAGTTAGATTTTATTAATAACACACTGAAAAAACAGGGGCATGCAGCTTACACATTTAAAGATGTTGATCAAGCAATAAAAGAGTATTATCTAGTAACAGGCAAACAATCCAGACATTGCCCCCACCAAAATTCAGCAACTTTTATCAACCATCAGAAAAACAAAAGATGCAAGAAATCGGGTTTATTGTCGTTGGTATGACTGTTGTCTATTTTGTCGCGCATAATATTGGCTGAATAAAAAATGAACAAAATCTATTATTCACCCAAAGGATATTGGAAGGGAATCACGGCAATCAAAAAGCTAAGCCAAGCAGCTGGTGTCAGTGAACAAACAGCAAAGAATGGTTATCTAAACAAGCGATTTGGCAAATTTATTTACCTGCGCCTAGACGAATACAGAGACCACACTTTGTGAATACAACTCCAAACGACACCATCAAATGGATCTTCTATATTTACCCTCCGATACGATTAGACGAAAAGATTTAAGTACGCACTCACAGTCATTGACATAGCTTCAAGATATAAAGATGCGGAACCATTAACACAAAAGAGTGCTTCTGCTGTTGCTGTTGCCATACAACTGATATACCAATGAGGCCCCTTAACTTATCCTCGCATGATTCAAGTTGATGATGGAAAAGAATTTAAAGGCCAAGTGAATCAATTATTGTTAAAACATAGAGTTACCATTAAAAGAGGCATCCCAGGAGTTCACAGATCACAGGCTTTAGTTGAAAACTTTAACAAACAGTTATCTGAAAGACTTTTTCCTATCCAGTATCACAGAGAGCTGATTAACAAGTCTCGCAACACAGAATGGGTTAGAAGACTGCCTCGTTTTGCGCGCATGAATAATGAAGAATTTAAAGGGCTAAACCAGTACAAGCAATTAAAAGAAAAACAATAAATGCTGTTGAAGGAGAGTCTTCATCGGCAAACTATTACCGTTTTGGTTTGAAGTAGGTACCTTTATTTACCGGGGGAAGCGGAAGGGGACACTCGCATCAGGGGCAACAGATCCAGTTTGGAGTGTTGATCCATATGAAATAAAAAGAATTGTAAAAATGAATCCGCCCGTGTATTATTTACGAGAAACTGACACAACAAAACAACCAGCTCCTCAAAGATCTTTTGTGAAAGAAGAACTGCAGATAATCCGCCAGACACAGTTCCGCTTTAATTATTTTACGGTTCTATAATGTCCATATGCATATGAAAACTCTGGATTAACAAACACACGTTTTGTGTTTGTTCTATCTAACGACTTCTTTGTTACAACAGTTGTGTTGATCTCATGTAGATTAGATCGTAGTTTTACGTTGTCATGATGAAAAGTCTTATTGTCAAACAATGCTTCTTTGTAGTTGTCATGCGATATGCTCGACTGCACAACACTGCGAGATATTCCTTTTGCTTTCTTAATGGTTTTCTCCTGGCTCGAAATACTGTACATTTTTGACCTTAACCCCCACATACTCCTTAATCACCTTTCCAGATAATTCATCCTTCATCTTTCCTAAAACCTTCTTGTTAGTAATTGAATGTAAAGGCGAATCTTTAGGATAATCGGATGTGTCGTACCATCCACTCGCTTCTTTAGCTACTTCTAATTCCATGTCTTTATAGATGTCTTCAGTAGGGATATTTATAACAAAACTGTCTGTATCTGTGTAAAGTACTCTAGACTCTGGATACGAGGGTTTAAAGTAGTCATAAAGAAACTCTAACATTAAAAGCTTTGATAATTCTAAAACAGTAAACCCAATAAATACAGGTTTGTCCAATTTGACTTTCTTTTTTTTCATCATTATGCCAAAAAGCTGATCATGAAATCTTCTGAAGTCCTGATAATTTGGTTTTGAAGTCAGCTTAATTGCTTCGTTTTCTCTGGTGACCAATCTAACATCTTTACGCTTGTGCGGATTCTCCATAGTCTTTCCAAAACAGCTGTTGTTCATCAGCTTGAAAAAGTCTTTTTCTTAAGCATCTGTGGATTTAGTTCTGAGATCAGTGTTCTTCATGATGTATGGTTTCATGAACTGTTCTTGATCAAAAGCAATTATACGATGAACAGCTGTCAACTTCAAACCATGTCTTAAATAAAATTGTAGAAGTCTGTAATGACAAACATAATTTTTTTTGCCTCGAAGATTGGGCACAAGTTTAGGCGGTTCTTTTTTGCCATCTTTAGACTTTCTGCTGCTAATGGATAGTCATTATGCAGATCATGGAGTTCGTGAGGATATCTAAGTCAACTTCTAGAATGTATCCACGCTGTTTGACCCGGCGTCAAACTGTTCAACCACTTTAATGCTCCTTGATATTTTTTCGGATCACCGCCTGTGTACATTTTAAAGTTGCGTAATGGAAGCGATTGCGCCATAGCCCAACCATACAGATTGTTTGCATCTAAATACATGAGATAGTTAGACCTTTTACTCGGATCATAGTCGTCCAAGTATTTGTTGTTTGCTTTACAGTAATGATGCGATGCCATACTAATCCCCCCACGCAACCCGTTTTCAATCATCTGAATCATTGGTAAATCTGACAATAAATCAATCTGTACTCCAGTAAACTTTAAGAAAGCGTCCCAACTCATCCCGGGCGCAGAATATAATGCGCGGGATCCAAGCTATAATGTTTCATGCAGGTTCTTTCTGTAATTTCAAAGACGTCCGCCAACAAACATACATCGGCCAGCAAGTAGGAGTCATGATAGTCCCCATCGTTTTACACTCTAACTTTTGCCACGCATCTTGAGCATGCTGGTAATCAGAATCACTGATGTCCTTTCCTCTAAGACTAGAAAAGAACGCGCCTTTAGGTGGAAGTGTGTCTTCGTCAAACCTTTCCCAACTGTTCATGTACTCATAAGGGTAAACGCCCTTTCTAACGAGAGTTGGGTCCAAAATATTCTTCCGTTATTGGGCAGGATTTTAAGGACATACCCAGTGACTCTAACGCCCCCATCATGTGTTGCATAGAGTCAAAAAACATGTTATTTAAGGAAAAAAATGACTTTCTGCGACGTGAATGCATAAACCCCCTAAAGGGATCGCCCCGCTTTTAAAAGATGGAGTCGTAACCGCAGTATGAAGAAAACAGGGCCCTTTTATCTTTGGGTTTAAATTTGTTGAAGTTGCTTTACTGTGTGCTGTCCCCTTTAACTTTCCCCTAATTGGGGCATGGTCTCTTTCTTTCGAATTCGCTGCGTTAAGGGAAAGGGTTAAACCCCAAAACAACAATGTGTGGCGAGTATACGTTGTTGGTCTTTTTGGGGACATTATGATTTTAGTTAAAATTAGATATTTGAACGTTATACGCCTTGCTGCATGCGTTTTTGAATATTTTTGCAGCATTGGCCCCCTTTTATAATTCGGTGCTGAAAGAGGCCCCCCGACCCAACAAAAATAAAGGCCAAGAAAAAATTGTGATTATCATTTAAGCTGTTTTTCGAAGTTTTTGGGGCGTGGCCCCTTAAAGGAACAAAAAATCGACTCGAAATTGCGTAACAACATATGGGGGAAAATTTTCAGTGTTTCCAGTTTTAAAACTAACTTTTGATCGGGGGGGGGGTAATTTGTTTGTATTTAAGTCAATGGGCCGTAAATTTTTCTTATTTCGCTTTCGGCTTGAGCAGATGGAATTCTTGTTAAAATTTTCTGCGAATTCTTGTTTGGCCCTCTTTGAAGTATGCTGCATTAGTTTACTCATTGTTCGTATCAAAGTGTAAGTGGTGCGGTGAAAGCATCAGTGAAATCAAAATGATTTTTGTCTGGACATATTTTTGGGTGTTCTTGAACTTTTAAACGGCGTAGATTTGTTTCCCCATCCCTGTGTAGAATTAAAAGTTATGGTTTGTTTTTTTCTTCAAATGATCAAAAGGAATCCCCGCTAAAGGAAGGATATTCCACAAAGTTAAGTCATTGATGTAGGGCGATAGTTTTACACTCTCCTGCGTTTTTTTTTGGGCGTGATGCGCCTTTCAAGAAACACCCCAAAAAAACATTTTTGTCTGTTTCTTTTTGTTTTAAAATGCTTTTTTTGCAAATAAGCGGGGTTGTGGAATGTAAGACTTGCCAACAATCGGCGCATACTTGAGTTTTAATCGGGTCTCTAAGACTTCGCCCCCGACCAAACCCGAGCCCTTTTTTGGTTCTTCAGCGGCCCCTAAATGTGTAAGCATTGTCTGCCCCCCGGGTTTAAGTCATTTGAGGGAAAAAATAGCGCGTTTTGTCGAGACCCAGCTTCTGATTTTTTTCATTTATTGTTTTATAGTCGATTAAAACGCAAACATTATTTAAGGGTGGGCTATTTTTAGTTTACTGAATTGAGAAATAATGGAAACATTTGCCTGTACGTTTGGGGATCAATGACTTCAAAAATTAATATCATTCGTGCTCTTGATAAATCTTCTTGCATTCTTAAAAAAATTTGTCGGCCCTTCTATATTTTATCCATGTGAGTTTTTTTTAATCAAAATATTTAAAACAAAAAAAAAAATTTAATAATTCGTGGCTTTTTGGCTTAGACTCATAAATAAAGTTAAACACCCTTTGGCGTTTTTAAATGGAGTTTTTTAGGCGAGTTTAATTTTTCGTTTCTTTTTTTAAATTCCTTTTTTATTGCTGGGGGTTGGGGTTGAGAAAATTGCCTCGCCTTTTTTTGAAGATAAAAATTTTTGTCTTTTTGTAGTTCAAAAGGGCCCTGTAAACGATTAAAATTTTTTCCGTGGTTTGAGTCAGCTAGTGTTTTTTTTATAATCGTTTAAAAGGGAACAAGTTAGCTGTTATTAGTTGAAATAGCCGTGTGTTTTTTGGATTTTATTTTTTATTTTTTGTAGCGCACTCGGAAATGAAACCCAAGAGCTAAAGAAAAACGTGAGGAAAAGTGCTGGTGGGTATGCTGTGCTAAGAGGCAACACTCGCCCTGTGATGCGCTTTTATAGTAAGTCCATTTTTAAAATGGTACGCTTTAAAAGGAGCAGAATACCTTCTTTGGTTTTGCTGTTTTTTAAAAGGGTTTTGCTTGTTTTTGTTGCATTTGTGTATGTTTGTTAATCTGAAGGGTTTTTTCCCGGGGGGTTTTCTACACCCTTTCTCTTGGCGACTCCGGTTTGAAAGCACTTTGGGAAAATTTGGTGGGCATGTTTTTAAAAAATTTAAAAAAATTTAGTATATACTTTTTAAAATCGTTACTTCAATATTTAGTGTGATCATATAATAAAAACAAATGTATTAAGCGGTTTAACAGCTCTTTTTTCTTTATCAATTTGAATTTTTATTTTCTTAACATCTCCCCCCATGAAAGGGTTTTTCCCTTTTTTGACCTTAGGTAAACCCAAAAAACCTTTTTTTTTGTGTTAATAATTAAAGCCTAACACTGTGAAGGTGTAGATTTTAGAGAAAGGTTGCTTTTAGATCTACCCCTCCCCCCCAAAACAATTTTTTTTTTGTCAAAATGATGAAAGGTCAAAACCCCGTAGGAGATTTGGTTAGGGCTCCCAAATCAAACCCATTGTACTTTCGTTTTTTTGGTTTAAAAAAACTTTCCTTGCTTTGCGAATGGTTTTCTTTCCACAGAAATAAAATCCCTTTAAGCGTTTTACGCGACACTAAGTTAAATTTTTCCATATAGGTTCCCCTGCTTTTTAGGATATGTTAAATGATGAGCACGTTTTCAAATTTAATTATATTGTGACTCATTTTGTTGCCAACAGCCTTCTAAATTGGGTTTTGCTAACAACATCAAACTAAAACGAGATGCAAAAGCTGTATTTTGCTTCGGTGTTTTTGATTGATAACACGTTTGTAGTCATTAAAAGTTAGTTGTTGACAATTGTTTTTAACCCCCTTTAAAGGGTATGGGGCATGCGTTTTAAAAACTAAAAATTTTAAAGGAAGGGAAAAAAGCGATTTAAAAACGCAAAATTTAAAGCAAAGCGTTTTTGTTTGTTTTTAGACGAGGCGGTTCGGGCTATTTAATTTTTTAGTGTTCTTCTTCCCAAATTTCCTTAAAAGAAAGTTTTCCCTTTCTTTCCGGGGTTTGCCATAGATCAGAATGGTTTAAAAATAGCTGCTTTTTAAAAGAAAAATTTTTTTTCCCCCTCAAGTTTTATAAAAAATTTCTTAAACGATTGCCCCCCAAATTTTTGGGGAAATTTTTGGGTTTGGGTTTGTTGTTAAAGCGGTTTATTTAAAAGTACCGTGCAGACCCTGGCCAAAAAAACACCGTTAGGTCGGGAAAATTTTAACAGTAGAATTTGACCCGTAAATGTGAGGATTTTGGAAAAGTAATTTTCGTTTTTTTCCTTCACCCCACGGGTTCTTTCAGTTTCTAGGGGCAAAAATCGATCTATACTTGTGAATTTTTAAAAAAAAAAAAAAGTTAATTTTTAAAAAAAATGGCGGGAATTGACTTTGGAAAGTTTATGTTTGATCTGTAGACGCAACGGATGAAAAAAACTTTTTTGCACAGATCGCTGGAAATTCATTGGGGATAAAAATAGGAAGGGGAGCAAAGGCGGAATTAAAAAAGATAAAGGTCAGATCATTATCCAAAGTTTAAGACAAAAACCCCGAAACAAAACCCCTGATGATTTTGAAAAAAGATAACCTTTTGTATTTAAAAAACGACAAAGGAAAAAGTGTTCGTTACGTATAAATGAAACTCATCAAGTTTGTAAGCATGGGTACAATTTTTTCAAAAGTTAGTGCGAACGCGGGAGCCTTGGCTTTATGAACCAAAAAACCCAAAAATTTAAAAAGGAAAGCAGTTGTACCTTCAAAACAGAAAAGAACTCCCAAAGTTCACCCCCCAAAAAAAAAGAATACAAGAATTAAATTCAATAGAGAAAAAAAAATGTAATAGAAAAAGCAGAAACCGTTTTTTTAGAAAAAACGCATTAAAAAAAATTAATGCCCCCCAATACCCCGCAAGAATTGGGATTTAACGGATGTAAGAAAAAATTTGAGGTGAATTAACAGCAATTTTGCAAGGATGAACTGTGAGATTAAAAAAAGAAAAAGAAAATCGCTGGGGCTGCCCCAATTGGGCGTGATGTAAAGAAAGAATAGAACAAAGACTAAAAATTTGAAAAGAAAAGCAAAAAACAAAACGGCGTTAAACGAGACAATTACGAGTCAAGTGATCAGAATAAGAGAAAATCGAAAAATTTTTATGAAGACAAAGCTAGCAGAAAAAAATAAGAACATTGTTTTGAGAAAAAAAGGGGTTCATTTGCAAGCGTTTTAACGGCCTTAGGATTTTCAAAAATTTTATGGTTTTATGGCTATTAGGGGGTGGGGGGGGCAAGTTCAGTGCCCCCATCGCCTGCTGATAATCATGGGTAAAAAAAAGCTTGTTTATCTTGCGAGTTTATTTAAAAAAAAAAGGGTAGAGTATAGATCTTTACCGGTATATTAGGGGGTTATTGTGGCTTTTGTTACGCAAGTAAAGTTTGGTTAGGCGGCACTTTGGGCATTAGTTTCTTAAAAGTTGGGTTTATTTTTTAAGATAAAGACCAAGTAATCCTGGAAGTTAACCAAAAATAGCGTGTTTTTATTTCAGGTCATGCGAACAAAGTCCGTTTAACAGTCTTTGGGCTTTGAACCCCGGGGGTTGATGATTTAAATTTGGGGTTTTTTTTTTGTTTGTAATTTACGGCTCAGATTTTTTTGTTTTTCCCCCCCTTTTGTTCATTTCCTGTACAAAGGGTTTTATGTTGTAGTTTTTATTATTCCCACTGGGGTCTGAGGTCAGAAAGGGCATGTAAAACCCGTGCAACGAAAGTTTTCTTTCGTCTTTTTTTGTAAAAAAAAGTTGGTATTTTTTTTTTGAAAGGGAAATCAATGTAGATAATGGGTCTCTAAATTTGTAAGTATTGTTTTTGGATCCAAACCCGAGAAGAAATTTGTCGATCTCGTTTTGGCTTTCGAACCTAGCAAACACCAAAGTAAGTACGAATAAGTGTTTTTTGGTTTTTTCCCGCTTTAGTTAGGCCCCAGATTGTCTAAAATAAAGTTGCATGCTGTTTTATGCTTGTTATGGCCTAGGGTTTAACAGTTTGTGCCTGGGGAAAGATGTGAAAGGGGGATTTCCGTCTAGTTATACTTTTGTGCACGCCCCAAAAATAAGGGGTGCCCAAGCCCTGATTAAGATGACTTTTTTTAAAGTCTGTTTAAAATTAATATTGAATTGTTACCCTTTCAAAAGCCTTTGTCTATTCGGTTGCTGATGGATTTAAAAGTTTTGTATTCGGTAATGGCGTTGCAGTTCAGTCAAAAAACGTTGAAAGGGGTTTAAAAAAAATGAAAACTGTACCCGATAAAAAGGATCAGGGTGATTTAAAAAGATCAGATAGAAATCCCAACCCGTTTATGCCAAAATCAGCAAAATTTGTGGGTTTTATAAACTGATCGGATGATGAACCACACTTTTGGATGTGTCTTTTTTTTAAAAGGGGGGTTAAGATACTGCTTAATGGGGGTATCACTTTTTATGAAAAGTTTACAGTTTGGGTCACGCAAAGTCAATTCAGTTTCTATATTTTTTGGATTGTAGTGCGGCCCAAGAAAAATTTTGCTCTTAGTATATTTAAGCGCTCATTTTTTTTTTGTTTAAAAAGTTTTTAACATAAAACCAAGACGTTACGTTTAAAAATGCTGTTTGGGAAAGATTGGGAACAAAATGGTCGCACTCCTGAAATATTTACAAAGTTTGGAAAGGGTTTAATTAATAAAACCCCAAAGGGGTATTAAAATTACAAAATATGAAAGGAGAAAAACGACGTTTAAAAAGTAACAATACTGATGGTTATTGGGTTTTGTCATAAAAGAAGCAATGAGTAAGTTAGAATTACTTTAAATTAACAAGAATTTAAAAACAATATTTAAAACAAACCTGAAAAAAGAAAAAGTTTTGATAGAAAATAGCTAAAATGTAGGGTTTTCAAATAGCAAATTTCCATTAGTTTTTGTGTTTCGCAGATGAAAAACGTTTGAGGGGGGAAATCCGTCAATTTGAAGTAATTCATTATCTTTGTTATTTTAAAAGAGGGCATTGAAAATTTTATAGGAGAGCCCCCAATGTTTTAAAAGCTCTTCCGTCAGGGAAAGTGCATATTGCGTTATGAAATTATACAATTCCCCAATTTACAGTTTAAAGATTTGTTTGTGGGGGGTCGGATCATTTAATATAAGACAAAGACAAAAGGGGAAAGAGTAAAAAAAGGGTAAATACACATTTTTTGGAAATAAAATAATAAGTTTTTATAAAAATGTGCGTGTACCCGAAGAATCCGGGTTCATTGGCCCGTAAGGGTTAACTTTAGAAAATTTAAAAGACTTGCAGCGTTGCAGATTTGAACGACGGTAGATAGGCATTTGTTGGGGTTTTTGGGAAATAAAAATGGGATTTTTAAAGCAAAAAGGGGTTTGGGCGAAAAAATTTCCTAAACAGAACAATGCGAAACTAGAAGCAAATAATGTTGGCCAGTATGAATAAAAATAGTTCGAAAACCCGACCCAAATGGCATTGGAACCATATTTAGAATGGGGAAAAAATTTGAATTATAAGCCATTTACATTTTTTGGTCGTCAAAAAAATTTCAGAAAAAAACATTCAATTGGCCCCTTTTCCGAAAATTTATGCCAGCGACAATAGTCGGAAAGAGATTGAAATAACGCCGTATGGGAAAAAACAGTACATCCTCCACAGAAAAGAAACGGTTTTAAAAGAAGCTTCTACAAAATTACAGTTCTTTCCAAGCAGAAATTAGGAGACACGTTCACAATGTTATTTGAAATTTCTGTCTTTAAAGATGTGGAGAGGGATGGGGTTGTGGGCGTTAGTGACGACCTTATAAAAGGAATTAATATTAGCTGGCAAAACTTAGACGTTAACGTCTTAAAGTTACCATCGTCGTTCTTCACAATGGTGAGGATATTAAGGTCATAACAACAAGCAACAAAATTAATGTTGACTTAAATAGAAACAATCTTACAGAACTGAATTGGATTAATCTTACACATTTAGGCCTCATAGGGTTTATTATACTGAACAGGTTTTAACAGAAAGTATGATAAACATAATAACTGGATTAGATTAAGTTCTGTTATAAAACTATGGAGCAGTTAAACTTTATGACAAAAACCCCTCATTGTTCATTAATTTGTGGACAAACTGGTTGTGGAAAAACAATATTTATCCTCGACCTGTTACAAACAGTTTATCGTTATAATTTTGATCATATTGTGATTTTCTGCCCAACACTTAAATGGAACAAAGCATATCATGATAGAAGGTTTATATGGACTGATGATAACATATTTTTAGTTAATCCTAGCAATAAACTAAGTGAGTGTCTAGAACGCTTTTTTATATTGTTTGAAGGAACGCAGACACTATTTATTATAGATGACTGTTCAGCAGAAAGAGACATAGTTAAAAAGAGAAACACTTTGTCGAAACTAGCTTTCAGCGGAAGACATGCTGGGATAAGTGTGTGGATTTTATGTCAGAAATATAACTCGGTTTTAAAAGACTTTAGAGAACAGTTAAAGACTGTAGTTTTATTTCACATGAAGACAGAGACTCATTTGAAGAATGTTTGCGTGAAAATGATGTTATTGAAAACGATCAGGAAAACATAAGATTAAACAAAAACTGAAATCTGAAAACTTTAGTAAATTAGTATTGAAAACGGATAATCCCACACAGTATGTCTGTTTGTAAATAATCGTTATTTTTTGGTTATTGAAGTCTTACTTGTCAGAGAACAGGAAAAGGCGGCTTTTAGGCCACTTTCGCCCAAAAACTTGGTGGAGGAGCAAGTGAGCCAGGATTGGTAAAATACTGTTCTCTCTACAAATTCTACTACAGTGGCAGGGAAGATTATCATGAACACGGGGTAGGGTTTCTAGTCAACAAGAACACAATCAATAGTGTAATGGCTTGCAGACCGGTCTCAGGTCGAATCATGACCTTACGTCTGAGGGCAAAACCATTCAACATCACCATCCTACAGGGTTATGCCCCACATTCGGCTAAAAGCGACGAAGAAGTCGAAGAATTCTATGGCCAGGTACAGGAAGCGCTTGACGAAATACCCAAAAAAGATATCATAGTGGTACAAGGTGACTGGAATGCTAAGATCGGAAAAGACTCGTGCAAAGACTGGAAAGACACATGTGGACCCTATTGTAACACTCTAACAAATGAGAGAGGACTGAGACTCCTGGAATTTGCAAAGTCAAACAACCTGAAGATAACGAACACCTTCAGTCCACACAAGATGTCCAGGAGAATAACATGGCATAGTCCTGGAGGATTGTATCACAATCAAATCGATTACATCATGGTAAAACAACGCTTCCAATCGAGTGTCAACATGCCAGAACCAGAAGCTTCCCTGGAGCAGACATTGGTAGCGACCACGAATGGTCCTCATGACATTCGCACTCCGCCTCAAAAACAATAAAAAGAAAGGAAACGTCAGGCTAAAGTTCAATCTGGAGAAGCTAAAAGACCCTAACATAAAGGAAGCATTTCAAGCAAATATTGGAGGAAAATTTGCACCTTTACTTGTCCTGGCAAACGAAGACATCAACACAGAATCCTTCACCGACTCCTTCAATAAAGCTATCACAGAAACAGCAGCAGAAGTGCTTGGCAAACATCGGCCGAGGAAGAATCCATGGGTCACCGACGAAATTCTGGAACTTTGTGACAAACGTTGGGTATTGAAAAACAAAAAGAACAACCCAGAAGGAAAAAGAGAGTACAATGATGCTGACAAGAAGGTTAAAACTGAGATGAAGCAGCAATGGAAACCTGGATTGACAACCAATGCCAAGAGATTGATAATAATCTGAAAAACA
Organism: Conus ventricosus; assembly: GCA_018398815.1. Classification (NCBI taxonomy): domain Eukaryota; kingdom Metazoa; phylum Mollusca; class Gastropoda; order Neogastropoda; family Conidae; genus Conus; species Conus ventricosus. The sequence continues at coordinate 68,322,354 of CM031614.1, forward strand.
ACAACAGCAAAGCAGCCTACAAAATTGTCAAGGACCTAACGGGAAAGAAACAAGCAAGACAACAACGATCCATGACAAAAACGGTAAATGTCTCAACGATGATGAAAAGATACTACAACGATGGACAGAATACTGTTCTGAGCTTTACTCGCACAACGCTGAGGAAATCCATCAATCCTTGTCGCGCTGGAACCAACAAATAACAGCAAGGATAATATAACACGTGATGAAATCATTAGAGCCTTATCATCAATGAAAGCAGGAAAATCGCCCGGTGTTGACAACATACCGGCAGAATTGATTAAGGCAGGAGGAGATCCGATGGTGGACATGTTACTTGCAATATGCAACAGAATCTGGGAAACCAGGGAATGGCCTACTCCCTGGACGCAGTCACTTATCATCACGCTACCAAAGAAAGGCAACCTACAGCAATGCCAAAATTATCGCACGATTAGCCTCATCAGCCACCAAGCAAAGTTATGCTGAAAGTAATCCTGAATAGACTGAACCCACAAGCAGAAAAGATCATCGCTGAAGAACAGGCGGGGTTCAGGCCGAGACGAAGTACCATAGAGCAGATATTCAATCTAAGAATACTGTGTGAGAAGTACAACCAACACCAACAACATCTGTACCACGTATTCATAGACTTCAAGAAGGCCTTCGACCGAGTGTGGCACGAAGCATTATGGGCAACAATGAAACTCTTCAACATCAATGCCAACCTCATCAGAATTATTGAAAGCCTTACAATAAAGCCACCAGTGCCGTTTTCTTCGGTAACAACATAGGCGAGTGGTTCCGAACTACCGTTGGAGTGCGACAGGGCTGTCTACTCTCCCCCACACTTTTCAATGTCTTCCTTGAGAGAATTATGACCGATGCGCTAGAAGACCATGAAGGAACTGTAAATATTGGAGGGAGAACCATCACCAACCTCCGTTTTGCCGACGACATAGATGGACTAGCTGGAAACGAACAAGAGCTAGTGCACCTGATCAACAGACTCAACAACACCTCTGCTGATTATGGCATGGAAATAAGTGCGGAAAAGACAAAGGTCATGACTAACAACCCAATCGGCTTTACCCAAGACATAACCATCAACAGCAAAAAGCTCGAGCCAGTCAACACATTTAAGTACTGGGGGCAACAATCTCAGATGAAGGATCAAGACCTGAAATCATCTCAAGAGTCGCTCAGACCACAGCCACGCTATCTAAGCTATCGCCTCTTTGGAGAAACAAAAACATCTCCATCAGCTCAAAGATCAGACTGATGCGATCCTTAGTTATGGCGATATTCTTATATGCTTGTGAGTCATGGACGTTGAAATCAGACATTGAGAAAAAGATCCAAACAATGGAAATGAGGTGCTTCAGACGACTCCTTGGCATCTCATACAGAGATAACATCAGCAATGTGGAAGTTAAAAAGCGCATCGAGAATGAAATTGGTCCATATGTCGATCTCCTAACCTCAGTAAAGAGACGCAAATTCAAATGGTATGGACACATCACACGATCAACAGGCCTTGCCAAGACAATCATGCAGGGCACAGTACCAGGACAAAGGCGAAGAGGTCGACAAAGGAAAAGATGGGAGGATAACATCACGGAGTGGACAGGCCTGCGGCTGAGAAATACATTGCGGAGGGCAGGAACAGAGAGGAATGGAGAAGGATGGTTGTCACTGCTTCAGGGGTGCCCCCACGGACCGACGTCTAAGGGATCAAGTCAAGTCAAGTCAAAGTCAACATTATTAGCATAGCGTAAGTACGACTGAACAGTAATTCATTAGGAAGACACGTTCAAGCGCAAATGCATATCTGTTACCAATGTCTTTGATCGTAAATGATTTTCAGTATCATTTTATTCCATGGCGAAATTGCATTTGATGAACATGTGACTTCCATATCTGAATAACCATACCTGTGTCAGCTTTAATACTCTCGTAGCCACCATTTTTATAAGTCTTGATTTCAATGAGCCTTAGTTCTCCTGTGATCACAATTTGAGTGTGACGTGTTTTTGATGAGCCTTGTTGTTTCCGCTGGTCACCATTTCATTCTGGTGCAATTTGATTAAAACCCAGTTGAGTAAGCCTTCATTTCAAAATTCAAGGGCAGCCACCATTTCACTCTAGCTTTATTGCAATGACCCTTAATTGTCCTTTCTAGTTTTGATTCAATGACATTTGAAAGCCGGTGGCCACAAGTTGTAGTATGCTTGCAGGCTTTTATTCAATAGCAGTGTAGTTTACCTTCGTTTCAGTGACATGAATTCTCCAGTGGCCACCATTGCAGACAGACTGCCTTTATTTCAATGACCTTATTTATCCAGTGGTCACCTGTTCAGCCTGGCTTTGCTTCAACAAGCGTTACAAGCTCGGTGGTCACTCGTTCAGAATGCCACTTTATTCTTACCTCTCCGGTGAGCACCTGTCCACTCTGACTGTTTACAATGACCATTATTTCCAGTGCCCACCTGCACCATTTTTGTCTGACTTGCTTTTGATAAACCTCAAGTTCCAGAAGCCACCAGTTCAGTCTGGCTTTAATTGAATGATCCTTAAAAGTCCGATGGCCACCAATTCAGTCTAGGTTTTGTGTTAAATTGAACTCTCTGCTGACTGCCTTTGGAGCATGCCTTGATCTCAGAAAGCCTTAGCGAGTGTGACTTTAATTCAATGACCCTTGATTTTCCGGTGGCCATCAGTTTAGTCTGCTTTATTTCGGCGACAATCAAATCTGTGTAACCACCTATCAATCTGCCTTTATTTGTGGGACCATTAACCGTCAATGGCCAGTAGTTTAGTCTTCCTTGATTTCAATGACCCTTCATGTTCAAACCCAGACGTATTTTATTTTCTCACCTCAAAACAATGACAGTGACTATTTTTGGGGCGTTATTTTAGAAAGCAATGACAAGGTGGCATATATTTAGCGACAAGCTAGTTTGAAGTCCGAGAAACAGAACAAGCAAAATAAGCAAATTATCAAATACACACACACACACACACACACACACACACACACACACACAACACACACACAACACACACACACAACACTCACACCACTTTAAATTACACACAATGCACATATGCATACGCGTGCGAAAGAGCACACACACACACACACACAACACACACACACACACACACACACACACACACACACACACACACACACAAAACACACACACACACACACATACACAGGCATGTTCATGCGTAAGACACAAAACTTTAAAAACTGTATCACTCAAGCATAAAGATTTGAGGCAGAGCCTGCACTTCCAGACTGCCCTTGCTATTCTACACAATAAGATGAGTCCCAAGACAACATAGGATGAGTCCCAAGACAACATAGGATGAGTCCCAAGACAACATAGGATGAGTCCCAAGACAACATGAGATGAGTTCCATGACAACATAGGATGAGTCCCAAGACAACATAGGATGAGTTCCAAGACAACATGAGATGAGTCCCAAGACAACATAAGATGAGTCCCAAGACAACATAAGATGAGTCCCAAGACAACATGAGATGAGTTCCAAGACAACATGAGATGAGTTCCAAGACAATATAAGATGAGTCCCAAGACAACATGAGATGAGTTCCAAGACAACGTGAGATGAGTTCCAAGACAATATAAGATGAGTCCCAAGACAACATGAGATGAGTTCCAAGACAATATAAGATAAGTTCCAAAACAATATAAGATAAGTTCCAAGACAACATGAGATGAGTTCCAAAATATATAAGATGAGTTCCAAGACAATATAAGATGAGTTCCAAGACAACATAAGATGAGTTCCAAGACAACATGAGATGAGTTCCAAGACAATATAAGATGAGTTCCAAGACAATATAAGATGAGATCCAAGACAATATAAGATGAGTTCCAAGACAATATAAGATAAGTTCCAAGACAAAATGAGATGAGTTCCAATACAACATGAGATGAGTCCCAAGACAACATGAGATGAGTTCCAAGACAATATAAGATAAGTTCCAAAACAATATAAGATAAGTTCCAAGACAACATGAGATGAGTTCCAAGACAATATAAGATGAGTTCCAAGACAATATAAGATGAGTTCCAAGACAATATAAGATATGTTCCAAGACAACATGAGATGAGTTCCAATACAACATGAGATGAGTCCCAAGACAACATGAGATGAGTCCCAAGACAATATAAGATGAGTTCCAAGACAACATAAGATGAGTTCCAATACAACATGAGATGAGTCCCAAGACAACATGAGATGAGTCCCAAGACAATATAAGATGAGTTCCAAGACAACATAAGATGAGTTCCAATACCACATGAGATGAGTTCCAAGACAATATAAGATAAGTTCCAAGACAACATGAGATGAGTTCCAATACAACATGAGATGAGTCCCAAGACAATATAAGATGAGTTCCAAGACAACATAAGATGAGTTCCAAGACATAAGATGAGTTCCAAGACAACATAAGATGAGTCCCAAGACAACATGAGATGAGTCCCAAGACAATATAAGATGAGTTCCAAGACAACATAAGATGAGTTCCAAGACAACATGAGATGAGTTCCCAGACAACATAAGATGAGGTCCAAGACAATATAAGATGAGTTCCAAGACAACATATGATGAGGTCAAAGACAATATAAGATGAGTTCCAAGACAACATAAGATGAGTTCCAAGACAATATAAGATGAGTTCCAAGACAACATGAGATGAGTTCCAAGACAATATAAGATGAGGTCCAAGACAATATAAGATGAGGTCCAAGACAATATAAGATGAGTTCCAAGACAACATAAGATGAGGTCCAAGACAATATAAGATGAGTTCCAAGACAACATAA
>CM031614.1:68332221-68362221 GCA_018398815.1 Conus ventricosus
ATCTCTGTCATTTTCCTCGTTTCCTCGTCTTTATCTCTGTCATTTTCCTCGTTTCCTCGTCTTTATCTCTGTCATTTTCCTCGTTTCCTCATCTTTATCTCTGTCATTTTCCTCGTTCCCTCGTCTTTACCTCTGTCATTTTCCTCGTTTCCTCGTCTTTACCTCTGTCATTTTCCTCGTTTCCTCGTCTTTATCTCTGTCATTTTCCTCGTTTCCTCGTCTTTACCTCTGTCATTTTCCTGTGTCATCGTCTTTACCTCTGTCATTTTCCTCGTGTCATCGTCTTTACCTCTGTCATTTTCTCGTGTCATCGTCTTTACCTCTGTCATTTTCCTCGTGTCATCGTCTTTACCTCTGTCATTTTCCTCGTTTCCTCGTCTTTACCTCTGTCATTTTCCGAATCTTGTGAGTGTTTAGGAATTTGAATTTTCCCAATTTTTTAGGAGATGGGGGATTTTTGATGAAGCCATTTAAAAGAAAATTCCAGAAAATTGCAGATGATCCATAGTCAGTGGAGAAAAATCGGAATGGGTCATTCCTTGTGCAGGGCAAATCTAAGCGACAGCTAGAACAGCTTCAAAGCGCTACAAAGCTAGTGCACAGAGGGATCAGGATAACTCCTCATAAACAACTGAACACATCCAAGGGAGGTGTCAGATCCTGAGATCTCAAAGATGTGTCGGAGACGGAGATCAAAAGAGAATTAGCACCCCAGGAACTCACTGATGTCACAAACCTGGAAAGAACAGAAAGAGTGCCCACCAACACCCTCTTTCTGAAGTTTTGCACGCCTTTGCCACCGTAAGCCATTTAAGTGGGACATCTAAATTTCCACATTCAACTCTACATTCCATCTCTATGTAGTGTTTCAAATGCCAGAAATTTGAACACATTAGAGATCACTGCTCTGGGGAGGATGTGTGTGCTCTTTGCTGCAAAGCACTCGTGTTAAGCCGTGTAAAGATCTGGACCACTGTGCAAAATGCGATGGCGACCACCCTTCTCTTCATGCAATTGTCCGTTTGGATTCACGTAGAAACAAAATTCAACAGTCAAAACTGAAAACAGAATTCGAAGCAAGGAAACAGGTCCTTGGCAGTAAGTTCACTTCTGTCTCTTCTTATGCTTCAGCTGTAAAGAAAATTAGTAGTGTTCGTTTGTTGCCAGACTGATGATTTCATTTCTCAAAAACAGTGCAAGATAAATCATCTGGCACTGGTGTCGGAAAATCCATCACCTTCCAATCCAAAGTGGATGTCTCCGGTGGGGGCGTTGAATCTGCCACTTTTCATGCTGCCCAGCAGTCTAAACCGTCTGCTGCTGGGCAGAATAAAAAAACAGCTCTCCCAACTCGACATGTCGAGAGGAGTGACCGTGCAGGCAAGAGAGCCTATCGTGTAGAGATAGTAGAAAAGAAACAAACGACCTCCACCTTCTCCTCAGCCTAAGCCGTCTCCACCTGTGGACAGGTCTACCAGTGGGTCCTTAGAACGATTTCACTCTTCTGGATGTAGAGGATGACTCGGAGATGAACTGATTTCTCTAATGTTTGTCCTCCGCACCATGGATAGTACACTAGTCCATTGGAATACTCCTTGACCGCAGGAAGTAGCCCCTCGGGGAAACGAAGATGAATGGCCAGAAGACCTTCACTCTTTCTGGCTTCAACATTCTTTCAAAACCTGCAAACCTTCACTTTGGGATTAATGAGTGGCGTTGCCCTTCTTATCCACAAAGCTTTGCTGCTTGCCTTGTTGCTCGTACTACCCTTTTCAGGCAGTAGCTGTGAGAGTCACTCTACATAAAACCGTTACCATTTGCTCGTTATAATATCACCTTCTGTCACGGTTAGTCGTCAAGACCTTGTCGATCTGATCGAAGAACCTCCTCCCCTTGCTTGACGTTGGGTGACTTTAACCGTTGAGCGCCTTTAGTCAGTCAGCTGACGCGGAAATAAAAGTGCTTTCCATGTGCCTATGGGCAGTCCCTGACGTCATGCATTTTTCTTGAGTTTTCATTCGTTACTATTTCTATCAACGGACTCAAATAGAGTTTGCGTAGAAAGCCTTATATGTCTGTAGTCTTAAAATAATATGTAAATGACCACACGTGAGGGGAAAGCCCATTTATTCTTATCACTGACTGGGTGACTAGCCAGCACTTCGTGTCTCGCTTGCAAAGATGGCGGCGCAACCTTCGTTGTCGAAGCGACCAGCGACCAAGTCAACGTATTTACACAGCTGAGCAGGCTCTGCTGATGATTTTTGACAAACACAATAATCTTTTATTCAACGACTAACTCGAGCATGAAGGTGAGATGATGATAGTGGTGGAATTGCCGACCATATTCGTCAGTTATTGAGTAGGGCTCTGTGACCTCAGTGTGCGTTCAGCTGACAGCGTCAGTCGAACGAGCCAGCCAAGTGTGTACTCTGCACTGCGTGCTGGTGTCCAGTGATGTGAAATCAGTGCGAGAGGGGATCGTGGCCTGCTCGCGGCGTGACACAGTGCAGACGAAAAGGTAGGGAAGATGAGGAGTGAAAGAGAGGGTTGAAGTTGAGCAAGGGGGTGTGGTGGGGAGGGGGGGGGGGGGGGGGCGTGGTCGTGGACTGGTCAGTCTGCATCGAGTGTGAGCGTCTTGATAGACTTCCAAACTGTTTTACTTTCATTTACAGGTGTAGTGTGACAATTCAAACTTTATTTTCAACTTTTTTGCTGTGTGTTCTTGTTTGGATGTGGTAAATACATATGTTTTTGATCGTGCAAAAAAATCTATCCAAATCTACAAGCCTAAATACTTTTGTATTATCAAAATTAAAACAAAAGAAGCCCAGATTCAAAATCTTCATTCAATTTCCTTCAAAAATGATATAGATTTCATTTTTCTATCTTTTGTAGTTTCTGAGCTAGAATTTTTTGTTAATTATGACCCCCAAATCATGAGATTTCCCCGGCACCTGGGAACACCTTTGTTTGTACTCTTGTGCCGTAATTCCCCTTTAAGTATGGATGGGTCATCCTGAGGTCTGCTTTGGAGGGTGTTTTCTCTCTGCTAGAACTGTGTTGTCTGAATGACGGCTCTCTTACGTTTATGCATTGTTCTAGTGGTGCACTTTCATAAATTGATCTATTGGTGTATGATCCCTCGTTGTTCCTGGACTATGAGTGGTATGCCTATGCCAATCTGCATGGAAGTGACCATTTTCCCAATGCATTAAAATCCATAAAAGCTGAAAACACTTATGTTCCAGAAAACTTCGATTTTATAAAGCCAATTGGAATCTTTTTGCTCCAAATATTTCAAAGAGCTCCACGAAAATTAAATTCCTCAATCTCAAGATCCAACACAATCTCTAACTCTTTGATTAAGTCTACAAAACCGGTATGCCTGTTTATTTGCCAATGAACTCCAACTGCCAAAAACATTTTGGTTTAATTCGGACTGATCGCTAATCACAAAAGAACACAAATGCGCTCAGCATTGGGTGTTTCAAAGACCTTCAGCCCCCAATCTCGAGCCCACCAAACATTGCGTGCCAGAACAAGACATATAAATTTAAACTGGATAAACGTCAGTCTTGGAGAGACTTCTGTTCCAAGATGACAACAAAAACATCCGAGGAAAACGTCTGGAAAATTTTAAAGAAAATCAAGGGGGAAAACCCCATCATTTCATCACTTGAAACTGGTTTATTTCTGATAAGTGACAAACAAGCTGTTGCCAATCTGTTGGCCTCCATCATTAAACAGAAGTCGCCCTTCTCAAGTAAATCTGCTGCTCTTAAAAAAACACACTAAAGGACTGATAGAAACACCTTCATATATTTTCGCTTCGGACAACTCTGAAGTCAGCAACCTACCCTTTTCAGTTGATGAATTGAAATCAGCTCTGCAAACCTGTAACGATTCTCCCCATGGACTTGATGGTATTCCTTACTAGCTTTTGAAACACCTCACAGAAAGCTGTCTCCAAACCCTTCTCAAAGTCCTGGCGGAAAACCTTGATCATTCAAATTCCCAAGCCGGATAAAGACCTTACTAACCCTTTAAATTATCGCCCTGTAGCTGTGGTCAACTGCCTCTGCAAGCTAATGGAACAGATTTCAACTCTCGTCTGGTGTGGAAACTGGAAACGGATGGCCTTCTGGCTAAAGAACAGTGCAGGTTCCAGAAGTACCACTCTACCATTGACCATATAGTCCATCTGGAAACCACCATCCGCAACGCCTTCATTAACAAACAATATGTAATAGGTATCTTTTTGATCTGGAGATAGCTTATAGTACCACATGAAAATATAGAATTCTTATGGATCTTCAGGTCACCTGTCTACTTTTATTAAAACCTTTCTGAGTGATCTCCAGTGCCAAGTCCACATTGACACCATGCTGTCTGACATCCATGGGCAGGAAATGGATGTACTCAAAGAAACCATTCCTTTTCATGCTCTCCCCAGTATCAAAATTAACAAGAATGTCAATTCTGTAAACCGGGGATCCAAGTCCTCTCTGTTTGTTAATGGCTTTGCTCTCTATGCATTTGGAGCCTCCTCTACCAGCGTAAAGCGTCCACTCCAACGTTGTGTGGAAACAAAATCCAACAGTGGGCCAAGAAAAATGCATGGGTTTACCTGTTCGGGTATGAAATTAACTGTATCCATCTTCAGACTTTTCGTCAATTCTTTGCTGATCCTGAAATTCGTCTGGACAGATTCTTCATTCTATCTGTGAAAGAAGCCACACGGCCGTATATTTCCACTCAGCACGAGCCCTTTAGTCACGGCCAGCGGCCACATGTGGCACCGACCGCGCTAGCGCAATATCTCCCATCTCATACCAGCCTTGTTTCCATTTCTACTGTGAGCAGTATTAGTGCTGACAGACTTTGTGTGTGTTTGACTACTTCTGGACGTATTTAAAGTGGAAATGACGTATTCAAAGTGGAAATAATCCGTTTTATTTCTGGTTCCTGGGGATTATGTGAATTCATATTTTGTTATCTTTGTTTTGTATCGTTTTCAGATTCTTGTAAGTGTGGTTAAGTGTATATGATTTGAGGTGAGTGATTCATCAGTTTTCTACAATGGCGTCAATGACAATCCATTCGTTCACGTTGCACTCCAAGAGGGTAAACTCTCTGTGTCGAGTTTGTGGAGAACGTGTGTTAAGACAGGGAAAAGATAAGTGCATATAAGGCAACACAAGCAGCAAAAAGGTGACCTAGTAAACAAAAGACAAGTGCCCCAAACACATGTTGTTTTGCCAAAGGTGCCAAAGATGTGTGATGATCAGTGGACAGTCAGTGTGTCAACCAGTGGCTGTTGTTGTGTCTGAACTGATGGCATGGGCATGAAACCGTGAGTATTAGAATGAAGTGTGTGTGTGTGTGTGTGTGTGTGTGTGTGTGTGGTGTGTGTGTGTGTGTGTGTGTGTGTGTGTGTGTGCGTGGTGTGTGTGACTGTGTGTGTGACTGTGTGTGTGTGTTAAAGAGAGAGAGAGAGAGAGAGAGAGAGAGAGAGAGCATGTGTGTGTGTATGTGTGTGTGTGTGTGTGTGTGTGTGTGTTTTGTGTGTGTGTGTGTGTGTGTGTGTGTGTGTGAATTCTGTACATTTGTTCTGTTTCTGCAACTTGTATCTATATATTACTTTGTATGCATGTAAATTCTATACATTTCTTGTGTTGTGTTTCTGTACTCTTCAAAACACACACACACACCACACACACACAACACACACACACACAAGTAAAAGTTAAGAAATCTGCCCAAAATAGAGTGGACAACCAGAGTGACGTAAAAACAAATGACGTAAAACAGGCTGTAAGAAAGATTTCACGTCACGAGAAAGTTCCTGATCTCAAGTGTCGAACCCATATCGATACTGTCCAAAGAAAAAAAAAGTACAGAAAACACCCAACAAACTAATAAAAAGAGTTCCCCAAATCTTACCACCACTCAGCTGTAAACAACATTTCAATTCTACAAGCAAACAATTCGGAGAGATATGAAACTGGCAGCAACTCCGACCTCCCGAAAGTTTTGATCGTCTCGGATTCTGTTTTAAATGGCATATGTGAAGAGACTAGGTTTGGGGTATGGTTTGCACGTTGAAAAACGTCAGAAGTGCTACACCATACAGGAATGTGAGAATACTCTGTTGGACAATACAGTGGATTATACAGATGCCATTGTACTCCATGTATGTGTGAACGATCTCAAAAGCACAAAAGACACTCAGGAAACATAAAAATTTTTTTGTCAAGCTCGTTCAAAGTCTGAGAAAGAAATATCCCAAAATGCTTATCATCATCAGCGGGTCGCTCCTACCAGACTTTCATACCTAAACACAAAACGTGAAATATTCAACGCCATGTACTGTCTAGTCTTCATGGTGATAAGAACGTATCGTTTGTATTCATGAAAATGTCAACAACAAGGCCCAGTACATGCGGGACAACATCCACCCTTCAAACGAGGTTTGAGTGTCTTTGCTGGGAACCTGGGTCGTCATCTTCACCACCTGTTTTGGTCCAAACCAAGACGACCTGCACGACCTGTCCCCAGCAGACCTACAGGGACGATGAACCCCGCCCACGGCGACAGTACCGGCACCACTACAGCTACATGGCTCCGGTGCCACCGTCACGGCGTGACTTCTTCCGCTGGTTTCCATGACTGTCTTTCTGTCAACTGTGTCAATGCTTTGATTGCATTCAACATCGTCATCTTTGTTATATCTTTTTGTACCAGTTAAAATGATTTCTCCGACCTAAGTACATGACTTTGCGGATTCCTCTAGTTGAATAGTTTCGTTACCACCCATTTGCATTCATCTGTTTATTTTACTTTTTTTTCCTTTTTTTTCTTAAAAGCATTAGTAATTTTTGTTACTGTTTTGACTTTTATGGCTAAAGAGCCAAAATAGACATACTGCAGTGGAATTGTCGCTCGGTGGCAACTAACATCTCCCACCTTCAAGAGCACATTGCAGATAATTCATTCGCCGTTTTAATTCTGCAGTCACTAAATGTGTCTAGATATAAACTACCACGACTGGCAAATTTTTCTACCCCCCCCCCCACCCAGGGGTGTCAACAGACTGCTAAGGCGAAAAGTGTCTACAGCCATCTACCGCCTTTAACATCGCCGGTTCCAGAAAATGCTGCAAATATTCACTCATGTGCAGTGTGTGTAAGATTCGATAAGTCGTTAACACTCAAACACAGTTTCTATTGTACCTCCCCAAAGGAGTTTTTGACTGTAACACGGACTGGTTACGTACTATAGACGTGCAAAATCAGAAGTGGTTGATCGCCGGGCGATTTCAACGAACTTGCTCCCTTTTGGGACAGTTGTTTGCTCTAAAGTTAGCTCAAATCGCCTGGTAGAAAAATATTCTTGATTCTGGCCTTTACCTTCTAAATGATGGGCTTTGTCACTAGACTGCCAGATGTTCCTAACCATAGACCTCAGCACTTGATCTTCTTTCATCTCCGCATCTTTAGCTCTTAGCTGTTCCTGGCAGGTGATAAAGACACTTTGGGAAGTGACCACCTCCCTATTACTATATCCCTCAGAGGTTTTACAGTTGCACAAGACAACACAGTTGATAAAATTCCAAATATAATTATAAACGAGCTGACTGGGAGAAATTCAAATCTATTTTAATGTTTTTAATGTAGCAACTCTTGAAAACCAGGATGTTGAAACTATGTACACACATTTTTTGAATCGGTCTTGTACGCTGCAACCAAATCCATTCCAAAAACTAACCACAAAAGAAGATCAGTTTATAGCGGAAATGTGTGGTGACGGAATCCTGCAAACGTGCTGTTGATGAAAAGAAACTAAAATACAAAGAATATGTTAAAGACAAGCCGAAAATACAATGCAACTATGAAACGGGCCAAAAAATAGAGCAGTAGAGTCATGAAAAAGCTAAACGGGACCACTGGTCGTCCTTTTGTCTCACCGAAGTCTCTAATCATCACGATGTGAAAAAAGTTTGGACAAAGGTCCATGAAATGAAACAGGGAGGAATCTTCCAATTTATCAGTTACTTTAGAAAATGAGCAATTTCCAACTGCTGCTCAAAAAAGCCGAGGCGTTCGACAGATCGTTTGCAAAGAATAGTTCCACAAATAGCCTTTCTGATAAATGCAAAACTATGAGGGAAAACTCAAAGAATAACGATATGTACTGTGATCCAGGAGAAAAAAATGACCATTATCTAAACGCGGAATCACTCCACAGGAATTAAAAAATGCAATAATATTATTACCAACAAAAAAAAACATCAGTTGGTCTGGATGCTCTTTCGAATGAGATGTTAAAACACCTGCCAGATAATTTTGTATCTTTTCTTCATAACATCATAACGAAATGCTGGCAAGATGGAAGTATCCCTTCTGTTTGGAAAGAATCTGTAGTCGTGCCGATCTTAAAGCAGGGCAAACCTAGATCCAAAAAAATAGTTACCGTCCGATTGCCCTCACCTCTCACACGTGTAAGTTAATGGAAAGAATTGTTTTAAGTAGGCTTGTATATCACTGTGAGAAACGTGGTATAATTCCGGCTATACAAGAGGCTTTAGAAAAGGCAGATCAACAATAGACCATCTGGTAAAATTGACGACTCATGTAAAACAACAATTTGCACGAAGAAAAAATGTCCTCGCCACTTTCTTTGATGTCAGAAAAGCGTATGATCATCCTTGGCATGAGAGACTTTTATATAAACTGAAAACCATTGGCCTTTCTGGTCATGTATATAACTATATCAAAGCATTTTGCCCAATAGAAGTATAGAAGCAAAGATACAAAATGTTTATTCCAGCAAGAGATATTTACAAATGGGCATTCCTCAGGGATCGGTAATCGCTCCGCTATTTTTAATATTCTGATATGCGATCTCCCAAAGCATTTATCTAAAAAACTGCTCATTGGTGCAATACGCTGACGATATTTGCATGTGGATGAACGTAACTTTAAAGAAGAAAACTTCAGTCAGATCTGTCAATTTCATTAAAAAAACATTTTCAGCGTGACCTAGATAATATGGCAATATTCATGTTTGAAAACGGCCTTAGTTTATCGGCAGAAAAAAAACCAACATGATGTTATTTGATGCTGGTGGAAGTGTTTGCAATATTCCTACTTTTAAGGTAGATAACAATGTATTGAATTATGTCACCCAGATAACATTTTTAGGAGTAAATATTACCTCAAAGTTAACTTGGAACAACCATATTGAACATATTATCAACGAAGCCAGCAAATCTCTTAATCTTCTTAAAGTGATCAGTAAACAAAATTGGGGAGCAGATACACAAACTTTAGTACACCTTTCGACATCTCTCGTAAGATCAAAATTATCATACGCACAAGAAGTATTCTTCAGCGCTCCAAACTACTTACTTAAAAAGTTGCAAAGCATAGACTGCAAGGCATTTAGACTCGCACTAGGTGTCCCATTTCATGCCAGTGCATCAGGAACGTATTACGAAGCCGGAGTTCTGCCCCTTGACGAGTATAGAAACTTGGCCTGTGCTAAATTCATCTTACGTAGCTCAGCTGTTCAGAACTCAAGCAAAGATGAATTAGCTTTACGATCAGATTTCCATTTCCGAAGCGAGCTAGATCTATTAAATCTAATACAACTATAATGACATATTCCTCAAAATTATTGAAAGACGCTGAGATTGATCCCAAGAATATTGCTGATCGTTTTCCTGTATCCCGATTCAAATTGGGTAATTGCACACGCATGTTTTGATTATAAATATACTGATCTACAAAGAATGTTAACAATAATATATTGTCCTCTCTTGCCAAATCTCATATCGATAGTAATTATTCACACCACCTTAAGTTTTCACCGATGGATCACTGTTAAATGAAAAAGCTGGAAGTGGTTTTGTTATTCCTACCTTAAAGTTGAAAAATCTTTTCATCTCGGGAAGGGGTATTCTATCTTCACGGCTGAGCTGGTGGCAATTCTAATGGCGCTTAACTTTCTTGTTGATACTCCACTTACTATTTACAAAGCACTTTTCTGTGTGGATTCTAAATCTGTCCTTTCAAGGCCTTGAATCTATTGCTGTAAAAATCGAGGTGAGGTGATTTTAGAAATAAAACATCTTGTCAGTATTCTTATATCAAGAGGTACAACAGTTGATTTTTGCTGGATCCTGTCTCACTGTGGGATTTCTGGTAATGAGTGGGCTGACCGGGCTGCCAGAAAAGGAGCACGAAAGTCCGATGAAGCCATAGAAATCAACATTCCTCTGTGTTTATACGAAGGATATGGTCTCTTAAAAAGACGTGTATTGAAAAGGTTTATGAAGCCTACAAAAACTTGGTTCTTATTAAAATACATCTACCTCACTCCAAACTGCTCTGCTGTGACAAATCCCAGTCAGCTACTTTTTCTTCTAGCAATGCGGCTACAAAGTGGAAAGATTACCTATCAATTGGCTAACACAAACGTACTTGAAAAAAACAACCGAAAACTTGAATCCCTGCTTTACAGGCTTAAGCTAAACGCTTTCCGTACAAAATTTCGCCAAAAATTTAAATTGCATCTGCGGAGCAGTTGAAAGTTTCACAACTCAGCATCTTCTTTTCCACTGCGCATATTTCAGAAAAGAAAATCCTGACTGCCTGCGACTGATGGCACGTGTATTTTCCAGAACTTACAAGGTCTTGTTTCTTGTGTTAATTCCTTGATGATTAGTCCAATGGGCTCTTTTTTGTAACAAGTTGTCACGACCGACCCCGGAGGTCTGCCTGACAGGATCGGTCTAGATGGGAGTGAAGGGAGTGACTGACCTCACACGCCTCGCAAGAGCCCACACAAGCAAGATTTACGATACAACACCCATTTTTTCACATCAACACACGCAATCACAAATAATATTTCAACACACGCACCATGCACAATCACAATCAAGCATTCCAACACACACAACATGCACAATCACAATCAAGCATTTGAGTACACGACATACACAATCCAATCAAACATTTCATCACATGACATATACACAATTATAAATAAATAATTCCAGCACCCATCCCTTTCCCTGTCATGTGGTGCCCTCACACCCTGCCTCTCCAAAGTCTACTGGGAGCACCCCGTCGCACTGGGTGCCCAAACCGGGTCGGTTCTTGAAGAGAGTCGTTCAAGGCCGACACCCTTGACACACACAAACAGACGGTGGAGAGCGCGCCACGGGGGACGGGGCGTTGTTGCTGGAGGTCCTAGACGGGGATCTGGACCGTCCAGCCAAGTCCACGGGCTTTTCCACCAGTACGTGGCCTCAACCAGTGCGTGGTCCAACCAGTGCGTGGCCCCAACCAGTGCGCGTTACCAACCAGTGCGCGGTCCAACCAGTGCGCGTTACCAACCCGTGCGTGGCCCAACCAGTGCGCGTTACCAACCAGAGCGTGGCTCCAACCAGTGCGCGGCACCCAACCAGTGCGCGGCACCAACCAGTGCGTGGCCCCAACCAGTGCGTGCTCCGGGTGAAGCCCACGGGAGGAGGGAGAAGGTAACAGCAGCTACCCGTGGGTGACCCAGAAGAGGCGGGTCAAACGACTCTCTCTGCCCTCTGTCCGGTCGAGAGGACAGCAGCGCAGATGCGGAAAAAGGTGAAGTGATGTCTCCCCCCTACAGGCCGACTGTAGGAAATGAAAGGTACCGACTGTACCTTCGACGATAAGGTTAAGAACCAAGACCGGAGCAGGCGCTCCCAGAGACATTTTTCCGCTCGAGTGAAGAGAAAACCTGCCTAAGCGATGGCGGCCAACATGCCAAGCTACGTCACAGTGAGAATACCTCAAGCCTAAGAGGAATTTTGCACGTGCGGCAGGTTGAAAAGGACAGGTGAGAGGCGATAGATAGCAGGTTCGAGAGAAAGGTACCAGCCACCCGTGAACCTGCAGGATGAATTGCACGGGGAGTGGAATTAGAGAGAGAGAGAGAGAAAGCAAACCCAACCTGAGCTAAACTACACCAAAGGTGCAACCACACCACAAGCCACATTAAGGGACGAACATACGACAACAACGACGACAATAAATAAATGAATAATTCTACTACCCTAGATGGGCCAATCGTCATAGGCCTCGTAACAAACCCGTGACAAACCCCCCTTCTAAAAGCATCTGTTTCTCTGAGATACAGTGTCCTTTTAACCTTGCGCATGTGCAAATTCACAACAATGGGACCTGAACCCAACCCTCTGTGATCGACAGAGTACGTAACCCAAATACAACATTCCACGATAGAATTAACAGGGGATACATAATACTACATTTATCAAACAACTAAGCAAACCTTCCAACCATGAAAATAACAACCCGAGCCCATGGTGATTCACTACTTTTAACTGTCACTGAAGTGAAAATGTCCTGATACAGAGACCAAAAGGGGACATAACCTTGGTTGAGGGAAGTGTCCTCTGACTGATTTCCCCAATGTGCTGGCTACGGAGCTCAGCTGAGATAGTCAGCCATCCGTTTGCTGGAACCTTGTATGACGAAAAGTCAAAGCTGACTTGCAGTTCCACTGCCTAACTCATGAGTCGACGATGATGGCCGGATCGGTAAAGGCACTGAAGAGGATGATGATCGCTCTCCAGTACAAAATTCCCGGGCCCGTACTTTTCCTGGGCACGCAGTGCGCGTCCAAATCTCCCGGAGAGCCACAGCAACAGTAGGGACATCGATAGTCCTAAGCGGGACAGCCTCTGGATATCGAGTCGATAGTCTACCGCTACCGAAATGTAGGGGTTTGACCGCGATTGGATGGTGGATTAATGGGTCCCACCAGGTCAACCCCACCTTGCTGAGGGGGCTTCCCAACCAGTGGCACTGACCTAGGGGAACACGCTTCAAGCGACCCTTAGGCGTTGTCCGTTGGCAGACATCGCAACTGCGGCGTACTGTCTAACCTGAGAATTCATTCCGGGCCCAGAAGAAGTCACGTCTTACTCGCTCGAGAGTCCGCTTTGGGGCCCATATGGCCTGCCATGGGTGAATCATGGGCCTCCCGGGGAGAACAGATTCTCTCAAGTTTTGGGGGACAACTAGTTGCTTGGCTACCCGATTTTGCCCGAGTGGAAACCCTAAAGAGGATCCCTTGTGGAGCTTAAAGCTCACTTTGGCATGTCGAGCAGACTGAGCGGGACGATCTACCAGTTTGTCGCAGGCGTTGGACATCCAAGTCCCTGGCCTGAAGAGGACTTGGTAGAGGATCGGCCCTGGCCAGAACCTCCTCAGAGATCGGTGTAGAATGGGACGCAATTCCTGTTCCTGCTTCTTAGCTTTGGGCATGTGGTAACTCCCACACGCCTGTACAGGCAGATCCGTAGACCGGACTGACTACGTCCGTCGCAAGGTGATAGTATTCCCTATGAGAAAGGGAATACATAGGTCGCTCCACGCGATGTCCCATACTTCGCCACAGAGTGGGGGGGGTGGAGATAGAAATAAGTACAGAAGGACGGGTGGAGGGAAAACCCAGCCTCCAACCCGCACACATCATAATGGCGCCCGCTGAGCCTCAGGAGAAACCAAATCCTTATCCCCAAAAAAGCGTTGATGGCTCCAGAATCCTGATGGAGTCGACCAAGGAAGACCCCCCAACAGAAGAAACCCGGGCACTCTGAACCCCCATAAGCTGAGATGGAACCCACGTTAGCCGAGGCACGAGGACGCTGGGAAAGAACTAGCCCAAAGACTACGGCGGCTTTAGGACAATCTTCTATTGTGGCCCGGACGACCCCCAAAGAAAACACAGTCGGGGTGCTGAGGTCCCGATGAACTGCCTGCCTTGTTTTTAAAAAAACCCGCTAGCAGTCGTCGGTGCCTTATTGCCACTAAAACCTGTGGGGGGTTCCTGTCCGTATCTGGGCGATGCCCATAGGGTCTACGGGCTTCAGCAAACACCTCAGCAGTATGAATCGCCGCCGCGAAATCCTGAGGTGCTGGGCTCGCCTATACGGATCCTCAACTCGGGGACACGGTGTGGTCAGTGCTCGATGGATCAGATCCTCCAGCTCCAGCTTAGCCAACTGACGCCGTACCCTAGCGTTTTGCGCAGCCCATCTCAAACTGCACGAAGGTCTCGTCGTTATTCTTTATTCATGGACCTTTAACTTCTCCTGTAGTCTCTGGAGTAAGGGGGAAAGCTTACGCAGAGCCCAAATGCATGTCTGCATAAGACGCGCCTTCATTTAGAGTAAGCACACACCCTTGCAGCACCGACAATCCCAGAAAAAAGGTGCATGGCCTTTTGATCCTCAGACAATTGGTATGAACAAGCTACCTTGTTTAAAATGCTCTAAGAAATATCAATGTCCTCACTAGGTCTGAACTCGGAAGCTTTAATTTTGGGCCTCTAACCTATCACTTGCCTGTCGATCAACCCCCCGATTTACCCAAGCGGGAGGGCGCGAAAGAAGTTGTTCCATCTCCTCCCTGCGCAGAGCCTCCCATCCTATCTAGCTCTTCCCCGCAGGGCTTCCTGCCCGGAAGCCTCTTCCTTACGCCGAGTTTCCTCTTTAGCAGCCCCCTCTCTGCGCTCTTCCCTACGGAGGGCCTCCTGCCTGACAGCCTCTTCCCCACGCCGAGCTTCCTCTTCCCGACGGAGGGCTTCCTGCTGGCAGATCTCTCGTCGCTGTTGCTCTAGAAACATCAGGACAGAGGCGATATCCTGGGCGGGATTACCACTCCGACACGGGAGGGTGACCCGTTTGACCCGTCCCTTGGGTCTCGACTTTCCATGGGAAAGTCCCCCAGGGCATACTCCTTACGAGGGGAAGCATGGAGAAGAGAGGGTTTCGGTTTTGTGACTCAACAGAAGCCCACAGTTGCTCGCTATGCTCTGACGCTTCCGAGCGGAAGTGCCCGTCGGGGTCCCAGCAGAAAGATCCCCTAGCGAAGAGGTAGTGAAAGTACTCACTGGACTATCGGCTACAGCACTGGAATAAGTGGAAGTTTACTGTAGTCGAAGTACTGGTACTAATAGTAGGGACTATATTTTGAAAACCCTTCTTCGACGCACGCGTCGCCATACCCCCAGCACCCGGGCGTTGCCCTGACAACAATATCCTATGGTTCTCAATACAGGGGAAAGACAATTCCACTAGAAAAAACAGATATTTTAGGGGGGGTGTGTGTGTGTGTGTGTGTGTGGATAAGTTCCGGCTGCTCCACTTGGCAACACCGCGCTCACAGCACGAGCAACAGTGCGGTGGGGCTCACCGAAAAAAAAAAAAAAAAAAAAAAAAAAGGTCCCGGGTGTCCCACTCTGGCAACACCGCGCTCCACAGCACGGCAACAGTGCGGTGGGGCTCACCGGAAAAACAAACAAACTGGCAGACGGAATCGGAGAAAGGAAAAAGTGACACTAACGTCCGATACACCCCCCTGTATCAATAACCACCGGTAAAAAAAAACTGGCTAACCCCAAACAGGAATGACAGACTGAGCGGGCAACAGAAAGGAAAGACTTACGGCCGTATCTGCGTGAGGTACCGGCGGAAGGAGGTCTGGACGCGGTTTGATTCCCCTGGTCTCACCTCGACTCCCAGTCACCCCCGGTTTTTCTTCAGGCCACAAGACTCCCTACCGCTGGAGTCACTCAGCCAACCACCCACAAACAACCACAACAAACTAACTAAACGTATAAAAAAACGACAGAACTAAAAGGTACTCCGCGAAACGAGAGAGAGACAGTCAGAGCCCCTCACATCCCAGACGAGCCCCCACAATTGTCACGACCGACCCCGGGAGGTCTGCCCTGACAGGATCGGTCTAGATGGGAGTGAAGGGAGTGACTGACCTCACACGCCTCGCAAGAGCCCACACAAGCAAGATTACGATACAACACCCCATTTATTCACATCAACACACGCAATCACAAATAAATATTTCAACACACGCACTATGCACAATCACAATCAAGCATTCCAACACACACAACATGCACAATCACAATCAAGCATTTTAATACACGACATACACAATCCCAATCAAACATTTCAACACATGACATATACACAATTATAAATAAATAATTCCAGCACCCATCCCTTTCCCTGTCATGTGGTGCCCTCACACCTCTGCCTCTCCAAAGTCTACTGGGAGCACCCTGTCGCACTGGGTGCCCCAAACCGGGTCGGTTCTTGAAGAGAGTCGTTCAAGGCCGACACCCTTGACACACACAAACAGACGGTGGAGAGCGCGCCCCGGGGGACGGGGCATTGTTGCTGGAGGTCCTAGACGGGGATCAGAACCGTCCAGCCAAGTCCACGGGCTTTTCCACCAGTACGTGGCCTCAACCAGTGCGTGGTCCCAACCAGTGCGTGGTCCCAACCAGTGCGCGTTACCAACCAGTGCGCGGTCCCAACCAGTGTGCGTTACCAACCCGTGCGTGGCCCCAACCAGTGCGCGTTACCAACCAGAGCGTGGCTCCAACCAGTGCGCGGCACCAACCAGTGCGCGGCACCAACCAGTGCGTGGCCCCAACCAGTGCGTGCTCCGGGTGAAGCCCACGGGAGGAGGGAGAAGGTAACAGCAGCTACCCGTGGGTGACCCAGAAGAGGCGGGTCAAACGACTCTCTCTGCCCTCTGTCCGGTCGAGAGGACAGCAGCGCAGATGCGGAAAAAGGTGAAGTGATGTCTCCCTCCTACAGGCCGACTGTAGGAAATGAAGGTACCGACTGTACCTTCGACGATAAGGTTAAGAACCAAGACCGGAGCAGGCGCTCCCAGAGACATCTTCCGCTCGAGTGAAGAGAAAACCTGCCTAAGCGATGGCGGCCAACATGCCAAGCTACGTCACAGTGAGAATACCTCAAGCCTAAGAGGAATTTTGCACGTGCGGCAGGTGAAAAGACAGGTGAGAGGCCGATAGATAGCAGGTTCGAGAGAAAGGTACCAGCCACCCGTGAACCTGCAGGATGAATTGCACGGGCATGGAATTAGAGAGAGAGAGAGAGAAAGCAAACCTAACCTGAGCTAAACTACACCAAAGGTGCAACCACACCACAAGCCACATTAAGGGACGAACATACGACAACAACGACGACAATAAATAAATGAATAATTCTACTACCCTAGATGGGCCAATCGTCATAGCCTCGTAACAAACCCGTGACACAAGTGTTCCTATAGATAGCGCGCTTAACATTTTGGTTATGCCAGATATCCTGTACTCTTTTATGTTTTAAATACTTGCTTGTGCTAATGTTTAGCCTAGTTGTAAAGAATTTTTAGTATGAATCACTATATATAGCTAACTGCTCGTAACAAATCTCTTATCGGTCCATCAACACACACACACACGCGCACACACACGCACGCACACGCACGCACACACACACACACACACACACACCACACACACACACACACACACACACACACACACACACACACACACACACACACACACGAACGCACGCACGCACGCACGCATACACACGCTATTTCCCTAACTCTGTCTAAAATCACTTTATGTGAATAGACGTTAAATTGAAGAACGAAACGAACACACACACACACACACACACACACACACACACACACACACACACACACACACACACACACACACACACACACACACACACACACACACACCACCTCTCTCTCTCTCTCTCTCTCCTCTCTCTCTCTCTCCTCTCTCTCTCTCCCTGTGTGTGTGTGTGTGTGTGTGTGTGTGTGTGTGGGGTGTGTGTGTGTGTGTGTGTGTGTGTGTGTGTTCAGGTTATCCTACAAGTTTGTGCATGTGTATGCAAGTGCAATATTTGGATATGTTTGTGTGTGTGTGTGTGTTGTGTGTGTGTGTGTGTGTGTGTGTTGTGTGTGGGGTGTGTGTGTGTGTGTGCATGTGTACATGTGTGCTTGTGTGTGTGTGTGTGTGTGTGTGTGTGTGTGTGTGTGTGTGTGTGTGTGTGTGTTATTATAAAGTTTGTACCACTATGCATGTAACATGCATATCAGATTGTTTTTAATGTTGAACGCACGTGTCAGTGATAGAAATGAAGTATGTTACACGCCACAACATAAAAACCATGCCACACATGCAAATCTTTGTTTCTGCAGAGGCTAAGGACTGTGTGGCGGTTCAAACGGTGAGTATACTGCGTGTGTGTCCTTGAATAATAAATGTGTAAACTACCTCTGTGTGTGTGTGTGTGTGTGTGTGGTGTGTGTTTTGCTGTGTGTGTGTGTGTGTGTGTGTTTCGTTTGTTAATTTAACGTCTATTCACCTAACAGTGGATCTTAGACAGTATGTAAGTGTTATGTGTGTGTGCATGTGGTTTTTTTGGTGTATGCATGCAACAGTTTGGTGTTATTTTGGCGTACATAGGTATGGAATAAGGCATTTTAGCCTAGATAAAGATAAATAAGAATTGAAAAAAAAAAAAATAAAATAACCCCCCCCCCAAAAAAAAAAAAAAAAAACAACAACAAGAAAAAAACAAAGAACAAACAAACAAACAACAAACAAAAACACCAACAAACAACTTAACTGAATCCAAAACCTTTAAAGAAACACTAAATAAGCAACTAACACCAGATGGGGAAAAGTAAACATAGACGTTAAAGTAAATGTCCACTGCTCTTAATCAGTCATGAACAACTTCAAAAATGTTTGATTCCATTGGAGATGACGTCCCTTCAAGGCTGACCTCGAACGGTTCAGGTTCAACAACCAGCAAGGTAAGTAGGGCTTCATTCTATCGCACAAAAAAGTAGAGTGGAACAGGGTGATTTGCTGCCACGAAAATGCAAGTCACAAGTTACAGAATTTGGTTTGTGAAGGCAATCAAGCCTCATCTAAAAAATCAAACTTTTAAAATCCTCTCTTGGTAGACATTCTTGATACTGTGTTTTATGTCTGATATCTTTTAAATAATATCCCCTTGCTTTTGTTTCTGTGCCTTTTCCGCCTTATTTGAAATAGGAGGATGGGGGGGGGGGGGGTGGTGGGAGTTCCAGGAATACGTCTTTTTAAAAGACTATAACTCACATGTAAGGATAAAGGAATGCATATCATTGTAAATCAGTTCAGTGGATAGCTGCCTTTGTGCGAATTGGTCTACCCTATTCATTCGCAGATAATCCACATTGTGATGGAACCCAACAAAAAACGACATAGGAAACCACGTAACTGCAAAAAAAAAATGAATAAAGTGGTAGACTACCTGATAAGAGTTTCTGCCCTCACACTGTATTCGAAAATTTAAGAGCTTGTAGACTGATTTGAATCAACGCAAAGTAGTATTTGGAAATGAAAAATTGAAATCAAGAAGAAAGTGTAATGCCATAATAATGGCAATATGTTCCGCCAGTAAATATGGAAATAATCTTACCCAAGTGGTAACTTTTCTCTATATTTTAAGGATGGAATTATGATGCTGACCTGAAAGACAAAAAATATGGGGAAAATTGCTAGTACAGAACCACCAGTAAAAATTTTAAGGTGATTTATAATAAGTATCAATTTATATGTATTTGTCATAACTTGGCAGCAAATGTCCATCACTTTTTAAAAGTCGTGGTAGTCTAAGTCCATAATATGCTCTACTAAGTTCCCAATCCGGGATAGATGCAAAAAGACACCCGTGGACCTACTTTTGAGGGCAGTGGCCTGCTTTGTAAAAACAAGTCGGATGTTAAGGAGCTATTCGATTTAGAGAATTCGATATTTTGTGCCCGTTTAGGAAATCTTATTTCTGAATTTTAATCAGTTTCACTGTTATTAAGATTTTGTACTGTAAGACATCATAAAATACTTTTGCCATACCAATTGTCATATTTTCTTCAAAGGCAATATTCCATCTGCCATATAAAAGTTCTTAAGTTGATGTATGAACCGGACACCAAGAGCTACTTGTAAGCTTTCTAATCGAGACTCTGTCAACTTTTTAAATAAACATTTTGGGGCCTGAGAAAAATGTCTCCTGTTCATCGGATAATTATTGATCGTACAAGCGCAGTAGCTAAATGTGTCAATACTTTACTGGTCTTTTACCCCTTGATGAGTTGACTCATCTCTTTTCAAAAAATTTAAAGTTTTCTTAGCTATTTGTAGAATAGTTTGTATGTTGATAATTCCAGCCCAATTAAAGTAAATTTACGCCTAAAAATTTTAACACGACTTTTTATATTAAGCATATATCCATCCAAATTTGAAATAAGGCATAAATTAGGATCATAACCAGTATTGAACAGAACCAAGCGATTTTTCGCTGAAAAGGCAATCATTTTCATCATGTACCTACTATTTTAAATCTAGTTCATTTTGATATAACCTTTTATTAAGTTGATTGATCTAACTGTGTGTGACGTTTAAAATAACTTTCATCCATATACAGATATCATCCCGCATATTGTACTGTACAATCATTTTTTGTATGATTTATGAAGATCATGGATCAAAATATTAAACAGGAAAGGAGCTATCACAGCTCCTGCGGATACCCCTCTGGATATGTCTTTCATTAAATATACCTTTCCTACCTTCGTCCTGTATGTTCTACACACTCTTAAACAGTTTTTAAGTAATTGTACAAACACCCTGAGAGACACTATTAACTACTTTCAATATGTTTAGAAGTTTTAATGCCAGACTTGTCATAGCCCTTCTAATGTCAAAAAACGTGCAAGTACATTTTTCCAACGTGCGAAACTGATATTAACCTGTGTGTTATTTTTACAAATGGTCAATTGTAATCTACCGTTTCAAAGCCAGCCTGTTTGTATTGGTATAACAATTTTTTTTCAAATGAATGTTTCCAAGCTCCTTAGAATAATCCTTTTCCATAAGTTTTCCCACATGTTAATTGAGAGCTAATTGGCCTGTAGTTGTTTTTGTCTGATTTGACTTGCCTCTTTAGGAAAGGGTTACAATTGATTTTTTTCCACAAGATGGTTGAAGCCCTTCAGAACCAACAATTTCTCTGAAAAATAATTCAGAAACATTGTGAAATAAACATGTCAAATGCCTTCATTGGAAATCGGCATCTTGTCCCACTGATTTTCTTTTCGAACCAATAGAGGAAAATTGCATCCTTTACTTCTTG
Source organism: Conus ventricosus (assembly GCA_018398815.1). Lineage (NCBI taxonomy): Eukaryota > Metazoa > Mollusca > Gastropoda > Neogastropoda > Conidae > Conus > Conus ventricosus. Next base: position 68,353,322 of record CM031614.1, read on the forward strand.
GAAATTGAAGGGAAGCATTGTGTAGTGACTGGCTAATTGACTTTTTCATGCATTTCCTTATCCTCCATTTCTCCTGTATATCTTTTGTTTTCTGTCAGGCCCCTCCCTGTTGCTATGATTTGAAAAAATATTTGCAAATCTTTCCGCCTTTTTATATTTTGAAGAAACTCATTATTTTCTAATGTTAGGGATAATTCAGAAGACTCATTCCATTTTTTATGTCTTCAATTTTTTTCCATGTTTCTGAGATCTTTGTGGCATGTACTTCACTTTCACAGAATGTGACCAGTATTGCTCCTTGACTTTTTCGATTTCTCTGTTACTGGTGATTTTTTGCTCTGTTTCTTTTCACAGTTTTTTGTCAGGCTCTTTCTTATCTTTTAAATAAATTTTATAGCCTGCATCTTTTTTCTCTGCATCTTCACAAGTAGCATTCCACCATACATTGCCTGGCATATTGTTTGATGCGTCAGAAATGGCCACCTGGTATGAGAGATCAGCTGCATTAAAACAATATCAACAAAACTCGCGTACTTGTGTCAGTGTAATCAGACATTATCTCTCACAATTGTAAGTATAGAGCATGTTTTTTCAAATTTATCCAAACAGCTTTATTATATAATATATATGGGGATCATATCTTTATCGTGGTTTTGAACGATTGTTTACCCTTAATGGTAAAAATTATTGGCAAATGATCATTACCAAGAGGATCTTTGAAGGTAATAGACCACTCACACTTGTGCTATGCAGAGAAATAAAATGTTAAATCAATGCTGTGCTCGATGGTGTTAAATTCAGGTATTCTTGTTACACCTGCCATCCATTAACATACTCAAAGAAGAGTCTACTATATTCCACAAAGCGATTGAGTGTTACTATTTCGCATCATTATCCCAAAAACGGGGCATGTAGTAAAAGTCACCTGCTATTAACTATTTTCTCTTGCTGTCCGGTATAGCCGGCCGAAGCAATCTGTGTTTTATCATGTCAGGACCTTTTGGCAAATAAAGGACACACACGTTTAATGAAATAATTCGTTTGAGTTTCATTTTGCTGCACATGCATTAATGGTTTTAACCTTTTTTGCTGCACATGCATTAATTGTTTAACATACTTTGAAATGTAGTTTCTATTTCAAAGTATTCAACCTTTTCTTGAATAATATAGTCAGTAGTGACCCTCCTTGTTTCGTTGTTATTTGGAATATTGGAGGGTAATAGAAAGTTTAGCAATTTTTGGAATTTTTGTTCAGTTCATTTAAAAGACTGAAATATTAACACTATTAATAATAACAGTGTGTGGTGTGTGTGTGTGTGTGTGTGTGTGTGTGTGTGTGTGTGGGTGTGTGTGTGTTAAAAACATGATCCTATGAATTTATGTTTTTTGTACTGTGTGTGTTGTGTGTGTGTTTTGTGTGTGTTGTTGTGTGTGTGTGCGCGCGCGCCGTGTTGGTGTGTGTGTATGTGAAGAAAACATGAATCCTATGATTTATGTTTGTACCTTTTGTGTGTGTGTGTGTGTGTGTGTGTGTGTGTGTGTGTGTGTGTGTGTGTGTTGGTGTCTGTGTGTCCTGTGTCGTGCGTGCATGCGTGCGTGCTTGCATACGTGCATGTGTGTGTGTGTGTGTGTGTGTGGGTGTGTGTGTTTTGTGTGTGTGTGCGTGTATGTGTGTGTGTGTGTGTGTGTGTGTGTGTGTGTTCTTACTACGTAAAGATCTAATCTATATGTTAATTTTTTTTTTCAATAAAAGGCAAGACAAGTAAATTACAGTGCATATTCTTCCCGAGTACTTTTGCCAGCCATTAAACCCCACACTCCCCTCACACAATATCATCAGCAACAGAAGACACATCCCCCCGCACCGGCACCCCACTGGGAGGGTGCGGGGGGGGGGGCCCCCAGGGGCGCGGATTCTTCTCCTCGGGAGCTTATGTAATGGACTTGAATAGTTTCTGATGTTTGGTGGGAGTACCCTTCTTACAGAACTGTATAATTTCTAGGCTAGACCGTGATTACATCTGCATGTACTGTGCCAGTGGGCACACAGACCGTCAGAGTCCTACAACTAGAGGATACATGATAACACGGCAGGACTACTATATTTCAGGAATATTGAGATATACAGCTTTAAATGTACAACATGTCTCGTTGTCATGAGAGACGAGGCCATGGTGACAGGGAGTTCAGGTCATAGATATTGTGTGGGAGATGTTTATGGCGGTAGGAACTCACCCATGTTATTTTGCACGAAAACCCCTTTTCATAACAAATCAAGTCATCTCTTATCATTTTGGCCAAAATCAACACCTTTTCACACTAAGATTAACACGCCAAAACCTCTAAATTGACATAATCGTTAATTTAAAACGGGTTCCGTGCAAAATAGTGATTTGTGATCGTGAAACCGAAGATATTTACATTCTCTCCAGGGCATAAAATTCTAAATGGCTTACAGTCCGTTTTCTTCCACTTCCAGCACCATTAATAAATCAGAAACCAAACAACTATCTTCCATCTTGATTAGTTATTTATATTTAATGTTTTTATGTCTATGTTACTAAGTCTTTAAATGACTAATTCTGCTAACCTGTATAACTGATAACGCATTAAACCCTGCCGTAATTTGATGGCAGTGCTCGTAAACTGTAGAGGGCTGCTCATTAAAACAACTGCCGGCCTGTTTTTAACTCCTCTAAATGGACATACAACATTGGTTTCACGAGAAAATCGGTGGTCTACTGCCTACATAGTCATAAAGACTGCTTTTTAAGTACATATGTGATTGCAATATGATATTTTCACACTATCATAAAAGCCTAAAATTCGATGCAAGGCTTCTAAGAAAAACGTACTCCCCCCTTTTTCTTCTGGAAAATCATAGCAATTATAAGATTTGCTCATTAATTTTAACTAAATGTCAAAATTGCTAAATACTTCTCTTAAAGAACAAAAGTTGAGTACCATTGGGTATTTTTAATTTTTATAATTGGGGCCTTGTTCGTCCTTAACATGCCACCCAGTATTCTAGCTCTTTTCAAATATGTTAAACCATATTACTTAAACCCAATTTCTTTTAAGGGCAACCCTATAATCACCGCGCCTATTGCAAATTGGTACGTTAAGACACACTTTTGTTTTTGTGGTTTATATAGAATACATCTTTTTTATTACTATTTATAAAAACTATTTAAAAAATGAACCTTTAATATAACAGAAAGTGCACTTAAGCTTTTATATAAACCCCAAATCATTGACTTCAGTTACTAACCATTGCAGTATGACGAATCATATGGCATTCAAGTCAGACATGTAAACCCACTAACTAATATTTTAAATCCCGCAATAAATAAAGAATAATGCCACAGCATTGCATCTCGCCCTATGACTTTTACCAGAATCATTTAAATTTTGCCGTTTACATGCCGCAACCACTGCTTCGGTGTTTCATATGCCAAACCATTTAAACAACCCCAATCTTTTAGTAAGGTCAGTATATAACTTTCATGTTTATTACCAGTACAGGCGAATACTAACTGAACTACAAGTGCCCTCCCCAGTGACAATGCGTTTAATCCATTTAAAAGCCCAATGGACAATAATGCATATGAAAGAATCTGCAACGAATTTAACATTAATCCTTCAACTGATTTTAGACAAAAGTTAGACCGCAATCATGGGTTAGGCACATTGTATTTGTGGGGTACAAAAAGAATATAATTATGACTACTGGCCTGGCCACACCTCTTTTCAACCAAACAAACAAGTTCGATTAGGATCCATAGAACAAAAACACCCTGATGCTTGGACAACATTTATCTTAGATGAAAGTGAAGGTCTAACAATGCCAGGAGTGCAAAGACTCAATGACTCCATACGGACATACGTTTGGTGTCTATTAGGAGCACAAGCACAGACTAAGTCTAGCATAGTTGATCAGTCTACAGGCTTTGATGCTAGAAAACAATATCTAGCCAATTTAGAAGATGCTATTAACTCAGCTGTTGATTTGCCTGCCAGCATACAAAGGTATCAAGACGTTCTTGCGCATGCTAGGTCAAAGGTTGACTTTGTTGTAGGCCATGGATTATACATGCTACCCTCTGACCTAGACTACAGATTGGCATGATACAGAATTATAACAATGAAATCCTTATAGCTGGAGACGACCAAAACTTAGGGCACAATCAAGGCTTAAACACAAGGCCCGCTCCATCCATTTTAAAGAAAGTACCTAGCCCTGAAGAAAGCGATCCAGAAGCGCCCCACGGCCAGAAAGCAGCCCAGAAAGCAGCCCACCTGTTGATCTGCCTCACACTGACAGTCATACTAGCGAAAAGACAGCCCTTGTTGTATTTTTAACTTTTACTGGATTAGCTATACTTTATTTCACTAAAAATTAATCCAGCAGCTAGCACTCCTAACGTCCACAGATGGTCAGCCATATAACCAGCAACTTTGCCTATAGTAGACGAAACCCAACTAACAACACTACCTATTATGCCAGGCAGAGCATCAAGCGCTTTGGCAGCTAACTTCTTTAATAAGTTTGCTAGATGATGCAATTGTTTTCTAATCCAACTTTTACCAGGCTGGGGTGTCGGAGGCGTTACTGGCCCTGTTGGCGCACCACCTGTTAAAGCATAAACGAGTGTAGAGATAGCAAACCCAACAGCTGTTAATATACTAACTATTGTAATCCCCTGTTCCCTGAACAGAGTCCTTATTCTTTCAGCTAGTGTAGTGTTTTCATAAAGTATTCTGTTTATAGTTTCTCTTATTCTGCTTGTTTGGGATGCTAGCTGCGCTCTGTTAGTAGACAGCACTTCTAACCTGGCTGCCCTTTGTAGCATTAAATCTTGTATTTTCTGCTGTATTCTAACCTTTTCTTCTCGACCTAAATTGTTATCATCTGCATCAGCTAGTTTATTTTTTTCTTCTTCTATCTCTATCTAGCTCACGAAGTTTTGCTAAATTGTTTGTTAGTTCACCCCTTATTGTCCGTAGAGCCTCCTTAAGCCCCAGGATTTCACGCATAGGTAATGGGGAATCTTCAATTGTTTTTAACTGCGTCTCCTCATTAAAACTCGTTTCAATTTCTGCTATTAGTTCATCTGCTGTTCGATTTAATTCTTGAAGAGGTATGTTTTGTATTTTAAATTGTGTTGGCAACTCTTGCCCCCAGTTCTGTAAACGACTAACAGCTTCGGCTCTAAGCTCTAAAAGGTTTAATTGTTCTGCCTTAGCAATAGGGAGTTTTCGCCTTATTGTGCTTAGGGTTTAAAAACTTGTTTGGGTTTTGCGTTGAAGTAACTTTTACGCGGTCTCCTGCACCAGTTCTTATATACAATTGCCCACCATCTTCCTCAAAATCGTTAGGATCAAGCACGCCTGGTAGCTCTCGTCCTAAGCTTCTATAGAATGATTCAATTCGCTGTCGCAATAGTTCTTGACGTTGGCTAGGGAATAAAGACCCCGCTCCTTCAAGCTCTTCTTGCAATGACCCAGACAGCAAGGGTCCTAGGTTCCACCTAGGTTCTAGCTAGCTCCAGCTTGGTTGTTGTAGATATCCTAGGCTCATGGAACCCCATCTAGGTTCTACCTTGGCACTAGTTTGCCACCCAAGCAACGTGCTGCACCTAGGGTGCCTAGTTTGATTCTAGGTACATACTACCCGGTCACTCAAGTGAGCGCTGACCTAGGGAACCAAGCTAGGCTCTGACACAGCTCTAGCCTGCCACCCTAGCACGCACGCTTTATCTCTCATGATACGCTGAGTCACCAGGCCAACCAAACTGGCCTATATTTAGCGCAAATCTCAATTGTATTTTTATCTTTATCTTTTTCTTTTGTTTTACATTCTACAATATTCTAGTAATCACTAAAAATGATAGAAAATACGAGAATGTTGCACAATAATTTTTGATTGTTTTATGTCTTTTTTTTGTTTTTTGTTTTGGTATTGACATGAGATTTTCCGATCCAGAATTTTGTGTGGTGGTCGATACTTTTTATTAACCGGATTCGTGCCGTTCGTCGTTGTTCCTTCGTCGCCATGTTCGGTTACAGTGGGCTTGTTGGACTTTTCCTCCATCGTTTAAAAGGTAGTAGTTGTTCTTTTCTTTTTCAAAGCATGTCTTCATACCGGTCTGAAAACAGACGTATACGAATATTTGTTTCTGAAACTTTAAAAGCTTGTGATCAGGCTGCAGTTATTTTCGATGAAAGGTCTAGCAATCCAAACAAAGCGCAGAAATTATCTTCTGTTTATGATCATGATTCAGATCGACAGCCACCACTTCTTCGTAGTACTTTGTGTTCGGACTCTGTCAGTAACAGTTGTAATATCTGAAGATCATTTTATCACTTGGTGGAGTGGGAAATGGAGGAGGGGTACACCCAGCCCTCTGTATCGATCGTGCACGGATGTTCAGTTGCACCAATGAGCCCCCAACAACGGATCAGCTGCACTTGTAAGGAAAATTTTTTCCCCAGATGTCTCCTGGTCATCTCACAGCACTCCAGGATCCTCAAAAGCTCAAGTAAGTCTCTTTGAATATTTCCTGAACAATTACGTAGTGGGGGGAAACAAGTGCAACAACAGTGTAGAAAGAGATTCTTCTCGGTTCCCATTAGGATTAGGCAGGAATCCTGGAGGTACTGGCAAAGGCTTCAGTATGGTGAAGGCCCTCCAGTGGTCAGTAAAGTTTTGCACTCATCGGGTGTTGGCAGGCCAGGTTTCTACTTTTGATGTTGTTGGAACTGTCTGAGTGGACAGCTCTGCTGTTCAATAACCCAAGCATTGTCAGCAGCTAAGAATTGTGCAGAAAATATTGAATATTTCCTCAGCGCCATTAATACTAGACTTAAATAAACAGCCCCAATGACGGCAGAACAGTCCCAACAACACCAAAAGTAGAAACCTGGCCTGCCAACACCCAATGAGTGCAAAACTATATTGACCACTGGAGGGCCTTCACCATGAGATCTGTCGAGATGACGTCACTAAGTGCCGGGAAGAGTTATCGTTCGTTCTTGGGGGCTGAACCAATGCCACGAACGTGTTCTGGAAGCAGACTTACGCACGCTCCGCGTTGGTTGCAGAAGGAAAATATATAGTAAAAGAAGGAACTTCAAGTGCAAGATGGTCAAAAATTGTTGCGTGAAAGGCTGTCACAATAAACAAAGTCGGGAAAAAGATAGGCGCTATTTCAGCATACCGACCGAAGTAACAACGAAGGGGAAGATCATCGAAGACCTAACAACGAGGAGACGGAGAGAATGGGTGGCACAACTTCGACTCAAGGCCGTTACATTTGGGTCTGACACTTCCAACAGATCTGTTTGCTCCGACCACTTTGTAAATGGTACGTTTTTTTGTGGGTGCTGTATGTCGGTTTATCTCTGTATGTTTGTTTTCCGTGCACTCACAATCTGCAGAGACAGTCTACTTTCGCTTTAGATCTCTCTCTTTACTCTGTGTCGCCGTCTCCTTTGTGAACCGGATGCCTCGTCTGCGTGCAGCAGAAGGCAGCTGAGGGGAAAACATTTTATGTAGGACTTTAAAAAAAAAATTTTTTGCCACTTGATCTTTTAAGTCTTAGATCAGTACACGGGGGCATGTAAATCACTGAAATAAGAAAAGAACGTGCAAAAATAAGAAAAGAACGTTCAAAGGATATAATAATATTTTCATTGACAGACAGATGAGTGACATGTGCTTCTGTCCTTCTTTAAAGTAATCTTCTACGTTGACTCCACATTATCCTAGTTTGTGTTTGATTGTGCGTGTGCACCCACGTGTGTGCGTGCACACACACACGTGTGTGTGTGTGTGTGTGTGTGTGTGTGTGTGTGGTGTGTGTGTGTGTGTGTGTGATACTTAAAATACTGGTATAAGTTTTAAATATATGTGAAGAGTATTTTCTTCATTTGCATCTTTTTTCAGTTTTGTTTTTGTTTTTTGATTGTATGTTTCTTTGTCTAAAAGTTTTAAGGCCTATTTCAGGTGAAATCCCATCTCATTCATTTGAAACTTTTTGAAGTATGGAAGTTATTTTCTGTGATCAATTTTAATTTTGTTACTGATCTGTTTTGTAATGTATTGCAGGAGTGAAGGCTTACATTATGGATGTCACCAACCCCAGCTGAAAACCAACTCTGAAGCTGGGATATGAGGCCTACAAAGAACTGAAAGGAAATAGGTATGAGAGGCATCAAAACAGAAACAGTAACAAGCAGTTAAAGACAACAAGTGATGAAGTTACTGAAGTGGAAACAGATGCACATTTTGGAGAAGACATTCTGTGTACTGATGACACTGAAACCAGTGTAAATGAACTGACAGTTCAGTCACCACCACCTGACAGTGATGAGTTTGGGACATTTTGTCAGACCGAGTCACAAATGAGCAGCCTAACAGTAGAAGAGGAACAGTTAATGAGAGGTGAACTGAACAGACTGACTCAGGAAAACCTGCAACTGAAAGAGGCCCTTGCCAGCAAAAAATGACTCTGCAGTCTCTGCACGATCAAGACGACACAGTCAAGTACTTCACAGGACTGACTGACTTTTCAGCACTGTCAGTCCTGTTTGGTTTTCTGGCTTCTCATATGCCCCAGAATACAAGACGAGCTCTCACTCACTTCCAAGCTTTGATGTTGACTTTGATCCATATGAGACTGAATACTCCTTTGAAACACCTGGCCTACATCTTCTGTGTGTCAAGATCCACTGCCTCCAAAGTATTTCATGAAACAATACATGTTCTGTACTACAGGCTCAATGCACTGGTGTTCTGGCCAGACAGACATAGTATTCACACAAGTTTGCCTGTTCAGTTTAAGGGGTATCCATGGCGACGAGTTGTGTCAATAATTGACTGCTTTGAAATATTCATT
>CM031614.1:68367221-68384721 GCA_018398815.1 Conus ventricosus
TGCTCTTTTACAACACTTTCTACTTCACAACATCTGTCACACACCCCTGGACTTGACAGACAGCTGCATTGAGAAGTTCCACTTCAGGGAGGGTAATGTGTGTGTATAGGGATGGGGGGGGGGGGGGGGGGGGGCAAGAGAAGGGGAGCTCATATCTCTCCATCCACTCTGAGGTAGGGGGTGGGTGTGAGAGGTTGGGTAGGTTCATACAAATACAAATAGTGTTGTTGAAAAAGTAAACAACGCGGTGGGATGATGTTCATTGTGACAGGTGCCCAATAGTGTGTTGGCATAATATGCTGATGTTGGTTGAGAAAAGATAGCAATGACCAATGAAAAACAGGGTATCATGTGTTTTTACACACACACACACACACACACACCAAAACACACACACACACACACACACACACACACACACACACACACAAAGAAGGAAAAAAAAGGGGGGGGGCACATGTAAACAGTATTCCTGGTGAGTTATCATAATGAGACTAACTGTGGAAAGTTTTCACACACATATTCACACACACACTCATTTTAAAAAAAAATCATTAATCAGTCACTGATGGGTGATGATCATGTGAGATCAACAGTACTATAGGAAGGTCTTCTTCTCTGTTCACTTAGGCAGGAATCCTGGAGGTGCTGGCAAAGGCTGCTGTATGGTGAAGGCCCTCCAGTGGTCAGTAAAATTTTGCACTCACCGGTGTGTTGGCAGGCTAGGTTTCTACTTTTAGTGTTGTTGGGAATGTTCCGCTGTCACTGGGGCTGCATGGATAAATTGAAGACTCGCCAGTGTGGAATATTGTGGAAATGTGATGTCACAGTCTGGAGTGCCCTGTTCTCAGTCTCACAATGATGGAGAGAACGTATAAATACCAATCCTGACTCACTTTCGCCCTCAAACCAGTTTTCGGGCGAAAGTGACCCAGGATTGGTATTTATACGTTCTCTGACAAGTAAGACTTCAAACTATGTTTTCCTAATCATTTTCGCGCATACAGTCATTTTCAATACTATCATTTTTGCGGAGACAGTCACCAAACTAAAACTTGGCTGAGACACTGCGAGCACCCCTAATTAGAGGGCTTGGGGTTTGTGGCAGGCAGTACCCTGAACGGATCCTATGACCTGTAATTATGTGATATTTTCATTTAGACACGGAGCCATAGACATACGTGTTCTGCGTTTCACAAAATATGTCGCGCGCACACACACACACACTACACACATATCCACAAACACACACACACACACACACACACACACACACACACACACACACACACACACACACACACACCACACACTCACTCTCTCTCTTTCTCTTTCTCTCTTAATTAAATGACATAAAATTCGCACACTTCTTCTGACTAATTTTTACCTACAAACTTTGTACACAGACAGCAAACACAGGGCTGAAACCCTATCACTTAATTTACGGCTCGCGGCAGTTTGCAACCAGAGCGCCTAGCCTGTGCTGTGTAAACGAAACGCACTCGGCTGGGTTGCACCACATTTGGAAAATTCGAGATTGCCACGTCGACCACACCGGATCGAGGCTGTCACGCGACACGACTGGGGCCGTCATTGTTGTTGGAGCTACCGCACAAAGAAGGCTGCGTTTTGACTGCGCTCTAGTGTGCCCACTGTGTTTTAATTGTGTTATTTTAAAATGGCTAAAACGTTACTGAAGAACAGGTTTGTGCATTCGTGGCCATAAGTTTTACTTTAACTGCATGTTAGAGTATTTGTTGAAAGAATTAGGCGAAGCATGTTGTGAAACCGGAGAGATTGTTTTTCTAGAAAACGAAAAAGTGAACTAACTGCTTTGGAAATGAACGACTATCTTAAAGGTTTGTTGGCTCAAGGAAATGAAACAAGATATAGCCAGTTTTAATACGTGTTTGACTATTGATGAGATGGTTCTTTATCTAATAAATGGCGCTGCATTGTTGAAAGTTGGCCGAAGCAAAACAAACCATCACGCGTTGATTGTTGGGAGCTGGCTCGGGACAGCTAAAGCCATGTTTAAAAAACATGGTGTTCATTTCTTAAGGCGGAGGTAAACACGGCTGATTTGTATGCTAAAAAACTTATATTTGAAACATTTTTGCTGTTCCTCCTAAGTAAAAATGTTCTCAGTTTGTATCAGACTTGATTAATTGTTAACTACAGATTCAGTGTTCATGTGGCAAGCTGATCTGTATTAAGATGTGTATACTTTTCTAATTTTAACCAGTTCATCTGCCTTCAAGTGTGCCCTTATGCAACTGAATGGCCTACCACTGACGTAAGATCTATTTTTAGATACCGCTCCTGCATGAGCGGTCGGGGTTGTTTAGAGTTGGCTGCTTTAGCAACAGTGCGCGCGCACTGCAGGCCTACCACTGACGTAAGATCTATTTTTAGATACCGCTCCTGCATGAGCGGTCGGGGTTGTTTAGAGTTGGCTGCTTTAGCAACAGTGCGCGCGCACTGCAGGCCTACCACTGACGTAAGATCTATTTTTAGATACCGCTCATGCAGGAGCGGTCGGGTTTGTTTAGAGTTGGCTGCCTTGAATTTCTACCAAGCACTTCATGACTTTGTATATATTGCTGTGATTACTGGCTTCACTGCTTCGCTTCAACGTCTGCTTCAACTTTTTTGGCTGCCTTCGGGCGGCCACAGAATGTACTTTATTCAACTGTCTTGTTTATTAAATCAAGCTTTTGATAAATGCACTTGGTGGCTGCTTTGAATAATCTTCAGTTGACAGAGAGACCGGCAGCTGTCTTGAATTTACGGCGCTTAAGCGCCAACCATAAAACCCATTCCCATTTCCCTACGCAAGCACTTCCCTATTTTTTAAATGTTTGTGCGTGTGTGCTGTTATTGTTGTTGTTTTGTTGTTTACTGATAATAACTATATTATATTCTGAACATTCGTTTTGTATAAATAATTAAAGGTGCGCGCACACACACGTCCCCCCACCCCCACCCACGCACGCACGTCCCCCCCACCCCCACCCCACCCCACCCCACCCCCCTGTGTACACCACACACACTCCTACCCCCAAGTCGCCCCAAGTTCTTAATTAAGTTTTTAATTAAGTCACCCCAAGTTCTTAATTAAGTTTTTAATTAAGTTACTTCAAGTTCTTAATAAGTTCTTGATTAAGTTTTTAATTAAGTTCTTGATTAAGTCACCTCAAGATCATAACTAAGTCATCCTCTAAGTACAACCAAGTTTTTATTCAGGTTCTTATAATTATCAAAAAATACAATCTATGTTTTTATCTTAAATAGCAGATGTCTAATATAGTACACACACGCCTCAAAAACGTGTCATTGTTGAGGATGTCTTGCTCAGCGTTCTCTGCATAGATTTTAATGAAGTTTTTTACAACCGAAGCAACCACATTGATTACAGTTTTGGTCTATGGAAATGTCTTTTATAGACTCCAGGTCTTTATTTATTGACTTTATCATTTTATAATACGCCATGATTTATTTTTATTAAAAAATTTAAAATTAAGTTCTTAAAATATTATTCCATTATAAATGGATAAAAATGATGCTTTGTTTTTGGCGGTTTTGGCGTGCAGTTGTTTCGGTTTTGTTTTTAGCGGTGGAGATTTTTTTGGGCTCTTGTTTTTGCCAGCGTTTTTTATTTTTTTTTAAAACCCGTAAAACCGCCCCAACAGCAGCAATGGCGCCAAAAGGGCAACAGTTTTAAGTTAAATATTCCATGAAGGTTGGTGCTGTAGGTCTTGTATCACATGGGGTTTTTTTAGCTGGCATTGAATCAACTTGTTTGGCGTTCCCCGGTGTTATTTTTTCATGATGGTAATTCTGAACATAATTTTTTTGTCTTTTCCCTTGCAAAATTTTTTTCCGCTTCAAACGCCAGGATTTTTAAGGGTCCCCCCAAACCGATCAGGTTTTCTGCTGTTTTTCGGCTTGGTTACTTTCTCCCCTGATTCGGTTTTCTGGTTCTGCTGTTTTTTCCAGTCGTTCTTTTTAAAGGAAAAAAAAATTTATGTTTAAAAAGTTATAATCCTGATTAGCGGCGAAAACAATTTTCCAAATCTGTAATATAAATCAACCCTAGAGACTCAAAAGATTTTTTTAAATGGATCTTGCGTTAAAATCATGTAAGTCTTGTTCAAATCAAGGGGAGCAAATTAGATATTTTTGTGTACAAACTAAAAAAACCGTTTCCCCCCAATTTTCCCATTCTAGCCCCCAGCTGCGCTTCATACCTGTTATGATATTTTAAAAGTCTTTGACGACATCTTTTGAATCTGTTCTTGCTGAATTCAGTTCCGGGAACTGTTTTTTTTTTCCCCATCGCAAAGAATTACAGCCTTTTTTTGGGGCAAAATAGTTGTCATCAACTTTTTTTTGCAAGCCAAGTGTGTGGGGCCGCTCTGTAGCTCTAGCAGATCATCGCGTTCTTGTTTTTTTTTTAATTAAAATTATTTATTTTTAAAAAATGGACAAAAAAAATGTTGAACCTTGTTCTTTTCTGCTGTTTTTGGGGGGGCAAAGTGTGGGTTCCAATGTTGGAAAAAAGCCTTTTAAAAAATTAAAACCAGCGATTTGGAAAACTAGACTTTGGGATTCACAAAGCAAATTGCTATCTTGCGTTCGGTTGCACAAAAGATTTTCTGTTAAGAAAGGGAATAATTCCGAAATAAAAAATTTTAAGAAAAAAAAATACTTTTTAAAAAAAAGGGCTTCACTGCAATAATGATGGGCGGCGTTTTGGGGGTGAATGCGCTTGTTTTTAGCGGCAGTAATTTTGCATTTAGTAAAGGGGGGGATTGACAGGGAAAAAAAAAGACAAAACAAAGCTATGGGCAACTAGCGCTGCGCAAGCGCCTATAAAAGGCAGAGACTTGAGCATTTAGTTTTTTAAATGAACACTGAAAAGGGAAGGGGATGCAGCTTTCACTTTTTAAAAAGTTGTCAAGCAAAAAAACAATTTATCTGTAACGGGAAAAACGGCCCAAGACATTGCCCCACCAAATTTTCAGTGATTTTTTTTATCACCCATCAGAAAAAAAAAAGATGCAAGAAATCGCGTTTTTTGCCTTTGGTATGCCCGTCGTGTATTTGGTTAAAATAATATTGGCTGATAAAAAAGAAAAAAAATTTTTATTCCCCCAAAGGATATTGGGAAAAGGGTCACGCAATCAAAAGCTAAGCCAAGGGCAGGGGCAGTGAACAAACGCAAAGGAATGGTTATCTAAAAAAGCGATTCCCAAATTTATTTCCCGCCCTAGAAAAATACGGGCCCGCGCTTTTGGAATACAATCCCAAAACGACCCCCATCAAATGGCCCTTCTAATTTACCCTCTGATCGTTAGAAAAAAGTTTAAAGTGCACTTCAGAAAATTGACAGGGCTTCAAGATCCCAAAGATGCGGAGCCTTTTACCAAAAAGAGCGCTTCTGCTGTTGCTGTGCTTACAATGATTACCAACGGGCCACTACTTACCCTCGCATGTTTCAAGTTGCGATGGAAAAAAATTTTAAAGGCCAAGTGAATCAATTATTGTTAAAACATAGAGTTCCATTAAAAGGGGCATTCCCGGGGGATTTACAGATCAAGGCTTTAGTTAAAAACTTAAAAAAACGTTAGCTGAAAGACTTTTTTCCTACCGTTACAGAGAGTGTTTGCAATTTCGCAAACAGAATGGGTTAAAAGATCCCCTCATTTTTTGCGCGCAATGAAATAATGAAAAATTTTTTAAAAGGGCAAAAAACCTAAAGCAATCAAAAGAAAAAAAAATAAATTTTGTTGAGGAGGTCTTACCCGGCAAATATTCCGTTTGGATTAAAAGAAAGTCCCTTTATTCCGGGGAAGCGGAAGGGGCCTCGCATCGGGAAACAGATCCCCTTTTGGGTGTTTACCGTACGAAAAAAAAAGAATTGTAAAAAAGATCCCCCCCGTGTATTATTTTCGAGAAAATGCACAAAAAAACAAACCCGCTCCCCAAAAATTTTTTTGTGAAAGAAGAATGCAGATAATCCCCCCGGCACAGTTCCCCTTTAATTAATTTACGTAAAAAATATTTGAGTTTAAAATGGAAGTCAGAAAGGGAAATGCAGACGAAAAAAGAATGGAAAGGAGAGACCTTGAAAAAAGTACGGGAATCATTTAGGGGTATTTTTATTAGGGGAAAAATTTTCGAAGATTAAACAAAAATGCTAAATTCCCGTAACCTACAAATCAAACCCCAAATTTGGGGAAAAGAATATCTTGAAAAAATAAAAAAAATTGAATCGTAAGCAAACATGAGAAAGTTTAAATGAATTGGTGAAGTTGATTGATTTTAATAAAAGTTTATGAAAAAAATAAAACCCCCCTTTTTGCGGCCTCCATGCCCCATTGATATGAAAAACCCGGATTTTCAAACAACTTTTTTGTTTGTTCTATTAAAGTTCTTTGTTACAAAAGTTGTGTTGATTTTTTGTAGATTAGATGCAGTTTTCTTGTCATGATGAAAAGTTTATGTCAACAATGCTTCTTTTTAGTTGTATGGATTGTTTGAGCACAACGCTGCGGATTTCCCTTTTTTTCTTAATGTTTTTTCCTGGCTCGAAATACGTACATTTTGGGCCCTTAAACCAAAAATCCCTTTATCACCCTTTCAGTAAACATCCTTCATCTTTCCCAAAAAACCCTTTTTGTTGTAAATTAAGCAAAGGGAAAAAATTTTTGGATAATTTGACGTGTCTACCCTCCCCTCGTCCTTTTGTACTTTATTATGTCTTTTTTTTGTGTCTTCAGTAGGGATATCTTAACAAAACTATCGTATCTGTGTTAAAAATCTCTGGACTCAGGATCGAGGGCTTAAGTAGTCAAAAAAAAACTTAAATTAAAAGTTTTTATAATTTTAAAAAAGTAAACCAATAAATCAGGTTTGTCCTATTTTTATTTCTTTTTTTTTAATTATGCCAAAAGTGATCTGAAATCTTTTAAAGTCCTGAAATTAGGTTTTGAAGTCAGCTTAAATTTCTATTTCTTGGTGTAATCTAAATCTTTGGCTTTGCGGTTCTCCATGTCTTTTCCCAAACAGCTGTTGTTTATCAGTTGAAAAAAATCTTTTTCTGAACATCTGGGATTTGTTTTTGGGTCAGTGTTTCAAAGTATGGTTTCATGAATGTTCTTATCAAAAGCAATTTACGATGAAAAGCCCTCAACTTTAAACCTGTCTTTAAAAAAAAATTGCGAAATTGAATGACAGACATAATTTTTTTTGCCCCGAAGATTAGGCAAAGTTTAGGCGGGTCTTTGGATTCATCTTTAGGCTTTCTGTGCTAATGGGGTAGTCATTTGCAGGTCATGGAGTTCAGGGTTATCTAAGTCAATTCTAGAATGAAACCCCGCTGTTTTTCAGGGCCCAAAGGGCCCGCCACTTTATGCCTTTTTAAAATTTTTTGGGTCGCCGCCGTGACATTTTAAAGTTGCGAATGGAAGCGATTTCGCCATTGCCATCCATACAGATTGTTTTGGTCTAAAAAACATGAGATATTTTGACCTTTTACTGGGGATAGTCGTCCCAAATATTTGTTGTTTTCTTTACGTAATGTGGGGACGATACTAATTCCTCCCCGCATCCCTTTTCAATCATCTGAATCATTTGGTAAATTGACAAAAACATCTGTACTCCAGTAAATTTAAAAAAAAAAAAAAGGGCCCCAATCATCCCGGGGGCAGAAATGTAATGCGGGGATCCAGGCTTAATGCTTTAAAAGGGCTTCCTATAATTTTAAAGACGTCCCCAACAAAATACATTGCCATTAAGTAGGAGTAGATAGTCTCCCATCGTTTTACACTCTAACTTTTGCCACGCATCTTGAGCATGCTGGTAATCTGATCGCTGATGTCCTTTCCTCTAAGACTAGAAAAGAACGCGCCTTTAGGCGGAAGTGTGGCTTCATCAAACCTTTCCCAACTGTTCATGTATTCGTAAGGGTAAACGCCCTTTCTAACAAGAGTTGAGTCAAAATATTCTTCCGTTATTGGGCAGGACTTTAAGGACATAGCTAGTGCCTCTAATGAACCCATCATGTGCTGCATAGAGTCATAAAAAGACATGTTATTTAGATTAAAGCACATGTACTTTTCTGATGACTGTGCAATGCATGCTACCCTGAAGGCGCTGGTTACTGCTTGCAATATAAGATGAGAGTCGTAACCTCGCAAGTTATGAAAGAATATAGGCAGCTTCCATGTCTTTGGTTCAAACTTTAGTTGAAGATTGCATTTACTGTGCGCTGCTCCTCTGAACTTTCCACTAATGTGATCATGGTCTCTTACTGTTGGATTTGTTGCTTCTTCACTGAGTTCTAAACCACAAATCCAACAATGTGTGGCTGAGTCATACTGCTGTTGATCTTCAGGAGTCATTATGATTTCAGATAAATTCAGATTATTAGAACAGTCATTACGCACTTGCTGCATGCGTTCTAAGAAGTATTCTGCGGCATTTGGCCCTCTATATAATACTGGCTCTGAATGGACACCATCCGACCTAACAACAATGAAAGCAAATGAACAAATCTGATGATTACTCATTAAGACTGTTTTTTCGAAGTTTTTGTGGCGCTGGCCCTTCATAAGGAACAATAAGCGACTCGAAGTCTGCGTAAACTACGTATGGAGAATTTTGCAGTTTTTTCCAGTTCTTAAAACTAACTTTAGATCCAGGTGGGGGCGTAATTAGTTCTGTATTACAGTCAACTGGGCCGATACAATGTTTCTTATGTTCGCTTGCGGCTTGAACAGATGGCATTCTTGTTAAACATTTTCTGCAGAATTCTTGTTTGTGCCCATCTTTTGAAGTATGCTGCATTAGTTTACTCATTGTTCGTATCAATGTGTAATGTGGCAGCCCCGCTGGTGAAAGCATCAGCAGTAAGTCAACATGGCTTTTGTCTGGCTCGCCAATCGTTGGACTGTTCTTGGACACTTTAATCGGCTGTAGATTTGTTTCCTCATCCCATGTGTAGACATTAACAGTTATTGGTTTGTTTTGTTCTTCAAACTGATCAATTTGGTCTATACCAACAGGAAAGGACACCCCACTAAAGTTAAGATCATTGATGTAAGGGCGATAGTTAGACACTCTCTCTGCGTTTTTGCGGACGTAATGCAGCCTTGCAAGAACACACCACATAAAACATTTGTTGTCTGTATTCTTTATGTTTAGAACTGCTTTTTTTGCGACTAATGCTGGAGGTAGTGGAATGTAAGCCTTGCCAACAATCGGCGCATACTTAGACTGTTTTAATCTGATCTCTAAGACTTCGCCCTCTGACCAACCAGAGCCTCTCATTTTAGCTTCTTCAGCAGCAGCGTCAAACTGTGTAAGCAGTTCGTCTGCCCAACCGGGAGTTAAGTCGTTATGAGAAAGAACGGTCTGCTGTTTAGTTGAGACCAGACTTCTAGATTTTCTTCATTTATTGTTACATAGTCGATTAAAACAGCTAACATTACTTTAACTGGCGGTTCTATTGTTAGTTTGCCTGGAACTTGAGAAATAGCATGAGCAACACTTGCCCGCACGCTTGCTGGATCAATAACTTCTAAATCAATATCATTCAGTGCTCTTGATAAATTTTCTTGCATTCCTTCAAAAAATTCGTCTTGTCCTTCATATATCTTATCCATGTTGAGTCTCTTTTCTAACTCAAAATATTTATTTAAATTAAAAAAAAAATACTTAATCAGAATCAATATCGACGGTCTTTTTACGCTTGGACTCATAAACTAAAGTATAAACACCTTTTGGTGTTGTTAATGTGAGCTGTTTAGAACAGAGTTTAATGTCTCGTTTACTTTTTTTAAGCATTCCTTTTTTATCTGCTCGGGGTCTGGCTGTTGAGAAAAACTTGTCCCCGCCTTTCTTTGAAGATCAAACTTTTGTCTTTTGTAGTCATCAAAATCGGCCTGTAAACGACTAAATTCTTCATCCGTGATGTTTGAGTCAGCTAGTGCTTTATTTATTATCAGCCTGAAGGAACTAAGTTTAGCTTTATTAGTTGAACCATAGCTGTGTGCTTTTGGAGTTTAGTTTTTAATTTTTTGCTAGCAGCACCTACAGCTAACGAACACAGGCCGAGAGCTAAAGACAAACCGCCTAGAGGTAAAGCTGCGGGTGCGCCTATGCCCGTTGCTAAGAGGCCTACACTTGTTCCTGCTGATAGAGCACTTATAGTCGATGCTCCAGTATTAACATAGGTAACAGCATTAAAGGCAGCAGAATACCTTCGTTTGGTTTTGCTGTATTTTGAAAGGTCCTGCTCTAGTTTTTGTTGCATTTGCGTAATGTTGGTTAATCTGAAGGTTTTTATGTTAGGGCTTTCTATAACAGCAGAATTGCCTGCTATCTCTTCTTTTGGCGGCTCTGGCGCTGTAGGCACATTTGGATAAACCTGAACAGACATGCTTTTTATAAAATAAAAATAATTTAGTATAATACATATTCTAATCTGTTATTTTCAATATTCAGCTGCGCATCATATAATAAAAACAAATGTACATTAAGCGGTTTATCGGCTTCTTCTTCTTTATCAATTTGAATGTTTATTACGTCTCTCACGTTTCTCCCGCTTCCATATAACTGATTATCCTCCGTTGACCTTAGGTCAATCCATAAACCGTATTTTGTTGTTAAATAATCATCAAGCCTAACATTGTGAAGATGTAAATCTTTAGACACTAGGTCTGCTGTTGGATTTCTACCCCTCCCACCCCCAAACAATTTTCTTATTTCGTCAAAATGATGATAAGGTCTAAGCCCGCTAGCGTAGATTTGGTTAGGACTACCGTCAATTGTACATTGAACTTTCGTTATTTTAGGATTAAAAAACTTTTCGCTTGCTCTTTTGAACGGTTCTTCATCTTCGCACAGCAATAAAATACCTTTAAGCGATCTTGCTGCGACGCTAAAACTAAAAT
Organism: Conus ventricosus; assembly: GCA_018398815.1. NCBI lineage: Eukaryota > Metazoa > Mollusca > Gastropoda > Neogastropoda > Conidae > Conus > Conus ventricosus. Next base: position 68,378,183 of record CM031614.1, read on the forward strand.
TCCATATAGTGTCTGCCCTGCTTCTGGGATATGTTGTATGATGAATCACTCTTTCGTAATATATTGCTAATTTTGTCTGATATTGGTGCTCAATCAGCTCTGCTAAATAAGGGTTGCTAACAACGTCAAACTCTAACGAGATGTCAGAAATGCTGTACTTTGCTTCGGTGTCTGATGATTTAATAACCCGTTTGTATTCATTAAAAGTTAGTTCATATGACAATCTGTCTTTTAATGCTCCTTGAAAGTATGGCCATGCGCTTTTAACAACTCAAAATCTAAGGGAATGGAAAAGCGATTTCCATACGCAAACTTTACAGCTACATACTTGTTACCGTCTTTAGCATCTTCGGCGCCTATTCTGTGTTTTAGTGCTTCATTATTTTCGATTCCTTGAAACGCAAGATCAGCCCTTTCATTCCCGGTTAGCCATAGATCAGAATAGGTTAAAAATATGTCTGCATTGTGTAAAGAAAAATATTTCTTGCCCTCAAGTTTTATAGAAATTTTCTTAACGATTGCCCGCCCCAGATTCTGTACAACTGTCCTTGTTTGGGTCTGTTGTTGAAGCGAGTTCTATTTTGAAAGTAAGACGAGCAGAGCCTGGCACAATACTTCATCCGCTCCTAGTCTGGAAATTTGACAGTAAGAATTTGATCCGCATCAATAGTAGATGGATTATTTGGAACAGTAATATTCGCTTATTCCCTTCACGCCTTTGGGTCTTCTTTCAGTCTTCTATACGGGTCAAGAATTGAGCCATGTGCTTGTGGCATTTTTATAAAGCAAAATAAAAAAGTTAATTATTTAAAAACATGGCAGGAATTGAAGATGAAGAAGATTATGATGTTTTTGACCCTGGAGACGATATGAGTGAAATGATCCCTTTGACACGGCATCGCTCAATGCTCTCAATGCGGCATGAATTAACAGAAAGTAAGGTTAAATCATTTACGAAAGTTTAGGACAAGAACCTCCCGAATTTATAGACCCAAATGATTTGAATTAAAAGATGATCATTTGTCTGTAAAAAACGACCAAGGACAACTTGTTCGGCTTACAACTAAACCAGTACCCATCAAAGTTTTTAGCCAAGAGTACAATTATACAAAGACTCAGTGTGAAAGATCAAAATCGCCTTGGCCTTGTTAGACCAAAATTAAGGGCGGAGGCAGTTTCTAAACTTCAAACACACTGCAGGAACTCCCGACAGATAACCAAATGCAAAACATGGAACTTAAAGAATTAAATCAATCGGCAGATGAAATAATAAATGCAATAGAAGCAGAAACCAGTTTTTCAGAAGAAACAGCATTGAAGACTATACACGACTCCCCGCTACCCATGCGAGAAATAGCGGCCCTTGATCATGCTTTGAGAAGGATCAGAGGCGAATTAACAAACAATTTAGCAAAACTAGGTGAACTAGATGAGCATATAAAAAGAGAAAAAGAAAAACTCGTTGAGGCTGATGACGCCAACTTAGGGCCTGATATTAAAAAAAGAATAACCCAAAGACTAAAAGATCTTGAACAAGAGAGATCAGCAAGACTAGAAGTGCTGACTACTAACCGAGACCAATTACGAACTCAAGTGAATAGAAAGAGAAACTATCGAAAAAATTTTATATGAAGACACGACGCTAGCAGAACGAATACGAACACTGTTAGAGAGCAAGGAGTCACATTAGCAAGCGTTATAACGGCCTTAGGATTTGCAATAAGTACACTGGTGATGGCTATTACAGGCGGCGGTGGTCAAAGTTCATTACCTCCGCCGCCATCGCCTCCGCCTGATAAATCATGGGTAAAAAAACAGCTTGATCATCTTGCAAGTTTATTAAAAAATTAGCTGGTAAAGCCGTGAACGCTTACCAGGAATATTGGGGAGTATTGTCAGCTGGCTTTGTCTACTGCAAGCAAAGTAGTTGGCTTTATGGCCGAGCATTATGGGCATTAGTTCTCTTAATAGTTGGGTTAATATTTAGTAAGATAAAGACCAAGTAATGTTTAGGCCAGTTAATCCAAGAACAAGCACTGTCTTTTCATATTCATGGTCATCGCGAACAGAGTCCGCGAGCTTTGCTGAGTCTTCATGACTTTGGGGGTTTGGACTTCGGGAATTAGATGACTTATTCTTGGGTGTTTGTTTACTGCTTGTAATATTACTGGCTCAGAATTATTTGTCGTTTTTTCCCAACCTTCTGTTCATTGCCTGCTATAAGAATTTCATTATTATAGTTTATTATTATTCCTACCTGGAGTCTGAGGTCAGAAGGCAGCATGTATAAACCAGTGCCAACAGCAAAGTCTACTTTCGATCTTGCGTATTGTAAAACATTTTGGTATCTTTTAATACTTGAAGGTAAATCAACTGTAGAATTAATGGCGTCCTCTAAATTTGCTAAGTATTGTTTTTGGCGTCAAAGCCATAGAAGGATCAGTTATGCTCGATCTTGCCTGTGCTTGCGACCCTAGCAAACACCAAACGTAAGTACGAATAGAGTCGTTTATTCGTTCTATTCCCGCCCTAGTTAGGCCCTTAGAAGTGTCAAAGATAAATGTTGTCCATGCTGTTTTATGCTCTTGCTCTAGGGACCGGGGCTGAACAATTTTGAAAGGAGAACGCCAGTCAAAGTTATACTTTCTTGTGGCGTGCCCTGAAAATAAATGACGCCTGGGCCAGATTATGATCCAACTTTTGTCTAAAGCCTGCCCTTGATTTTAATATAAATTTCGTTACAGATCCTTTCAAAAGCCTTCATGCCCTATTATGTTGCTGAGTGGATTAAACGGTTTGTCATTTGGCAATGGCGCTTGCAATTCAGTCAAAATACGTCTGAAGGTGTAATAGAAATGAAATCTGTACACTGACCTCACCAAAGGATCGTGGTGATTTAAATGACAGCATACGACACTCCACACCCAGCTGATGCACAAAACCCCAGCAAAGTTTAATTGGTTCTGATAAAACTGCATCGGATGACTAAACCACGCTTTCTGGATGTGCTCGTTTCAATAGGGGGGGTTTAAAATAGCTCTTCAATGGAGTACTCACCTTTTTATGAAAAGAGGCAGTCTGGGTCACAGCAAGTCAAGAGTACAGTTGCTATATTTTTAAGATTGTAGTGCGGCCCAACAGAATATTTTGCGCCAGTATATTTTTAATGCGCTCATTTTATTTCGTTTAAAAAATGTTTTTTAAAAATAACAACTCAAGACCGTCCTTTTGTTTTTAGAACATGCATTAATAACGAATGCGGAGCCAAAATGGTCGCGCCCATGAAATATTTACAAAGTTGTATGGTTTAATATAACGAATCCAAGAAAAATAATACAGTTCTAAAAGCTGCAAATCAGGGGACGTAGTTAGCCGGGTTAACCATACCTGATGGTTATTACGGTTTGCTCACTAAAAGAAGCAATGAGTAACTTCGACATTACTCTCAAACTTAACAATGCAAAAACTAAAAACAATGTTATCATTCAAACCTGAAGAAGAAGTAGTACATTACCTTTTTTGATGTAGAGCTAGCTAAAATGTTAGGCTTTGCAGCTGATAATCATAGATTTAGAGTTACACCAGAACAAAACTACTTATGAAGGAAAAAATCCGCTCGACTTTCAGTACATTCATTACACTATTTCATTTGGATAGCTGAGCACTGATGAAAACTTATATGACGGAAGGCCCTCAACTGTTTTAAGAGCTCTTCCGTCAGGGAAAGCTGCATATTGCGATTATGAAATTATACAATTCCCTAATTTACAGTTTAAAAGATTAGTTTGTGGGAGGGTTGGATCATTTAATATAAAAATCAAAGACAAAACGGGGAAAGTTGTAAAATGTGATAACCTGCACATTGTTTTAGAAATAAAATAATACGTTACTAAAAAATAATGTCGCGTGGGCCAGAAGAACCAGGAGTTACATTGGCGCCTGTAAGGTGTATAACCTTAGAATTAAAAGACCTTGCAGACGTTGCGGACTTTGAGCAAAACGGTGAGATAGGCGCTTTGTATGGTTTTGAGTACACTAAAGATGGTGATTATAAACGCAAAGAGGTTGGCGACAGCAAAAGGTTTCCTAAACTAGAACAACTGCGCAATCTAGAAGCAAATAATGTTGGCCAGTATGAATATAAAATAGTTCGAAAACCTGACAGCAAATGGCACTTAGAACCATATTTAGAATGGGAAATAAAATTTGAATTCATAAGCCCATTTACATTTTTTGGCCGTCAAAAAAGTTTCAGAAAAGCATTCAACTCTGGCCCTTTACATGTAAGTCTTATGCCAGAGGACAATAGTCGGAAAGAGATTGAAATAAAGCCGTATGGGAAAAAACAGTACATCCTCCACAGAAGAGAAACGGTTTTAAAAGATGCTTCTACAAAATTACAGTTCATGCCGCAAATGAAATTAGGAGACACGTTCACAATGATATTTGAAATTTCTGTCTTAAAAGATAAGGAGAGGGATGGGGTTGTGGGCGTTAGTGACGTCCTTTTTAAAGGAATTCTAATTAGCTGGCAAAATTTAGACGTTGACAGTCTTAAAGTTACTGTCGTCGTTCTTCACAATGGCGAGGATATTAAGGTCATAACAACAAGCAACAAAATCAATATTAGTCTAAATAGAAACAATCTTAAAGCACTGAATTGGATTAATCTTACACATTTAGGCCTCATAGGATTTTATGATACTGAACAGGTTCTAACAGAGAGTATGATAAAAATAATAACTGGATTAGATTAAATTCTTCTATAAAACCATGGAGCAGTTAAACTTTATGACAAAAACTCCTCATTGCTCATTGATTTGTGGGCAGACTGGTTGTGGAAAAACAATATTTGTCCTCGACCTGTTACAAACAGTTTATCGTTATAATTTTGATCATATTGTGGTTTTCTGTCCAACACTTAAATGGAACAAAGCATATCATGATAGAAGGTTTATATGGACAGATGATGACATATATTTAGTTGATCCTAGCAATAAACTGAGTGAGTGTTTAGAACAGTTTTATAGACTGTTGAAGGAACGCAAACACTATTTATTATAGATGACTGTTCGGCAGAAAGAGACATAGTTAAAAAAAGAAACACTTTGTCAAAACTAGCTTTCAGCGGAAGGCATGCCAGGATAAGTGTGTGGATTTTATGCCAAAAATATAACTCAGTTTTAAAAGACTTTAGAGAACAGTTAAAGACTGTAGTGTTATTTCACATGAAAGACAGAGACTCATTTGAAGAATGTTTGCGTGAAAATGATGTTATTGAAAACGACCAGGAAAAACACAGGATTAAGCAAAAACTGAAATCTGAAAAGTTTAGTAAATTAGTATTGAAAACGGATAACCCTACACAGTATGTTTGTTTGTAGATAATCGTTATTTTTGGTTATTGAAGTCTTACTTGTTAGAGAACGTATAAATACCAATCCTGGGTCACTTTCGCCCGAAACTGGGTGAGGGCGAAAGTGAGTCAGGATTGGTATTTATACGTTCTCTGATGGTCTTCTTCTTCCTTTACTTAGGTAGGAATCCTGGAGGTATTGACAGAGGCTACTGTATGGTGAAGACCCTCCAGTGGTCAGTAAGGTTTTGCACTCATTGGTGAGTTGGCAGGCTAGGTGTCTGGTTTGGGTTTAGCTGGGAATGTTCTGCTGTCTCTGGGGCATTGATAATTTGAAGACTCACAGGTGTGGAATATAGTGGACTGTGATGTTAAAGTCTGGAGAGCCCTATCCTCAGTCTCACAATGTTCACTTGGTCTGATCTGGGCATCTGGTAGTATGCATCCCTCTTGTTGAAGTCTGGGTGCTGCTCAAGTCATCTTCCTATTTGTCTCCTTGGAAATACTTTTGATTTATTCCAAGGAGGCTACCTTTTACAGTTGGGGCTGCTGTCCTTCCTTTGTCAATTGGTCAGCTTCTTCATTTCCATATATAGTGCAGTATGAAGGTGTTCACTGGATGGGAGTATTTTCAGTGACTGATAAATGGTAATCATTTTAGATCAGTAGTACCAGAGGATGATGATTATTGTTATATAAGTGGACAAATGTAGTGGTGATGGTGCAATGGTGCAAATTGGGGGAATAGGGAAAATATCAATGACATGTGGGTGATGCTTATTGGCATGGGTGAGATCAATGTACTGTAGGATGATGGTTATTCAGTAAGTGGAAAGGTGGCATTAGTATAATATTGCAGGTGGAGAAAGAGGGTGGAGGGGGGTAGGGGTAGATGACTGATGGGTGATGATCATGGATCATTTGAGATAAACAGTACTGAAGGATGATGATAATTGTTGTATTTATTATAAGTGCGATAATGTTATGGCATTGGTGTAAAATGACGGTGGGGGAATGGGGGAAGTGTTCAAAGATGGGTGGATGATGATCATGGTCAAGGTGTAGGTATGATCCACAGTGGTGTAGGATGATGGTCATTTTTGTAAAAGGAGTAGGATAGTGTATTGGCATGTATGATAATGCCAGTGGGGGAATAAAGGAAATGATCAATGACCGATGGATG
>CM031614.1:68387221-68421379 GCA_018398815.1 Conus ventricosus
GTTGCTAAGTGTGGTTTGCATAGAATCAACCATTTTTCAGTTAAACATAGGTTGCACCTTTTTGAAACATTGCTGTACGATGATGCTCTCTTTATGATTTTCCAGGATATATTGTAGCTTGTTTTTGCGTCTTTAAGTTTCCAGATATATTTGCTCAGTTCTGTTTGGTTTTTATATTTTTCTTTATTAAATGACTGTTTGTGGTTTGCATATCTGGTTTTGAAGTGGTTTTCAGTGATCCCTATGTATGTTTCTTTTTCATTTTCTGATGTCACAGTAGCCTGGTATACAATGTTGCTGTGAAGACATTTATTGTCTAGTGGGCACTGCTCTTTTCTGGTGCAATTGCAAGATTTCCTTTCTTCACCCTTCTTTGCTGTGTTGATTTTCATTTTGTTGGATGTGTCAATTAGGTTTTTGAGGTTGGGCATACATGAGTACGATAGTTTGACAGTGTTTTTGTTGAATATTTTTGGACAGTTTGTGTTCTTTTGGAAATGAAGTTGTTAGGATTTTGAAGAATTCTTTCCCTATGTTTGTTTTGAGTTTCCCGTCGTATGGGGGTTGTACCATATGATTTTTCTTTTCCTATTTTTCTTGCTTTTATTTGTGTTGTTGTCTGGGTTGTATTGTAATTTGTAATTGTATCCACTTTTTTGTAGTGCCTCCTGGTATTCTACTGCTGCATTGTTGAACACTCTCTCACTGCATGACAGGTTTGACAGTCTCTTGTTTATGCCATGGGGAATGGTCTTTAATACAGATGGTGGATGGTTACTTTTGGTGTGTACATAAGGGGTGTATCGTTGGGTTTCTTGTATGGTTTATATATGTGGTTGTTGAGATCCAGTGTTATGTCTAAGTAGTTCACTACCTTTTTGTTTGCTTCAATGGTAATCTTTAAGTTGTGGTTTTGGAAGATTTTGCATAGTTCTTTCTTCTTGTTTTCGATGGTTCTTGGGTTGTTAGTTAGTGCAGCAAGTCCATCGTCTCTGTATAGTCCGACTTGTTTTCCGAGTTTTTTCTTGATGTTGGACAGCATGAATAATCCGACCAGTTCACATGTTTCTGCACCATCAGTATTAAAGACCATTCCCCATGGCATAAACAAGAGACTGTCAAACCTGTCATGCAGTGAGAGAGTGTTCAACAATGCAGCAGTAGAATACCAGGAGGCACTACAAAAAAGTGGATACAATTACAAATTACAATACAACCCAGACAACAACACAAATAAAAGCAAGAAAAATAGGAAAAAGAAAAATCATATGGTACAACCCCCCATACGACGGGGAAACTCAAACCAAACATAGGGAAAGAATTCTTCAAAATCCTAACAACTTCATTTCCAAAAGAACACAAATGTCCAAAATATTCAACAAAAACACTGTCAAACTATCGTACTCATGTATCCCCAACCTCAAAACCTAATTGACACATCCAACAAAATGAAAATCAACACAGCAAAGAAGGGTGAAGAAAGGAATCTTGCAATTGCACCAGAAAAGAGCAGTGCCCACTAGACAATAAATGTCTTCACAGCAACATTGTATACCAGGCTACTGGGGACATCAGAAAATGAAAAAGAAACATACATAGGGATCACTGAAAACCACTTCAAAACCAGATATGCAAACCACAAACAGTCATTTAATAAAGAAAAATATAAAAACCAAACAGAACTGAGCAAATATATCTGGAAACTTAAAGACGCAAAAACAAGCTACAAGAGAACTATAAAAGGCGGTTTTTGGGCTCACCCGGTCTCCCCGGCTTTAGCCGGTATCGCCCGGGCGAATCCAAAAGCCGCCTTTTATAGTTCTCTACGAAGTATTCAAAGGAACGACCCTACAAAAAATACATACTGTGTAGGGTTATCTGTTTTCAATACTAATTTTAAACTAAACTTTTCAGATTTTAGTTTTTGCTTAATCCTATGTTTTTCCTGATCATTTTCAATAACATCATTTTCGCGCATACATTCATCAAATGCGTCTCTGTCTTTCATGTGAAATAAAAACTACAGTCTTTAACTGTTCTCTAAAGTCTTTTAAAACCGAGTTATATTTTTGACATAAAATCCACACACTTATCCCAGCATGTCTTCACTGAAGCTGTTTTACACACACGCACACATGCACACACCGAGTGCGCTGAAGTGAAACCATACCTCCCGCTTGCCGCGCAGGGAATTCAATGACTTTCAAAGCCTATTGAAATTGAAAGAAACTCTTATCACAGCAATCACGCATGCCCAGTAGAATCAAGTCTACTGGGCATGCGTTTCGGGCGGTTGACTCTATGCCGGCATTTCTACGTTCTCTAGGGTGCAGTTATGAATAACGATTGATTTCTATTGCCTTCAGTTCTGAATAGCGAGATTTTTATAAGTGGTTGAAAGGATCTTGCTCAGTCATTCCCGCCTGGGGTAAAACAGATATAGACATGTTTCTTACATTCTCCTATCATAAGTCAAGATTTAATCATGTGATAGTAAAAAGACGTCACATCCGCCCAGCACTGTTTGTTGACGTTGGCAACCGGCCTTAGCTGTCTGTCATTTTACATTGAGGGCTGTGCTGTTGCTGTGGTGCTTTTTCAGTGAGAAAGTGTTTAATTTAACAAGGCGAATGTCACGAATGTCTCAAGATAGTATTTCTTCAGAATTAGAGAGAGAACTTCTTGAATCACAGGCTGCTCATCAAGAATTGTTAGATTATTCTAGGCAGGCAACTAGTTTAATTTTACCTGACATGAACAAGCTTGCAATGTTCCATTACCACCCCCAAAACACCAACAGAATTGTGGACCAAAGAAGAAAGAATGTACTTGAAGAGAACAGGCTATTTCATGAAGAAATGGCAAACATTGCTGAGAAGGCAAAAAACAGTAGGCCAATGAAACTACCAAAAAGACCAAAACGAAAGATGGAAGATTTATTCAAAGAAAAACAAGGAAGAAAGAAAAAGAGGGTGGAGCTTGATTCCCCAAAAAGATTTGCACAATTATCTCGTTGCAAATGAAGCTGACACAGTACTGGCATATCAAGAAAAGCCTTTTTAGATTCTGTTCTTTTTGACTACTCAGTGGGTGAAAATAAATTGTAGAAAAACTGCAAAAAGGGATTAGAAATCTAAAAGACAGAACGCCCAAACAATAATGTTTCATATTCAGTTTGGTCGGTTTCTGATTTTGTGCAAAAACTGGCAGGAGAAAGAAAGAAAAGAAGGAGGATGAAAGAAACGTGGGCACAATGGTTAAAAGAAAAAACAGGATATTCAGATGTTCACGTACGCAAGCTACGTACTCTTGCAAAAGTACTTCAACCATTTCCTCAGTTTTACATATTGGTCTGCCAGTCAATTTCATCATGAATAAACTGAAGCAAATTGAAAAATGCTACAGATTGAAGAATACAGAAACTATGGTCAAAAGTTCCAAATATTCCGCTTGAACCTCAACTGTCACACCCCTAGTCATACAATGTTTGTTTGTGTGGCGTTTTTAGCAATAGTGCGTGCGACTGTAAGACACTGCGGGCTACCACTGACGTGGCTCTAAATATAGTAACGCTCATGCATGAACGGTCGGTTTTGTTTAGAGTTGACTGCCTCGAATTTCCACCAAGCACTCCATGACTTTGTATATATTGCTGTGATTACCTGCTTCACTGCTTTGCTTCAACGTCCGGCTTCAACTTTTTTGGCTGCCTTTTCAGGCGGCCACAGAGTGTAATTTATTCAACTGTCTTGTTTATTAAATCAAGCTTTTGATAAATGCACTTGGCGGCCCGCTTTGAATAATCTTCAGTTGACAGAGAGACCGACAGCCGTCTTGAATTTACGGCGCTCAAGCCCCAACCCATAAAACCCTTTCCCATTCCCCATGCAAGCACCTCCCTATCTTGTGTGTGTGGGGCGTGCGATCGTGCTTGTATATATGCTGTTATTGTTGTTGTTGTCGCTGCTGTCATTGTTGTTGTTTTACTGATAATAACTATATCATATTCTGGACATCTGTTTCTTATAAATAATCAAAGGTGCGGCCCACCTCCCACTCCCCCCTACCCTGCTTGCCCCACCCCACGCATGCACACACTCAAGTCACTTCTAAGTTCTTAACTGAAGTTACCCCAAGTCACTTCTAAGTCATCCACAAGTTCTTACTCAAGTCGTTCTCAAGTTATCCTCAAGTCACTTCTAAGTTCTTAACTGAAGTTACCCCCAAGTTACTTCTAAGTCATCCTCAAGTCATCTCAAGTCATCCTCAAGTCACCCAAGTCACTTTAAGTTCTTACTCAAGTCATCCCCAAGTCGCCTCAAGTTTTTACTCAAGTTAACCTAAGATCATAACTAAGTCATCCTCTAAGTACAACCAAGTTCTTATTCAAGTTATCTTATAATTATCAAAAAAAAAATACAATCTATGTTTTTATCTTAAATAGTAGATGTCTAATATAGTACACACACGCCTCAAAAAACGCGTCATCGCTGAGAATATCTTGCTCGGCGTTCTCTGCGCGAGATCGGTCAGCATAGATCTTAATGAAGTTCTTACATCCTAAGCAACCGCATTGATTACAATTCTGGTCTATGGAAATGTCTTTTATAGACTCCATGTCTTTATTTATTGACTCCATCATTTAAACAAATAATAATCCGCCATGTTTTATCAAAATTTAAATTTAAGTTCTTAAAATATTATTGCATTATAAATGGATCAAAATGATTTTTTGTTATTGGGGGTGCTGGCGTGCTGTTGTCTTCTTCTGTTATTTAGTGGTTCAGATTGTTTGGGCTCTTGTTTTTGCCAGCGTTGTTTATATATTTTTATAACCGTAATAACCACCCCCAGCAGCAGCAGAGCACAAAAATGACAACAGTTTTAAGTTCAATATTCCATGAAGACTTTGGTGCTGTAGGCCTTGAATCACATGGAGTTTTTATAGCTGGCATTGAAATTTAACTTGTTCTGGCGTTGGCGGTGTTATGTTTTCATTATGAGTTATATTCTGTAACATTAATTTTTTTTGTCTGTTCCACTCTGCTAATTTTTTTCCTGCTTCAACACGCCCAGGATGAGGATGCTTCTCGCTGGTCACTTTCTTTACTGGATTCAATGTTTTCTGATTCTGCTGATTTTTCGACTCGTTCATTTTGAAGGGAAATAAATCTATATGATTAAAAGTAATTAATCCCATGATTAACGGCGATAACAATGTTCCAAATCTGTAATATAGATCACAGCTTAGAGACTCTAATGACTTTGTTAAAACTGGATCTTGCGTTAAATCATACGTAAGATCTTGTTCAGAATCAATAGGCGCAAATCTACTGACTAGTTTAGTGTACAAACTAAGAACCGTTTGCCCCACACTTTTTACCATTCTCGACCCAGCTGCGCTTCATACTGTTGTGATACTTTAAAATGTCTTGCGGCGACATCTGTTGAATCTGTTCTATGCTGAATTCATTTCCGAGGAACTGTTTTGTTTTTCCCCATGCTGCTAAAGAATACAGCCTCTCCTTTTTGGGCATAATAGCTTGGTCATCAACCTGGTCATTTGTAATATAAGTTCAGGAAGGTTTAATAGTTCATCGGTGTTCATGTTTTTATTAATTATAATTATTTTATTTTTAAAATGAGCACCGAAAAAACTATTGCCAACTTGTGTACCATTCTGCTGTTATTGGAGGTCTAAGTGTAGGATACTCAATGCTTGGTAAAAGCTTGTTAAAAATAAAACCAGCAGATCTTGGCAACTAGACTTTGAGGATTCTGCAAAGCTGATTGCTATCATTGCAGCTTCGTTTGCTACGAAAGATTTTCTAGTTAAGCAAGGAATAATTCCAGACAGTACAAATATGTAAATAAAAAATACATTTATAAAAAATGGCTTCACTCGTAATTTATTTATTGGCGGCGCAGTAGTGAATGCGCTTGCTTTTAGCGGAAGTAATTACGCGTTTAGTAAACTGCGGGGGTGACGGCGAGAGAAAAAGACATAACCAAAGCTATGGAGCAACTAGCTGCAGCACAAGATCACTATGAAAAGCAGAGAATTGAGCAGTTAGATTTTATTAATAACAAACTGAAAAAACAGGGGCATGCAGCTTACACATTTAAAGATGTTGACCAGGCAATAAAAGAATATTATCTTGTAACAGGCAAACCAATCGAAACATTGCCCCACCAAAATTTAGTGACTTTTATCAGCCCTCAGAAAAACAAAAGATGCAAGAAATCGTGTTTATTGTCGTTGGGATGACCGTCGTGTATTTTGTTGCGCATAATATTGGCTGAATAAAAAATGAACAAAATTTTATTATTCGCCAAAAGGATATTGGAAGGGAATAACGGCAATAAAAAGCTAAGCAAGCAGCGGGAGTCAGTGAACAAACAGCAAAGGAATGGTTATCTAAACAAGCGATTTGGCAAATTTATTTACCTGCCCTAGACGAATACAAAGACCACACTTTGTGAATACAACACCAAAAAGACACCCATCAAATGGACCTTCTATATTTACCCATGATACGATCAGACGAAAAAGATTTAAGTACGCACTCACAGTCATTGACATGGCTTCAAGATTTCAAAGATGCTGAACATTAACACAAAAGAGTGCTTCTGCTTTTTGCTGTTGCCATACAACTGATATACCAAGGGGCCCCTTAACTTATCCTGCATGATTCAAGTCGATGATGGAAAAGAATTTAAAGGCCAAGTGAATCAATTTTTTGTTAAACATAGAGTTACCATTAAAAGAGGCATTCCAGGAGTTCACAGATCACAGGCTTTAGTTGAAAACTTTAACAAACAGTTAGCTGAAAGACTTTTTTCCTACCAGTATCACAGAGAGCTTATTGACAATTCTCGCAACACAGAATGGGTTAGAAGACTGCCCTCAGTTTTGCGTGCAATGAATAATGAAAAATTTTAAAAGGCTAAACCAGTACAAGCAATCAAAAAACAAACAATAAATGTTGTTGAAGACGCTAGCACAACCCAAACTATTACCATTTGGTTTGAAAGTAAGGTCCTTTATTTACCGGGGGAAGCAAAAGGGGACATTCGCATCAGGGCAACCGTTTCCAGTTTGGAGTGTTGATCCATATGAAATAAAAAGAATTGTAAAAATGAATCCGCCCGTGTATTATTTACGAGAAACTGACACAACAAAACAACCCAGCTCCTCAAAGATCTTTTGTGAAGGAAGAACTGCAGATAATCCCACCAACACAGTTCCGCTTAATTAATTTACGTAAATATATTTGAGTTAAATGGAAGTCAGGACGAAGTGCAGAACGAACAAGAATGGTAAAGGAAGAGACCTAAAAATGATAGGGGAATCATTTGATGCGTGTAATGCTATTAGGGAACATTTTGAGGTTAATAAATGCATGCTAAACCATCCAGATCACCTACAACTCAAACCCCCAAATTGGGAAAAGAAACTTGAAATAATAAAAAAAATTCGAACGCATCAAGCAACCATAGAAAAGATTTAAATGAATTGGATGAAGCATATTGATCTTATAATAAAAGTTGATGAAAAATATAACCCCCCCCCTGTTTATGCGGTCCTCCAGTGCCTATTGCATATGAAAACTTTGGATTAACAAACACACGTTTTGTGTTTGTTCTATCAAATGACTTCTTTGTACAACCGTTGTGTTGATCTCATGTAGATTAGACGCAGTTTTACGTTGTCATGATGAAAGTCTTATTCCCCAAACAATGCTTCTTTGTATTTGTCATGTGATATGTTTGACTGCACAACACTGCGAGATATTCCTTTTGCTTTCTTAAGGGTTTTTCTCCTGGCTCAAAATTTATGTACATTTTCGATTTTAAAACCCAAATAAACTCCTTAATAAACCCCCCCGGATAATTCATCCTTCATCTTTCCTAAAACCTTCTTATTAGTAATTGAATGCAAAGGTAAATCTTAAGGGTAATCGGATGTATCATACCATCCTGCATAACCTTTAGCCACTTCGATTTCCATGTCTTTATAGATGTCTTCAGTAGGGATATCTATAACAAAACTGTCTGTATCTGTGTAAAGTACTCTGGACTCTGGATACAGGGTTAAGTAGTCATAAAGAAATCTAACATCAAAAGCTTTGAAATTCTAAAACAGTAAACCAATAAATACGGGCTGTCTAATTGGCTTTCTTTTTTTTCATCATTACCCCCAAAAGCTGATCATGAAATCTTTTAAAGTCTGAAAATTTAGGTTTGAAGTCAGTTAATTGCTTGTTTTTGGGTGACTATTGAACTTTGCGCTTTGTGCGGATTCTCCATAGTCTTTCCAAAACAGCTGTTGTTCATTCATGAAAAAGTTTTTTTGAGATTGGGGGATTATTTTGAGATCAGTGTTCTTCATTAGATGGTTCAGAACTGTTCTGATCAATGGAATTAAATTACAAAGAACAGCTGTCAACTTCAAACGTGTTTTAAAATAAAATTGTAAAAGTCTGTAATGACAGATAATTTTTTTTGCCCGAAGTTTAGGCACAAGTTTAGGTGGCTCTCTTGGATCATCTTTAGCTTTCTGAGCTAATGGTTAGCATTATGCAGGTCATGGAGTTCATGTGGATATTCTAAGTCAACTTCTAGAATGTACCCCACGTGTTGATCCGACGTCAAATGCCCAACCACTTTAATTGCCTTTTGAATATTTTTCGGATTGTCTTCTGTGTACATTTTAAAGTTAGTAATGGTAGTGATTGCGCCATTGCCCATCCATACAGTGTTTGAAATCTAAAACATGAGATAGTAAAACCTTTTACTTGGATCATAGTTGTCCAAGTATTTGTTGTTTGCTTTACAGTAATGATGCGACGCCATACTAATTCCTCCACGCAATCCTTTTTTCAATCATCTAAATCTTTGGGTAAATTGACAATAAATCAATCTGTACTCCAGTAAACTTTAAGAAAGCGTCCCAACTCATCCCAGGCGCAGAAATGTAATGCGCAGGATCCAGGCTGTAATGTTTCATGCAGGTCTTTCTGTAATTTTCAAAAAAAATCCGCCAACAAACAGACTTTCAGCCCACAAGTAGGAGTCAGATAGTCTCCCTCGTTTTACAAATCTAACTTTTGCCAAGCAACGTGAGCATGCTGGTAATCAGAATCACTGATGTCCTTTCCTCTGAGACTAGAAAAGAACGCGCCTTTAGGAGGAAGTGTGTCTTCGTAAAAACCTTTCCCAACTGTTCATGTATTCATAAGGGTAAACGCCCTTTCTAACAAGATTTGGGGTCAAAATATTTTTCCGTTATTGGGCAGGACTTTAAGGACATAGCCAGTGACTCTAACGATCCCACATGTGCTGCATAGAGTCATAAAAAGACATGGTTATTTAAAGTGAAACACATGTACTTTTCTGATGACTGCGCAATGCATGCTACCCTAAAAGGCGTTGGTTACTGCTTGCAATAAAGATGAGAGTCGTAACCTCGCAAGTTGTGAAAGAAGAGGGGGCCGTTCCAGGTCTTTGGGTCAAACTTTAGTTGAAGATTGCATTTGTTATTGCGCCGCTCCTCGGAACTTTCCGCTAATGTGTCATGGTCTCTTCTGTTGGATTCTCTGCGTCTGATGAGAGGCCTAAACCACAAATCCAACAATGTGTGGCTGAGTCATACTGTTCTTGGTCTTTAGGCGTCATTATGATTTCGGGATATGTTTAGATTATTAGAACATCATTACGCACTTGCTGCTGCGCTGAAAAAAATCTTCTAGCCGCATCTGGGCCTCTGTATAATTCTGGCGTTGAATGAGCGCCATCCGACCTGCCCAACAATGAAAGCAAATGAACAAATCTGATGATTACTCATTAAGACTGTTTTTCGAAGTTTTTGTGGCGCTGGCCCTTCATAAGGAACAATGAGTGATTCGAAGTCTGCGTAAACACGTAGGAGAAATTTTGCAGTTTTTTCCATTCTTAAAAACTAACTTTAGATCCGGGTGGGGGTAATTAGTTCGTATTGCAGTCAACTGGGCCAATACAATGTTTCTTATGTTCGCTTGCGGCTTGAACAGATGGGCATCTTGTTAAAACATTTTCTGCAAAATTTCTTGGTTTATTTTTATGCTTTGAAGTATGCCGCAATAATCTACTCTTTGTTCGTATCAATGGGGTAATGCGGTAGCCCCGCTGGTGAAAACATCAGTAGTAAGTCAACATGTTTTTTTGTCTGGTTTCGCCCTATTGTTGGGCTGTTCTTGGACACTTTAATGGGCTGTAGATTTGTTTCCTCATCCCATGTGTAGACATTAACAGTTATTGGTTTGTTTTTGTTCTTCAAACTGATCAATGGAATCCACGCTAACGGGAAAGGATATTCCGCTAAAGTTAAGTTTCATTGATGTAAGGGTGATAGTTAGACACTTCTCTGCGTTTTTGCGGGCGTAATGCACCCTTTGCGAGAACACACCACATGAAACATTTGTTGTCTGTATTCTTTATGTTTAGAACTGCTCGTTTTGCTACTAATGCTGGAGGTATTGGAATGTAAGACCTGCCTACAATCGGCGCATACTTAGACTGTTTTAATCTGATCTCTAAGACTTCGCCCTCTGACCAACCAGAGCCTCTCATTTTGGCTTCTTCAGCAGCCACATCAAATGTGTAAGCAGTTGGTCTGCCCAACCGGGTGTTAAGTCATTAGAGGAATGAATAGTCTGCTGTTTGGGTCGAGACCCAGACTTCTAGGTTTTCTTCATTTATTGTTACATAGTCGATTAAAACAGCTAAATTACTTTAACTGGTGGGTCTATTGTTAGTTTACCCGGAACTTGAGAAATAGCATGAGCAACACTTGCCCGTACGCTTGCTGGATCATGACTTCTAAATCAATATCATTCAGTGCTCTTGTAAATTTTCTTGCATTGCTTCAAAGAATTCGTCTGGTCCTTCATATGTCTTATCCATGCTGAGTTTCTTTTTAACTCAAAATATTTATTTAAATCAAAAAAATAATTAATCAATATCGATGGTCTTTTTGTGCTTGGACTCATAAACTAAAGTTATAAACACCCTTTGGCGTTGTTAATGTGAGCTTTTTTGAACAGAGTTTAATTTTTTCGTTTACTTTTTTTTAAACTTTCCTTTTTTTATCTGCTCGGCGTCTGGCTGTTGAGAAAAACTTGCCTCGCCTTTCTTTGAAGATCAAACTTTTGTCTTTTATAGTCATCAAAATCGGCCTGTAAACGACTAAATTCTTCATCTGTGAGTTTGAGGTCAGCTAGCGCTTTTTTTTATTTTCAGCTTGAAGGAACAAGTTTAGCTGTTTATAGTTGAACCATAGCTGTGTGCTTTGGAGTTTAGTTTTTATTTTTTTGCTAGCAGCACCTACAGCTAATGAACACGGGCCCAAAGAGCTAAAGACAACCGCCTAGAGGTAAGCTGCGGGTGCGCCTATGCCTGTTGCTAAAAGACTAACACTCGTTCCTGCTGATGCAGCGCTTTTAGTCGATGCTCCAGTATTAACTTTGTAACAGCATTAAAGGCAGCAGAATACCTTCGTTTGGTTTTGCTGTATTTTTGAAAGGTCCTGCTCCAGTTTTTGGGTTTCATTTGTGTAATGTTTGTAATCGAAGGTTTTTTTTGCTGGGGGCTATCTCTTCTCTCGGCGACTCTGGCGCTGTAGGTACTCTCGGATTTAAAGCTGAACAGACATGCTTTTTTAAAATAAAAATAATTTAGTATTGTATATCTTTTAATCTGTTATCTTGAATATTTAGTTGCGCATCATATATTAAAAACAATACACATTAAGTGGTTTTCGACCTCTTTTTCTTTATCAATTTGAATGTTTATTATGTCTCTAACAGTTCTCCGCTTCCATGTAACTGATTAAACCTCCGTTGACCTTAGGTCAATCCATAAACCGTATTTCGTTGTTAAAAAATGACAAGTCTAACGCTGTGAAGAGGGAGATCTTTAGACCAAGGTCAACTGTTGGATTTCTACAAACCTCCCACCTCCAAACAGTTTTTCTATTTCATCAAAATGCGGATAAAGGGTTTTAAGCCCGCTAGCGTAGATTTGGTTAGGATACCCCAATTGTAACATTGCACTTTTGTTATTTTAGGATTAACAAAATTTTCAGTTTGTCTTTTGAATGGTTCTTTCGTTTCACACAGCAATAAAAACCTTTAAGCGATCTTGCTGTGGCACTAAAACTAAAATTCCATATAGTGTCTGCCTTGCTTTAGGATATTTTGAATGATGAATCACTCTTTCGTAATATATTGCTAATTTTGACTGAATTTTTGCTGGATCAACCTCGCTAAATCAGGGTTGTAAAACGTCAAAACCTAAACGAGATGTCAGAAATGCTGTACTTTGCTTCGGTGTTTTTCAGATATAATTACAATTTGTGGTCATTAAAAGTTAGTTCATATGACAATCTGTCTTTTAATTTCTCTTGAAAGTATGGGGGCATGGGGCTTTTAACAACTCAAAATCTAGGGTATGAAAAGCGATTTCCATACGAAACTTACAGCTACAAACCTTTTGCCGTCTTTAGCGTCTGCGGCGCCTATTCTATGTTTTAGTGCTTCTTCATTTTCGATTCCTTGAAACGCAAGATCAGCCCTTTCATTCGCGGTTGGCCATAGATCAGAATAGGCTAAAAATATGTCTGCATTATGTAAAGAAAATATTTCTTGCCCCTCAAGTTTTATAGAAATTTTCTTAACGATTGCCCGTCCCAAATTCTGGACAACTGTCCTGTTTGGGTTGTTTTTGTTCGAGTTTCTATTTTGAAAGTAAGACGCGCAGAGCCTGGCACAATCACTTCATCCGCTCCTAGGTCTGGAAATTTGACAGTAAAAATTTGATCCGCTCAATAGTAGATGGATTATTTGGAACAGTATATTCCGCTTATTTCCCTTCACGCAAAGGGTTCTTTCAGTCTTTTATGCGGGTCAAGAATCGAGCCATATACTTGTGACATTTTTTATAAAACAAAATAAAAAGTTTATTTTTAAAGAAACATGGCAGGCAAATTTAAGGTGAAGAAGGTATGATGTTTTTGGATCCTGGGACGACATGAGTGAAACGGCTTCTTTGATACAGCATCGCTCAACGACCTCACTGTTGCATGGATTAACATTAAGTAAGGTTGACTCATTTTACAAAAGTCGGGCCTAGAACCCCCGATTTCCTATTGATTTTTATGTAGATAAAAAAGGCCATTGTTTGTGAAAACGATCAAGGACAACTTTTTCGGCTTACAGAAAAAAACGAGACCCCTCAAAGTTTGTAGGCATGAATACAATTAGACAAAGACTTAGAGTGGCGATCAAAATCGCCTTGGCATTGTTAGACCGAAATTAAGAGCGGAGGCAGTTGTTAAACTTCAAAACATACAACAAGAACTCCCAACAGATAGCCAAATACAAAACATGGAACTTCAAGATTTAAGTCAACAGCAGACAAAGTAATGCAAGCAGAAACCTTTTTCAGAAGAAAAAGCATTAAAAACTATTCACGACCCCCCGCTACCCATTTCGAGAAATAACGGCCTTGATCATGCTTAAGAAGCATCAGAGGCGAATTAACAAACAATTTAGCAAAACTGGGTGAAATAGATGACATATAAAAAGAGAAAAGAAAAACTCGTTGAGGCTGATCATGCCACTTAGGGCCCCGGTGTTAAAGAAAGAAATAACCCAAAGACTAAAGATCTTGAACAAGAAAGATTGGCAAGACTAGAAGTTTTGTCTACTAACCGAGAACAATTGCGAACTCAAGTGAGCAGAATAAGAGAAATATCCAAAGAATTTTATATGAAGCACAACACTAGCAGAAAGATAGAACACTGTTTAGAGAGCAAGGAGTCACATTAGTAAGCGTTTTTAACGGCCTTAGGATTTGCAATAAGTACACTGGGGATGGCTATTACAGGCGGCGGTGGTCAAGGGCCGGTGCCTCCACCCCCATCGCCTCCACCTGATAAATCATGGGTAAAAAAACAGCTTGATCATCTTGCGGGTTTTTAAAAAAAAAATTAGCCGGAAAGTAAGACCTTTACCAGGTATATTAGGGGGGGGTTTTTTAGCTGGCTTTTGTTACTGCCCGGCAAAGTAGTTGGCTTTATGGCTGAGCACTTATGGACATTAGTTCTCTTAATAGTCGGGTTAATTTTTAGTAAAATAAAGACCGAGTATCCTAGGCCAGTTAATCCCAAGAACAAGTGCTGTCTTTTCATATTCATGCTCATTATTTTTTTGACTTCTTCAACGGCCTTCCCGGGCTTTGGGGCCAAGGGATTGGATGACTTATCTTGGGGGTCATCTTGTTTTTTTTTTTTACTGCTTGCAATATTACTGGCTCAGAATTTATTCGTTTTTTCGACCTTCTGTTCATTGCCTCCCCAAGGATTTCAGATTGTAGTTTATTATTGGGGCCTATCTGGAGGGTGAGGTCAGAAGGCAGCTGTATAAACCATGCCAACAGCAAAGTCTACTTTCGATCTTGCAAATTGTAAAACATTTTGGTATCTTTTAATACTTGAAGGTAAATCAACTGTAGAATCAATGGCGTCCTCCTATAAATTGCTAAGTATTGTTTTTGTGCGTCAAAGCCAGTAGAAGGATCAGTTATGCTCGATCTCGTTTGTGCTTGCGAACCTAGCAAACACCAAACGTAAGTAAAGAAAAAGAGTCGTTTTTCGTTCTATTCCTGCTTTAGTTAGGCCCTTAGAAGTGTCTAAAATAAATGTTGTCCATGCTGTTTGATGCTCTGCTCTATGGAAACCCCAGGTGAACAGTTGTGCCTGAAGAGAAAGATGTGTAAGGGGGATTCCAGTCATTAGTATACTTTTTGTGCACGCCCCAAAAATAAGGGGTGCCTAAACCATGATTAAGATCCAACTTTTGTCTAAAGTCTGTCTTAACATTAATATTGAATTCGTTACAGATCCTTTCAAAAGCCTTCATGTTATTCTTTGCTGAATGGATTAAACGGTTTGTCATTTGGCTTTTTTGGCGCTTTGCAGTTCAGTCAAAATACGTCTGAAGGTGTAATAAAAATGAAATTGTACACTGACCTCACCAAGAATCAGGATGATTTTTAAATGATCAGCATACGACACTCCACAACCCAGTTGATGCACAAAACACAGCAAAGTTTAACTGGTTCTGATAAAACTGCATTGGGGACTGAACCACACTTTTGCGATGTAGTCTTTTTTAAAAGGGGGGTTAAGATATTTGTCCAATGGAGTAACCACCTTTTTATGAAAGTGTCAGTCTGGGTCCACAGAAATGTCAAGTAGTATCGGTTGTTATATTTTAAGATTGTAGTGCGGCCCAACAGAATATTTTGCCTTTTGTTTTATTTGAACGCACTCATTTTTATTTCGTTTAAAAAATGTTTGTAACAATAGCAACTCAAGACCGTCCTTCGTTTTTTAGAACATGCTGTTAAGAACGATTGCGGAACCAAAATGGTCGCGCTCCATGAAATTTTTACAAAGTTGTATGGTTTAATATAACTGAATTTCCCCGATAATAATACGATTCTAAAGTTGACAAATCAGGGGCCAAAGTTAGCCAGTTACAATACCCGATGGTTATTACGGGTTTTGCTCACTAAAAGAAGCAATGAGTAAAATTCGACTTACTCTCAAACTTTAACAATGCAAATCTAAAAACAATGTTAACAATCAAGCCTGAAGAAAAAGGAGGTTACTATTTTGAAAAGAGCTAGCTAAAATGGGTTTGGTTGCGTGACAATATAGGATTTTAGAGTTACACCAAACAAAATACTTATGAGGGGGAAAATCCGCTCGATCTTGCATTACATTCATTACTCTATGTTCATTTGGACGAGCTGAGCACTGATGAAAAACTTATATGATGGAAGGCCCTCAACTGTTTTAAAGAGCTCTTCCCTCAGGGAAAGCTGCATAATTTCGATTATGAAATTATACAATTCCCTAATTTACAGTTTAAAAGATTAGTTTTTGGAAGGGTCGGTCATTTAATATAAAAATTGCAGACAAAACGGGAAAGTCGTGAAAAGTGATAACCTGCAAAATGTTTTGGGGAAAAAAAAATAATAAGCTGTACTAAAAATGTCGCGTGGGCCAGAAGAACCAGGAGTTACATTAGCGCCTGTGAGGTGTATAACTTTTGAATTAAAAGACCTTGCAGACGTTGCGGACTTTGAACAGAATGGTGAGGGTAGGCGCCCTTTTTATGGTTTTGAGTACACTAAAAATGGTGATTATAAACGTAAAGAGGTTGGCGACAGCAAAAAGTTTCCTAAACTAGAACAACTGCCGCAATCTAGAAGCAAAATAATGGGTTTGGGCCAGTATGAATATAAATAGTTCGAAAACCTGACCTCAAATGGCACTTAGAACCATATTTAGAATGGGAAATAAAATTTGAATTCATAACCCCATTTACATTTTTTAGCGACAAAAAAGTTTCAAAAAAAGCATTCAACTCTGGCCCTTTACATGTAAGTCTTATGCCAGATGACAATAGCGGAAAGAAATTGAAATAACCCTTTATGGGAAAAAACAGTACATCCCCCACAGAAAAGAAACATTTTTTAAAGAAAGCTTCTAAAAAATTTTACAGTTCTTTCCAAGCAGAAAATTAGGAGACACGTTCACATGATATTTGAAAATTTCTGTCTTTAAAGATGTGGAGAGGGGATGGGGTTGTGGGCGTTAGTGCGACCTTATAAAAGGAATTAATTTAGCTGGCAAAACTTAGACGTTAAAACGTCTTAACGTTACCTTTAGTCGTTTTTTCACATGGTGAGGATTTTAAAGGGTTATAACAACAAGAAAACAAATCATGTTTTTAAAATAGAAACAATCTTACAGAACTAAATTGGATTAATCTTACACATTTAGGCCTCATAGGATTTTATTTACTGAACAAGTTCTGACAGAGAGTATGATAAATATAATAACTGGATTAGATTAAATTCTGTTTAAAACTATGGAGCAGTTAAATTTATGACAAAAACTCTCATTGTTTATTATTTGTGGGGCAAACTGGTTGTGGAAAAAAAAATATTTGTCCTAGACCTATTACAAACAGTTTATCGCTATAAATTTTGATCATATTGTGTTTTCTGTCCAACTTAAATGGAACAAAGCATATTATGATAGAAGGTTTATATGGGCAGATGATGACATATTTTTAGTTGATCCCAGCAATAAACTGAGTGGTGTTTAGAATACTTTTATAGACTGTTTGAAGGAACGCAGACACTATTTATTATTTGATGACGGTTTGGCAGAAAGAGACAGTTAAAAAGAGGGAAAATTTATCAAAACTAGCTTTTGTGGAAGACATGGGTGGGTAAGTGTGTGGAAATTTTTGTCAAAAAAAATAACGGGGTTTTTAAAAAACTTTAGAGAACAGTTAAAGACTGTAGTTCTATTTCACATGAAAGACAGAGACGCATTTGATGAATGTATGCGCGAAAATGATGTTATTGAAAATGACCCGGAAAAAACACAGGATTAAGCAAAAACTAAAATCTGAAAAGTTTAGTAAATTAGTATTAAAAACGGATAATCCTACACAGTATGTATGTTTGTAGGGTCGTGCCTTTGAATACTTCGTAGAGAACTATAAAAGGCGGCTTTTGGATTCGCCCCGGTCGGATACCTGGCTAAAAAGCCGGGGGAGACGGGTTGAGCCAAATGCCGCCTTTTATAGTTTCTCTACAATATATCTGGAAAATTCATAAAGAGAGGCATCATCGTACGCAATGTTTCAAAAAGGTGCAAACCTATGTTTAACTGAAAAATGGTTTGATTCTATGCAAAAACCACACTTAGAACTTTAAACACTAAAACTGTAAATTGTAAAACATACTGCAGGCATTTAAATTGGAGGAAATCGTTGTTAGTAAACAGCTCAAAACAAAAAACCTGAAAAGGCCCCAAAAACGTTTGCGCAGCCAACCGTACGTGCAAACAACCGCAAACGTGAGGCCCACATCCGGCTATATAAATCGGCGGGTGGGCAAACCAAAAGACATCTGATGAAGCGCAAGGCGTGAATCAAATTTGAAGATTCCTTTAATTACCTTATTTTAACAAATGTTGCTCCCCAAGGGGTTGAGAGTCTGGAATTCATTTGGGGTATTTTAAACCACATTGATCTATATATCTATAATATTATATTTTTATATATATATATATATATATATATATATTATTTATATATATATTATTTTTTTTATTTCCCCCCCACCTCCATTAGCGGTTATTATCTATCCACCTTAACCACAAACGTCCATAAATTTTTGCATCACACACCCCACTGAACTAGTACATATTCCCATCGTCTCCTCCCCTTCCCTCCACCCCCCCCCCATTCCTTTTCCTACTCCATAATCCCCTCTGTCGGTTTCTGTCTGGCCAGCCATTCGTCCTTCCACATGGAAAACAGATATACTATAAGTCATTCTTTGTTCTTGGTTTGTACTGTCCTAAATGTTAAATGTGATCTGTTTTTTGCCTGAAGATGACCCAAGTGGCGTCAAAATGCATTGTGTTTGTCCTGTGCTTTGTCATTGTCCTTGGCGGTATCTAACACCCTATCTTTCTAAATTTTGCTTCGTTCTTCGCCATCAGTCACTCCTTTTTGAAACTTAAAATCTTAATATATTGTTACTGCAAGTGTGAATTGTTGCTTAGTATCACTTGATTTCATACTGGCTCTTTCATCTAATGTGTTGAATTGTAGTTGTTTGATAAGCTATGATAATGTTAAATTAGCTGGAAAACCCCAAATATAAAACAGCACTAATAGATTAATGGCGGTCAGTTGGGTGTTGTCAAGCGAGATCATTTCATTTCATTTGATGCAAAGTTTGCCAGATTATTTGTGTAATTAGTACTATTTTATATTACTGTTGTGATGGTTTTTTTTATTATCTATTTATTTGCTTTTATTGTTTCTTATTTGTATTTTTACTGAAATTATTTAAAAATCTTTTTTGTCTTGTAATTATTTTTAAAATTTATCATTTTATGTACTGAAAATGGCACTGCAGTTGAAGCGTGGGAGACACAGTTATTAGAGAAAACTAACGTGGAGGTCCAACAGATCACTCAGACTATGAGCAGACCTTGCAGAAGCGGAAACGAAATTTCCGTGTGTATGTTTGCTCTCTGTACATGCTTACTCGTAACTTTTATGGCCCTTTTTGATATTTTTTGGTGTTGAAGAAATGACCGTAGTTTTGATCTTCTTATGCGTCTATAGTATGTACATGCTTTACTTGTTAACTTTTATGGCCAAATTATGCATACTTTTTTGTGAAAGAATATTGCCGTTAAAATTTGTCTTCTTCTTCATCAGGTCTAATAGGTTTGGCATTGCCTTTTCATATCCATGGATTGTGTACTTTGTTTTCAAACATACTTATGAGTTGAATTCAATGAATTAAAGAGCTTCAAATGTATTGAAAAGTCTTGTTCAGATAGTCATGGAGTGATAACAATCACCACTGCAAATTGACCTTTAGTGTCAGTCGAATTAGATCGAGATTTGCAAAAAATAAAGTGCCCATGTTGTTGGTTAACTCTTCCATTCTAGAAGTTATTAAAACACTTGCATTGTTCATTTTGATTGATTTAGTTAAGAGATTTAATGCAAATGTGGTAGTGTGTCTTGATAGTAAATTTGAAAATATCTTGTATTTGGTACCAAACTTGGAATGTCCACAGGGTTTCTCTCCCTCTCCCTGAAGCCCATACTCTGGAGAAGATTCTCTTCCCAGCACCACCTAGCACCACAAGAGCAGTCTCGCTCACATACTTTGAGCGCCACCGAGCACCATCCTTCCTCACCACCGCTTACCACCACCACCACCACCACCAAAGCGTTCTCGTTCTTTTAAAAGGACCACCACCACCATAACGGCCAAATCCGGTGCCTTCCGCCGCTTCACATCTGTGCCGTCTCCTACGAGAGACGAATTGCCACATTGCCTGTTGGTATCAAATTATCTACGTACTGGTTTTTATAGGTCTCCTCCACTCTCCCCAAAGTAGACAGTTATTTATAGTCCTGTTCTAGCATTTAGATGAGATTTTCTTTTATGGTTTAAACATTTTAAAAAATGTGCCTTGTAAACTTTAGGCCTTGTCTTTTGGGTACTGTTAGCCAGAACCACTTACTTCTGTTTATTTTTTTTATCCATCATCTGTTTGTTGTTTATCTGTGAGCAGAGAGGTGGGGATAACTCAGAGTTATGAAGGATTTTCTGATATGGAAGGAAAGTTGATAATGTTTCTGAGGAAAATAGTTTTTGATTTTGCATTAATAGATGGAAGCAAACTGCACTTACCAAGGTCTTAAAGGTCACGAATTTAACAGGGGAAATAACAATGGTCAAATTGCAAATTGTTCATTGGTGACAACTGGCCTCTTCTAAAAAAAAAAGAACATACCTCTTATAATGTGTAAAAACCATGGGAAACAGTTTGCTCTTCTGATTTTAAACAGTCTCGGAGAAACTGATTCAGTAGGTTTAGTATTCCATTTTTCAGAGGAAAAGTCATTTGAAACAGGTGCAGATTTGGTTTTATGGAAAAATGTGAATTTCTGAGGATAGGATCCTTTGGGAAGCCTCTTTCCATGACGTTTTACTGTTACCATGCCTGTTAATCATTTGAAGGATTTTTGTTGCCCCAGCACTTTCTCTTTAATTTATTTTGCATCTGTGTGTGTTTTTTTTCACAGGTCAATCCACCGCCTCAATATGAGACATTATTATGCGGCTCTCCTGGACAAATGGGGGCAATGAGAGAGAAAATGAAGATTTGAAAATAAGAAGTGCAGCCCACGTCAGACGAAAGGACGGATTGGGTACTGGAGAGAAGCGAAGGTCTATCGTGGGACCGAGTGCCACAGGCTCAGCTATCGTTTATATCAGAGAGGACCGGAGCGCTTGAACCAGCAAGCTTGCAGCTGACAAGGTGTCAGCGACAGCTGGTATGTTGCTTCTCCTTGTATTTCAACATTCTTGTTTAAGTTTATATCACATAGTGTAGTAGGGATATGCAGTGGAATAGATATAAAAAAATTGTTATTTACATGTAATGTATTAATTTTCTGGATTGTGAAGTTTGGGAATACCAGTTCCCCGGAAGCTTTAAATGTCAGGCTTTGAGCTGAAGGAAAACTGGCAGGTACGAGTGTTAGAGTTTAAAGTAGAAATAAGAGCAGTAATGCTCACTTAGGTATCGACATTTTGTAGCATGCACAGTAATAATATGAATTAACAAAATGTCTTAACTGACAAGCAAAGCAGAAATTAGCTTGTCCCAAGAATAATTAGTAGGCCTAATGGTGTTGTCATAGGCACAGTTCTGGTGTTATAACAGCAATTACTTAGAATAATTGAACCACATTGTAAATCGGTTAAATTGTAAAAGATGTAAATGGTTACAATCGGTTGTGGATGATCTTATCACTTCATTATTTTACTCCATAGTAAAACAAGGCATTTTATTCAGTTGCAAAACAGTTTGTCACGTTTTATCTACATCCCCCCCTCTCCCACCCCCACCCCCCTCACACTCACGCACACACACCACACACACACTACACACAACACACACACATCTCCACACACACACACACACACACACACACAACATACTGAGTGGCACCATCATTCAGGAAGAAAACATGTTTCACATCAAGGACATTATCCAGTGACATAATGAAAGAATGGGTGCTTTATTATACAAGCTTTCATCAGTTTATGTTTTTGTTGTATAACTGTGCTAAGCATTTATTACAATTGCTTGGCTATAAACTAAGCTGGAAATTTGATGTAAATTGCAGTCCATTTTATGATATGATTTTGGGATGCATTCTCGCCAAACTTTATCATAGGACGCAGGAAATTTTTCACTATGTTTGAAAGTTGTTGCATGTATATATTATGCTATTTTTTAAGGAGACTGTATCCTTCTACTAATGAAGAGGCATCACCTACATAGCACTGTCTGCTTGCGCTGGGTCTATGCTGCTCACTCTGACAGGACAAACAGATCAGGGCCAACTTCCGTCTACTGCTGCAGGTCAACATGTTCTCTTCAGTAAAGGTGACATGGGTTTATAATATTTGTTTTCCCCAAGTTTTGCCCCACGCACACTCTCCTCCTTGTTCTCTCCATAATCCCTCTCTGTCATTTCCGTTCTGTCGGCTATTCTTCCTACCACACGGACAACAGATATGTCTACTCTTCATTCTTTGTACTGTCCTAAATATGTTTAATGTGGTCCGTTTTGTTCCTGAACAATACCCATGAGGTCGATTTGCATTGTGTCTTGTCCTTGTGCTTTGTTGGGCTATGTCCTTGGCGGTAACAAAACTCCTCTCTTTTCTAAATTTATCCTGTGTTTAAGGGGGTAAACCACTACATCTCTCTGTTCCCAAAGGTTGGGCGAATCATACCTTTACATTCTGAATTGGTTTGGTGTGCATGTGATGATATTATTTATCAAACTTGAGGTGTCGTAGTTCAATTAAAAAAAAAAGAGAGTCTGCAATATTTCTTATTCCACTTCAACACTTTAGTCTATTGTTAAAATATATTAAATGTATTGCTTGTATTGCTACTAAAAAAATTTAATGAGCTTCTCTCAGTTTTTACTATATTTATTTCGTTTACACTGTAAGGTGCACTGCTTAAACAATTAAGGTTGTACGGCAGGTAAGGATCTAAGAGAGAAACAAGAGGAGACACAGATAGCTGTTTTTTGTCACTATACACTTAAAGAACACAAGGAATATGAGTCCCTTCAGGGCACATCGCATAGAGACATAGGGCGCGCTTATTTAGAGAGATTGATTGGATTTTCTAACTTTGGCCGAAAACATGCTCTATACAAAGGAAAACATCTCATGTTAAGAGACTTTGCTATGGTCAAAAAATCAAGGTCACAGAAGGCAACCCTATTAGTATGGTTCTTGCTCCGTCTGTCACATTTGATGAATGCTTCAAGGGCAAAAAAATAACTATATGTGGGCGGATTTACACCAAATTTGGTCTGTGAGTATGCATGGGACATGGCTATGCCTCCTGTGTATAGGAATTTTATGCTGGTCAAGGTCACTAGAGGATAAAATTAGTTCTTAAACATCGGAAATGGACTTGACTTGAGGACACATGCTGTATGAGTTGCCATCTTTTTTCTTTTTTAAAAATTTAAATTACCACTACCCATATCTGGATTTTTTGTGCAGGTGCTGTTCAGGAGGGCATGAGTGAGATGACCATGCAGCAATTGAAAAATACATATTGATTGACTGGCCACATGGAGGGCCGTGTGCCCGGTGCGGAGAGAGTAAACGAAAAAGGTGGTGGTAGTTGTGGACAATTCCGGCAGAGGCCAACACCAGATATTGTGTGATTCTGTATGACACAGTTTAACATTGCTAGATATGGGTTTGGGAAGCGCGGTGTTCACATACGTTGGGGAGTGTGTGTGTGTTTTGGGGAGGGGGGGGGGGTGTTAAAGGTGTGGCGTATGGATTTGTATGGGTATAAATGACTAATTTTGTATACATGTACATAATCACATTGGAAAATGGTGTCTGTGATTTTGTTTTAGAGGCAGTTTACCCACAGATGAATCTATTAACAGGGACCTGCCAACCATTTGCATTTCTTGTAATTTATTATGCCAAGTGATAATCATACGCCATGTTCCAAAAAAATTACGCATTGCAAGTTTTTAAAACAAAGTAAAAAAAAAAAAAAACTCGGAAAAAAAATTGGCTTTTGTACATGACCGCATGGCGCCGTGCTATAACCAGTAATCTTCAAGAAGCGTTTCCGGTCATGCGCCAGTTTGTTTCACAATCTTTACCATTCAGCGAAGGTTGGCGTCTATTGGAAGTTTTAGTTTCGAAAATGTCGAATAACGCATGGAGGCAGAAATTTTGGACAAGATGCGCGGAAAAAGAAAAAACTTGGTCAAAAGTTTGAAAGAATAGTCGGGAAAAGTTCCCCTGGCATAAACCTTCGGCTAAAAACTGTAAATTGTGTATGTGTACTACTTGTGAGTAGGACTCTTCACAATTTCCCATGGGTGGATAGTGAACGGTGGGCATGCAGGAAGGGGGGGTGGGGCATGCAGGAAGTGTTGGTGTATACAGAAATTTCCAGTGTGTTTATACATTTGGTTTGGGTGGAGGGGTAGGGGGATTGGATTTGTGTGCGTTTCCAGTGTAATCTTCATTTTATTATTTGTAAAGATTTCTTGATGACAATTAAGAAATCTAGTTTTTGAAGTAGAAAAGTAAAGTTCAAAAAATTGTGCAAACAATTTATCGCTTTATGTTTGTTTGAAAAAAGTTCGTGTCGCACTTGTTTACTTTCATCTCTCTCAAATTACACTTTTCTGCTCACGAGCTTCAATCTTACTCATTGGTTCTTAGGGGGTTGGCAGGTCTGTATCAAATTTGAAGTGTTAGGTCTTTGTGTTTTATGTGCCAGGCCAAAAGCATTTTTTCATTGTGCATTTGGGGGATATAATAGAAGTCTGAAGAGAATTTTCAATAAAATTACATTAATTGTTCCCTTTATACTGGTGTTTGTGTGTATGTGGCGTTGTGCGTATGTGAGCAAGTACAAAATTTCATGGCGGACAACAGTATGGCTGTGAAGCCAGGACACTGTGAAAGGTGATGAAAATATAATCAATGCTGCAGAAAAGTGGTTCTACAGACGAACTTCCCAGAGTCAACTGGACAGACCAAGAAACAACGACAGCATGTTAATTGAATGAATGTATGCATAACTGTTCACATGGATCCAACAGAGGAAGAAAAACTGAAACATGTTGGCCATTGGATCAGAAACAAAAAGACTGGTTTGATGTCAACGTTCTGCGGGGAAAAGTTGAAGCAAAGAAAGAATTAAAGGGACAACTGCACACATACTTAACAAACCATCGCTGGTTGCTGTGTGGGTTGGGATCCTGGAAAACTGCTACAGATGTCTCTGTCTTGAGACTTGGAAAAGATTTTGACTTTGGGCGACAATGGCCACCCACTTGCGACACAAGCAAAGGAGAAGGATGGAGCGATGATGCATGGCCAATACGACCCACATAGAATAGCTATAGAAGGCCAAGGTCAGCAGAGCTAGAATTGATTTATAGCTAGGATGCCAAGCAAGAACATTGAGCAAAGACACTTTCCGACTCGGGTTACTTCATGTTTCTGTGTGTTCTGATCAAGAGTCCATAATAAAATTTACCTTAGAGAAATTTTCGGCCAGCTATGCTGGTCTTCATCTGCCGGACCTGACTGGTTGTTGGTGGTGGGTGTTGACACCAAACACCGACCACAACGGGGTGGTGTGACACCAACAACACCACCAACCAAATACCAGTCAGTTGTGGGTGATGAAGACAGCAGAGCTGGCCGAAAAATTTCTCTAGGTAAATTTTATTAGACGCTTGAGTCAGTACCCACAGAAACAAAGCAAGAAAACCAAGACTGGGCCCTTGTAGAACTAGCTAAGATGCCAGGCTAGAACCAAGGTTGGGCCCTTGTAGAACTAAGCTAGGTGTCGAGCTAGAACATGGCTGAGCCCATGTAGAAACTAGCTAGGGTGCCATGCCGGAGCCAAGGTTGGGACCCATGTAGAACTAGCTAGGGTGCCAAGCTGAACCAAGGATTGGGCCCATGTAGAACTAGTGGGTGCCAAGCTTGAAACCAAGGTTGGGCCCATGTAGTAGAACTAGCTTTGAGGTGCCAGAGCTAGAACCAAGGTTGGGGCCATGAGCACTTCTAGACTGTCCCAGCTGGGTTATCCAAAGCTAGTCCTAGCCAGTTGCATAGTTTGCCTAGCATTTGATTCTAGCTTGCTTGCTGTCTGGGTCGAGGGCCCTAGTTCTTCATCATCTTCTTCTCCCCCAATGGGATCAATCAGGTCAAAATCTTCAATATTTTTTTATTTATTTTTTTTTTTTTTTATAAAAAATGAATCATTTTTTGGACCCGATCCACGAAAAAAAGGGAACCCCATGGCGTAAAAGGTAAAGGCAGACTGTAATTAGTGTAAATACCCATCAACATTTCAGCCAGACAAACTTTAAAAAAAGTTCCCGATTTTGGCGCGACGGTTAAATGCCCACTGCTAAATCATTAAAAATAGTATTACATCGACAGCCTAATGCTACTGTTGTTGCAAATTTTGGGGGCGGGGCCATCGTTAACATATGGCAATAAAACTGGGGGAAAAAGAATCTTTTACTAGAGGGCGCATTTTTGCCCCTTTCTATCTAGGCCCCCTAAAAAAGAAAAAAAAGAAATTTTTATGGGGAATAAAAGTCCAAACACCTCAAGCACAGGTTAAGCGGGGGATCAAAAAAATATTTAAAGATGAGGCAGTAGCAAAGCATTTGCAACAGATTCGTACCCTCAAATTTTTTGAACTTTTAAAAGACGCAAATGCCATATTACCGGGTGCACTAAAAAAAAATTTTTATGCACGACATTAACCCTAGGGGTTTCTGTCGTTCTTCGAAGACCCTAACAAAACCATTGGACCTCTCTTGATTTGAGTTTTTTTAAACCCCCGAACGGGCCAAACAATTTTAAACCCAAAAAAAAGTAAAACGGTTATTTTTATAAAAATGGTTAACACTCCTTTACGAAAATAAAACAAGCGGCATTTTTTTGGAACTACATTAAATCATCTCTGAAGTCTTTAAAAGGAATTTGCTCTTGTTTACTAAGGAAAAACCCCTTTTTTCAGAGAAAATCAAAAGCTTTTTTATAACCCAAAAAATTGAAAAGGTCGCTGTGCAATAAATGGCAAGTCTGATAATTTATTCGGGTCGCAGATTTTCCCTCACCAACACTTCGATAAATAAGAAATTTTTTTGGGAGGTAGCAAAGGGACCCGCAGTGATCGCGCATGTAAAAAACTCGTCTTTATGAGTAAACCAAGACATTAATAACAAATATGGGCTGGGGCTGGATTTTGTCTACTTTTGCAACAATTGTTGGAATGGAAAAGGGGTGGGGCAAGATGGTAAAAAAAAATTTCCCACAAAAAAGCAGACGGAAACCGCCAATAAAAATGCTTTTTTATGGTTTACCCAAAAACATTGAAAAAAAACGGGTTTAAAAGATTGGCCTTTTAAAATGTAGAAAAAAATTTCAAATAAAAACAGAGGGATATTTAAGTTTTTTTCCCTAAAGATCCCACGTTCTCTAACTGCGGGTTTACAGGTTGGGGGAAAAAACTGTCTTCGATTGATTTGTTACAAACAATATACGGGTTCTTCGAGTACATTGTTATATCTGCACAAACCTTAACCAACAATTTTACAAAAAAGGAAGTTTTTTTTGGACAGACAGAATAATTTTTAGTTGACCTAGCACAAACTAGCGACTTTTTTTAGAAAATTAATAGGCATTTGGGGGAACGAAACCTGTTTATTAGAGGACTTTCACCCTAAAACGAGACAGGGTTAAAAAAAAGAAAACTCGCAAGCGGCCTTTATTTCTTTGGCTCTTAACTCAAAAATTTAAAAATGCGTCTTTAAAAACTTTGATCGCATTAAAAACGTTGTATTATTTTCCCCTAGACAAAGATAGTTTTGAAGAATGTTTAAGTGAAAAAATTTTAAAAATAAGGACAAAGTGACAAAAAAAATAAAAGAGCAGTTAGAAAAAAACTAAACGCTAAAACTATGTTACGGCGACAACCCCCGTTCAATACGTTTTTTATTGTATATTGTTATTATAATTTTAATATTAAAAAGAATGTCTCGGGGG
Source organism: Conus ventricosus (assembly GCA_018398815.1). NCBI lineage: Eukaryota > Metazoa > Mollusca > Gastropoda > Neogastropoda > Conidae > Conus > Conus ventricosus. Next base: position 68,415,044 of record CM031614.1, read on the forward strand.
GCCCAAAATTTAAAAAACAGCTAGCTCCTAAATGCGTTGCAGTAGATAAAAAGCCCCAGCAGAACAACCGGGTTTTATCAATAGGGTGCCGGAAATGTTTTATGGTTTGAGTACACAGTGCGGGTTTTCAAACGAACAAAAATTTAAGACAAAAAACGACAGCAAAATCCTACCCCAAGAAAATAAGAAAATTTAAAGGGGAAACGATTTTTGGGAAAAATAATAAAATTCATAAAAGAGAATGCTTGGGCTTGCTTCCCGAAATTGCTTGGGAATTTTAAAATTTGAACTAAAAAGCCCCCGAATTTTTTAAAAAAAGGGAAGGGCCCGTTAGTGGAAGGGAAAAAAACGAAAAAAGATTGAAAAACTCAGGTTTTGGAATTGCACGAGAAAAAAAACCTTTTCGAAGGGGGGGAAAAAGTCGTTAGGTTTTTGGACTCAGGCTGGGCGCATTTTCTCCAGGGGGGGAAAACTTTAGAACAAACAACAGGGTATTAAATAACTAAAAGGGTCTTAATAATTGCTACAAAAAGGGGGAAAAAAAACCCCTTGTATTGACAAGCCTTGTTTACCAAACTACAGTCTACTTTTTCAAATAGTTTTTTTTATTGTTTTATCTTGAGGGGGGTGAAAAATTTAAAAAAAAATTTAAGAGTAATTTTAAAAAAAACCAAAAAATGGGGTTCCTTTTGATTTTCAAAAAAATTAAATAAAAAAAGGCGAATAAATAAACAATTGCTCAAAACCTTTTCTCTTCTTATGTTTTCGGCCCCAACTTTTAACGTAATTAGTGTTGCTCTTTTAGCTACTGGGGTTGGAGCGCCAGCCACTTTAACATTAGGGGGCCTTGGTTTAGGTTTAGGCGCCGTGTCTATGTTTGTAAGTGCTGGTTTAAAAAAATAAACTCCATAGTTACAAAAGGCACACTGCCATTGTTTGCCCTAGCATCAGCAAAACTTTGGTTCATTAAGCTTAAGAATAAGCAAAATCATTACAGAGAAAAAACATTACAGATGAAAATTTCAGAAGCTTACGCTGATGGTGAAGGATAATAGACCGGCAAAAAATGAACTCAAAGGAGTGGAGAAAAGACTTTACTTCAGTAGGTAGACCACTGATGGCAATTAAACAGAACTTGACAAACACACGATCGGTTAACCCAAAATAGCTAAAAAAAAAATAAGTTTAACAAAAAAATAAGTTTTAAACAAAAATAAATACTATTTTTTTTGTTAACTCACTGTGTTTGGTGGGACAACTTGCAGCTCTTCCACGAACAAATTGATCTTTTAGGCAGGCTTTTTTTAGAAGGAGAGTCCTCTCTTAAATAATCACAGGAGGTTTGTTTTTCATGATTTTTTCAACTTCATTATACAGCTACCTCCATATAGGATCTGTAGCGCTAATCTAATTCGCCTTCTGCCTCTCCAGAGCATACAAGTACTTTTAACCCCAAATCGGCAAGAGTTTTTTGAGTCCCCTGTACATCTTCAGTAAATCTAATTTTTGTTAATTTGATTGCGTTTTACTGGCTTCAACCCTGTTTGCTTAAATTTCTTCATTGTTCATGGCGCGTAAGACTGCTGGGCCAAACCTCCTAACCCATTCTTGTTGCGTTCTCTATCATAATTTCCTTGTGATGATTGGTAAGGTAAACAGGCCCGTTCAGCAGAGTCTTATTAAAGTTTTCAACATAGGGCTTGTATCGATGGTTGCCTGGGATTCCCTCTCTTAACTGTAACATGATCATTTTTCTCAAAAACAGCTGGTTTACAGAGCCTTTAAACTCTTTCCATCCTCATCTTGAATCCATCCTAGGATACTTTAATGGGCCTCACAGTATATTTGTTGTAAAGCCACAGCCACAGCAGTTGAGCTTTTATCGTTAAAAGCTTCAGCATCTTTGTATCATGAAGCCAAGTCCTACAACTGTCCAGAGCATACTTAAAACTTTTTTCTTCTAACTTTGACATGTGGAAGGAGACAGCAAGTCCCATCTGGTGGGTGCATTTGGAACTGAGTTTAACAAATCTAGCTTATTTTCCTTTTGGGGCAGGCAGATATATTGCCAAATTGTCTGTTTTGAAAGCCATCTTTCGCATCTGATTTCAACACTCTGCTGCTTTACTCATTTTTCAATAGCAGTCTTTCCTTTCCATAACCTTTAGGAGAATAATATATTTTATCCATATTTTAAATGCATTTTTATTTTTACACTAGAAAGTGGCAACATGATAGACTGAGTCATGCCACTGCAATAAAAATCTATCTTCTGAATCTTCTGTTCCTCAATGGTTCATAAAAGTCCAGACATTTCTGGCGGCGGCGATGTTAGAAACTTCTTTCCTGTCACTAGTAATACTCATTCATTGCGCATCAACGTCTGTAAATGTGTGCTCTGCAATGACCCCGTTTCTCTCTTAACTTTTTTTATAATAAAGTTTAAGTGAGCAATTCGTTCTTTGCTCATAAGCGTCTCTTGCTTAGCTAAATTTTCCATTGTTTTTGTTATACTTCTCCTCTTCATCGGACCACAATTTTACTAAACATATAATTGCTTCCAGAGAAGCCAAAGCGTTAACAATAGCTCCCCCCACCATTAGAACTAATCCAGACAACTTTTATAAATAAATATTTTTAGATAATCTTTTTTATGCACTAATATTTTCTGGATAATTCCCTGTGTAAAAAGAAGTCTTTGACGCAATCCCTCAGTAATTACAACTAAACCTAAACAGCGTCCCTCAAAGTCTAACCTTCCTATCACTGGCTTCATTTAAACATGTTTTTGCTAACACCTATAGCCTATACTAAGGCCGCTAATAACAGCAGAGTGGTAAATCGGTATTGAATAATCTTTTTTTCACTCATCTTTTTATAACTAAAAAAATAATTAAAATAACATAATACGACAGACTGCCCCTATGTGCTTTTAATCAATAATCTTTTGTTTGTTAAAGCTAAAAATAAGTTGCAACTATTTTGGCGAATCTTCTATCTTTCCATGTTGGCGGTTTTATTCCCCTATCAAACATTTTGGCAAGGGTTGAATAAACTATAACACCAACGATAGGCACACATAATTAACCATCGTTAAACTCATGGTTTTAAAGTATTAATATTAATTTTTATTGCTTTTTTTTTTTAAAATGGATTGTGACGAACTGTTAAAGTGTGAGGAGCAAGCAGAACTACTTCCGTAGGTTACTCAGCAGACCACTTGCCATAAAGACCGATTATACGCTCTAGCTGCTTTGTGGAAAAACTATAACAGTATTTAGGGACTGAACTAAGTAATTGAACAAATCCAACAACTGTCTACAACAGACGTTGAGAAGTACACGCTAGGTACGAAGCACAGCTAGGTCAAAAAGGGTTAGATCAGTGGGACAGACAATGATTAGCCTATATGCTAATTAGTAAGTAAGATGGCGCCAGTTGATTCAGAAGAAATTTAAAATATGACTTATCGCAAGATCCGTTTTAAATAAGTCACTAAAACTCTTGCATGTGACAGGTTTTTATTATTTAAAAAAACCAGATTTGGACGATGCTATGCCCATTCATCATGGATTACTACTATTTTAATCATAGTATTTTTTGGATCTATTAATTTTAATCGCAATAAAAAAAAATAGCGATCAGGAGAAGAAGACGCTGCAGGACCTTCCCAGGAGCAAGTGAATGTGCCACAGGTGAATATTACCACAGGCGAATGTCCACAGGTGAGTGGTGCTACTAAGCCCTAAAAAATCCTGGACGTGATGAGGCCGGGCGTAAAACCTAGCTGAATGGAACAGACTGAGAAAAGCAAACCAATCAGCAAAACAAAAAATGTTTAGATAGTAATACAGCATCGCCAACAACAACCCAATTAACAACAACCATAATCACAAACAAACGATAAGATGTATTAATTATTTATTTCCTGCTGTTTTTTGGTGGGGGATTCTTAGCATACAAATGTCTTAACGCCATACTTAGGCACAAAAGTCACAAACCCCCACAAACCAGTAAAAAGAAGACAGCCAGCTCTGCAAAAAGTGCAACCTCCTCGTAGACCCCATTCTATGGAAGAGTTTTTTAAGAACTAGATATAGTACAAGTTAAGAACTAAGATAAGTACAAGTTTACGTTAATATAGGAAAGTACTTTTTAGTTAAGTGCAAGTAAATTACAAGTAAAGTGCAAAAAATTAGAATTCTTGTTAAGTACTAGTTAGGGTCTTAAGTTAAGTTCTTTGTTAGGTTCTTAAGTAGACGTATTCAGTTTCTTAAGTTAAGTACTATTCGGTTATCTTAAGTTAAGTACAGCCAAAGTCAGTCAAGGTAATCTTTTTAAAGTTCTCCAATGCCCTACAGCATATGAAAAACTCAGGACGACGTAATTCTCGATGGTTATGTTAGAGACGAGTGATTTTTTGTTAACAGCATTGTGTTTACACTTGAGTAAGATAGAGCGCAGATTAACATTTTGGTGTGATAAAATACTTTGTTTTCAAAGAGAGCTTGCTTCTAGTTGTCCGTGTGATATACTTTTTGACAACGATTTTTACTATGCCCTTGACCTTCTTTATTACAGAAGTCTGGCTACAATGCTATACATCTTCGACCGCAAACCAACAAATTCTTTTATAACCTGTCCCATTTAGTTCTCCATCTTTCCAATTACTTTCTTGTTTACATTGAATGTAAAGGACTGTCTTTTGATAGTCGCATTGTCGTACCACCCATCATTTCCTTTAGCTACTTCTGTTTCAAAGTCCTTAAAGAATCCTTCTGTGGGACGTCTAGCATAAAAGAGTAAGTTGTCTGTGTAAAGGACTCTTGCTTCTGGTACAAGGTTAAAGTAGTCTACAGAAATTCTAACATCAATAACTTTGACAACTCTAATACAGTAAAGCCAAGAAACACCAGGCTTTGTCCAACTTACCATCCTTTTTCCTTCATCATAATGCCAACCAAACTTACGTTAAATCTTTCTAACGTCTTGATAGTTGGGTTTAGAGGCAAACTTAATTGCTTGGATTTTCTTTTGTAACAAATTTCACATCTTACGTTTGGTGGATTTTTTCCATAGTTTTGCCAAAACACTGTTGTTCAGCATTTAAAGAATCTTTTCTGAGAGCGTCAGGGCATGGGTTCAAAGATCAGTATTCTTCTTGATGTATGGTCTCATAAAGGCTCTGTCACATATATATATTCTGTGAACAGCTGTCAGTTCAACCCGTCTTAAGTAAAACTGTAGGAGTCTGTAATGACACACCATATTTTAGTTTTGTGCCTAAGATTGGAACAATTTAGGCGGTTCGATAGGACTCATCTTTAATCTTTTCTGCTGCTAGGGGGTAACGGGTGGAATCGGTTAATTCTTTAGGATAATTCGAAGTCGACTTCCAAGATTAGTCCCTGCTGGTTATCAGGCGTAAGCTTGACAGCATTTCCGAACACAGTGATTCACATCATGAGGTCCTTTTATCGTTTAAAGTTTCTAAGTGGAAGCGGTTGACTCATGGCCCATCCGATACAGATTGTTGGCGTCTAAGTACATTAGATATTGGATGTTTAGTCGGGTTATAATCATCTATAAAATTTGTTGTTGGCTTTGCAGTAAGGATGTGAGGCCATGCTAATACCGCCCCTCAGCCCGTCTTCAATCATCTGAAGGGGGGTAGACAAATTAAGTCAATCTTGATGTTTGTAGACTTTAAGAATGCATCCCAAGAAAGGCCAGGCGCAGAGATGTAATGTGAGAGTCTAAGCTGTAATGTTTCATGCATGTAGATCTGTAATTCTAAAAGACGTCTGCTAATAAACATACGTCAGCCATTAGAAGTAATCGTGATAATCGCCCATTGTTTCACAGTGTAATTCTGTCCAGGCTTTCTTGCGTATTCATAGTCAGCATCAGTTATGTCTTTGCCTCTAAGACTAGAAAAGAAAGCGCCTTTAGGAGGAAGTGAGTCTTCGTCAAACCTGTCCCACGAGTTCATGTATTCATAAGGATAAACTCCTTTGCGCACTAAAGATGGGTCAAAATATTGTTTAGTGATTGGAAAGTCTTGTAGAGATCCTGCTAACTTACCAAACTCCCCATCAGATGTTGGCAGAGTCATATAAGGGTAAAGAGTCAAAAGTAAAAGTCATGTACTTTTCTTGAAGACTGTGCAATGCAGGTAACCCCCCTTATATTCAGAAGTTACTGCATGCATGATAAATGAGAAATCTAACCTCGTAGTTATAAAGAAGATAGGCAGTTTCCATTTTGGGGGTCAACCTTAAGTTGAAGATTACAATTGTTGTGCGCGGCCCCTCTGAGCTTTCCAGTGATGTGATC
>CM031614.1:68433995-68440073 GCA_018398815.1 Conus ventricosus
AATTTGAAATGAAGGCAGAGGATTGGGATCATAACCAGTATTGAACAGAACCATATGCGATTTTTCAGCTGAAAAGGGCCAATCCATTTTCAGTCATGTACCTACTAATTTTATCTAGTTCATTTTATATATCTTTTTAATATAGTTGATTGATCTAACTGGTGTGTGATGTTTTAAAGTAACTTTCATCCATATACAGATATCCGCATATTGTACTAGTTCAACATTTTTTGATAATGATTTAGGAAGATCACGGATATTAAACAGGATAGGAGCTATCACAGCTCCTTGGGGGATTCCCATCTGGATATGTCTTCATTGGAATATACATTTCCTACCTTCGTCTGTATTGTTCTACCACTTAAAAAGGTTTTTAAGTAATTGTACATACACCCTGAGAGACCTATTAACTTCAATTTGTTTAGAAGTTTTGAATGCCAGACTTGGTCATATGCCTTTCTAATGTCAAAAAACGTGGCAAGTACATTTTTCCTACGTGCGAACTGATATTTAACCTGTGTTGTAATTTTTACAAGATGGTCAACTGTAGATCTACCCTTTCTAAAGCCAGCCTGTTGTATTGGTATTATACCATATTTTTCACAATGATGTTCAAGTCTCTTTAGAATAAACCTTTCCATAAGTTTTCCCACATGTGAAGTGAGAGCAATTGGCCTGTAGTTGTTTCTGTCTGATTTTGACTTGCCCTCTTAGGGATAGGGTTACAATTGATTTTTTCCACAAAGATGGTTGAAACCCTTCAGACCAACATTTGTGAAAAAAAAAAAAAGTTCAGAAACATTGTGAAATTAACTGGCAAATGCTTTATCATTTCATTGGAAATCGCATCTGGTCCCACTGATTTTCTTTTCGAACCAATAGAGAAAATTGCATCCTTTACTTCTTGAAATGTAAGGGGAGCATTTGTGTAGTGACTGTTAATGGGACTTTTTTCATGCATTTCCTTATCCTCCATTTTCTCTCTGTATATCTTTTGTTTTTCTGTCAGGCCCTCCCTGTTGCTATTTTTTTGCAAAAAATATTTGCAAATGCTTCAGCATTTTCAAATTTTGAAGGAAACTCATTATTTTCTAATGTTATGGGGTATTCAGGAAGACTCATTCCATTTTTTAGGTCTTTCAATTTTTTCCATGTTTTCTGAAGATCTTTGTGGTCATGTACTTCACTTTCACAGAAATTTGACCAATATTGCTCCTTGACTTTTTCGATTACTCTGTTACTGTGATTTTTTTGCTCTGTTCTTTTCAGCAATTTTGTCAGGATCTTTCTTATCTTTTAAATATATTTTATAGGCCTGCATCTTTTTTCTCTTGCTTCTTCACAAGTAGCATTCCACCATACATTGCCTGCATATTTGTTTGATGCGTCAGACCTTAGTATTGAGAGATCAGCTGCATGTAAAACAATATCAACAAAATTCGCGTAGCTTGTGTCAGTGTTATCAGACATTATCTCTTCACAATTGTAAGTAGAGAGTATGTTTTCAAATTTATCCCAAACAGCTTTATTATAATTATATTTTGGGATCTTATCTTTAGCGCGGTTTTTGAACGGATTGTTTACCCTTAATGGTAATAATTATTGGCAAATGATCACTACCAAGAGGATCTTTGAAGGTAGACCACTCACAGCTTGGAGCTATGGCAGGAGATATAAGTGTTAAATCAACTGCTGTTGCTCGATGGTGTGAAATGTCAGGTATTCTTGTTACACTGCCATCATTTAACAGACTCAATGAAGAGTCTTCTATATTTCCAACAAAGCGACTGTGTGTTACTATTTCGCATTCATTATCCCAAAACGGGGCATGTGAGTTAAAATCACCTGCTATTAACTATTTTTCATGCTGGTCCGGTATAGCGCGAAGCCATTCTGTGTTTTCATTGTAAGGACCTTTTGGCAAATAAATGGAAACAAAGTTTAATGTAAGTAATTCGTTGAGTTTCAGTTTTGCTGCACATGCATTAATGGTTTTAACATTCTTTGAAATGGGTGGTTCTATTTCAAAGTATTCAACCTTTTCTTGAATATATAGTGCAGTAGTGACCCTCCTTGTTTGGTTGTTAGTTTGGAAATATTGGAGGGTAATAGAAGTTTTTGTAATTTTGGAATTTTTTGTTCAGTTGCATTTAAAGACTGTAATATTAACACTATTAATATTAACAGTGTGTGTGTGTGTGTGTGTGTGTGTGTGTGTGTGTGTGTGTGTGTGTGTGTGTGTGTGTGTAAAAACATGATCCTATGATTTATGTTTTTGTACTCTGTGTGTGTGTGTGTGTGTGTGTGTGTGTGTGTGTGTGTGTGTGTGTGTGTGTGTGCGTGTGTGTGTGTGTGTGCGCACGCGCGCGCGTGTGTGTGTGTGTGTGTGTGTATATGTAAAAACATGTATCCTATGATTTATGTTTTTGTACACTTTGTGTGTGTGTGTGTGTGTGTTTTGTGTGTGTGCGTGCGTGCGTGCGTGCGTGCGTGCGTGCGTGCGTTGTGTGTGTGTGTGTGTGTGTGTGTGTGTGTGTGTGTGTGTGTGTGGTGTGTGTTCTTTCTAGTAAAAGAGCCTTTCTATATGTTGATTTTCTTTTAAATAAATGCAAGACAAGTAAATTACAGTACATATCTTCCCGAGTTACTTTTGCCAGCCATTAAACCCCACTCTCCCCTCACACAATATCTTCAGCACAGACACCTCCCCCGCACCCCCACGCACCCCCCTCCTTACAGACAGTAGGGGTTGAGCTGGCCCTCGTAAACTATATTCTTGTCCGTGTTATCTGATACTGTGAAGACCAAGGTCTGTGTGCCATGGAACGAGCACTAGTTCAGCCAGTGAACTGTTCACAGGCCCACTGGTTCAGTGAGTGTAGTGGGATAGGGGTGCATGTGTGAGCTGCTGCACGCGTGAGCTATACATCTTATACTGCTGTCTCTTGGCAGAACAGGGTATTCTGTGTGTTCCAAAGGTCATAAACAATGCCCCGGATCTTTTGAAAAAGCATGAATGTGTTTGCACGCACGCACGCACGCACGCACGCACGCACGCACGCACGCACACACACACACACACACACACACATACACGCACGCACGCACACACACACATTTTTGCAGCGAATACTAAAACCCAGTGTGTGTACCCATTTAGTGTGGTGTGTGTGTGTGTGGTGTGTGTGTGTGTGTGTGTGTGTGTGTGGTGTGTGTGTGTGTGTGTGTTTAAAAAGAATCAAAAGACTGTTTGATTTTGTACTTTATTACAAAAGATATACATGGATAGAATTGCTTGCAAAAAAAATCACTTATTAGTTTGATGCAAAACTTGGGACTTGGTTCATGTCTTGTGTGTGCGGCTGCCCAAGTTAGTTGCATGAAACTGGCATTGTCAGTTATATTACGCATTTCGGAACAAACAAGCTTTAAACGTTTTTGAACAGACTTTTTTGTTGGTGTAGTCTGAGCAGAGGCATGTATTAAACTTGTGTACTCGTTAAGAAGGGAAAATAAACTATCCAGAATGCACTGACGTGAGTTATTTTTGCACTATTTTGTGTGTGTTGTCATTGTGTTAATGATGCGTGACCACTTGTATACAATCTTTCATGCCATGTCCAAGTTATCTGTGGGAAAATAAACCCAGTGGAGTTTGATATCAAAAGAATTGCCTGGAATTCGCCAATACAGCCATCTCATGAGCGCATAAATATTACATTCTTCACAACAACCGCTGATGATTAAAACGGACAGCCCCAATCATAATGGCCGCACAACGATGCCGAACACACTGCCTCCAGACCGCCTGTGCGCACAGCTGACCGGCAGCGCTATCTACAGTGTAGTTAGCTAGGTGGTATGGAGCGGCCTGCAGAAAACACTGCCTTCCCTGACCTTGGCCTGTGCAGCAGCAGGAGAGGTGTTAACTCCCCTGCTTTGCTGAAAACTAAACGACTCGCTCTGAACAGCTGTGGCCAAGTTTCTGAATATCATTTTTCCTTCAAAAACTTAACTTTACAAGTCATATCCCGTATCAAAAAGCCCTGAACATTCTGAGAGTTGTGGTACTGATAGACTTGAACATTCTGAGTGTTGTGGTACTGATAGACTTGAACATTCTGAGAGTTGTGGTACTGATAGACTTGGGAGCTGATGAAACTATTCTCTACCTTTTCAGGGCTGATCTGCTTCAAACTTGGATATGGATGTGTAGTCTATGGCTCTGCAAAACCTCCTTACCTGAAAACCTAGTTCCATCACCATCGAGGGCTTTGACTGTCTGGGTTCATTCCACACCGCCCCGGGTTTATGGTCTATATGCAGAGGTAGGAGGGGCCCCATCCTCTCTAACCGTCAGCTGAAATTTAAACCTCGAACTCCAGATTTCAGAACCCCTGAATCCTGTTTATGATCGTGTTTTTGATTTGAAGTTCCGAAAGAAATTCTATGATCACCCCAGGTTCCATTCCACCTTTTGTGTTTGCTTCGTCCAAAATTCCTGATGATCCACCATGGACGTTCCTCACATGAGACTGGTTTGATTTTGCCCGATTGTAAAGATGGCCACTAGCCCCCTGGCATAAAGGTCCTTTCTGCTGAACTATGTTCTAAGGTTGCCTCCTTCAGAGGAATGTTCACAATGGCCTCTAACTCTGAGAATGGAATTGCCTCTGCTGTGTTTTGCACAACAAGTACTTCTCAGAGATTTTTTTAAAGCATATTCCCAATGACAGCTCCACTACATTGCTGAGCTGACAATCTTGTCCGGTTTTTGGAAAGGGCCCTCTAAATCAAAATAAAAAGATTTCCTCATTATTTTTTTTTTTATCAAACTCCCTTTCTGCTTGGAGGTCATTACCAGCCATAACCTCAAGCACCCTCCACAACTGAAATTATTTGGAGTTTTTAACCTCCCTTAAATCTGAGGATACAACCTAGTTTTCGCTTGGGTTCCCGGCCACGTGGGCATGCGAGGCAATGAGGTGGTGATCACATGCCAAGAGTGCCACAAAGAAAGAGTGACAGATTTTTTTATGCCTCACACAGATCTGAAATACAACGCTCAGGCTTATGTCAAAAACTTCTCTTGCAAGAGGAATGGAACTTGCAGATGGATAAGCAAACTCTTCCAAACCCCATCCAAACCTGAAAAAGTGTTGACCAAAAATCCAGGGGGGGCCATAAAGAAGAATCAACAATGAACTATGTGCTGCTTGCACTCAGACCACTCCATTTACATCCATTCTTATCTTTTAAAAGGTGAAGAAACACTGTGGTGCATCCATACCATGTGCCGCCACAATTAAACAGTTCTTTTAGAATACTGGAATTACAAAATTTGTGAGACCCAAACACCTTTCTGAGATTCCTTCAAACCTTGTTCACAAATGGTTCCCCCAGATGTGATGTTTTAATTTCTGAAAGGGATCCACATTTTTCAACAAATTGAAGATTTTAGGAAAGAAAGATTTTAACTGAACTTCCTGTGTGTGTTTTAAAGGGTGTCTTTAAAAATGAGTTGAGGGGAGTTGTTTTTTTTTAAAATTTAAAAATGTTGCGCATTGGCTTCAGGCTGTGGCAGCCTTTAAAGGCCCTTTGCAGTCAGCGGGACTATAAGCAACATTGTCTTGTATCTTTAGTTATGGCACATCGTATCACTGTACTCTGTATACTATGTCATGTCATATCACTGCACTCTGTATACTATCTACGTCCATCATATCACTGTTCTCTGTATGTTACTTAGCCACATTATATCACTGGTCTCTGCCACATTACGTCCACTGCATTCTGTATACTGCTTATGCCAATCATATCACTGCACTGTATGTACTACTCATGCCACATCACATCATTGCACTCTATGCATTGTTTACGTCAAATCAAATCATTACACTCTAGCAATATTTCTCTTACATCACATTATGGTGGGATTTGCATTACTTCCATCACAATTTGTTTACAGAAAGAGAATGTAAATATGTCGTTCACGACCACCCATGTGATTCTGCCCGAAAACCCCCCATTTTCAAAATACAAATCACGTCCATCACATATCGGGTTTTGGCCAAATTA
>CM031614.1:68441073-68456756 GCA_018398815.1 Conus ventricosus
GTGGTCTCTTACTGTCACGTCTTTACTGTTAGGGTTAGCTCTAAGCCGCAAATCCAGCAGTGTGTAGATGAGTCATAACGTTCTGGTCTTCAGGAGTCATAACAATGTCTGAAAGATTTAGTTGTTGGATAATGATTGCGAAGTTGTTTCATCTGCTCTAAAAATTACTAGCTGCGTTGGGGCCTCTGTAAATCTCTGGACGTGTGTGGCGCCCCATCTGACCTAACAACAATAAACGCATAAGAACAGATTGATGGTGGGTTAATAAGGCTTTTTTTGTTCTTGCTGTTGTGGACCATAGTACTGCGGCAAAAGAGCGATTCAAAGTCAGCATAAATACGTACGGGTCATTGCTTTTTGTGTAATTTTTTTTAAAACTAAACTTTAGACCCTGGTTAGGTGTGAGGAGTTTGGTTTCACAGTCTACAAACTTTTACAATGTTTCTTAGACTGGCAGCCGCTTCTATGTTGGGATTCTAACTAAACACCTTCTACAAAGCCGTTCTTGATTGTATCTTTAGATGTAAAAACCATAAGTCTGCTTATTGTTCTGATTAATACATAATGACTCTTTGTACTATCTGCAAACAGGATCAAGTCTACATGTTTGTTAAGTGGTTCGCCTAAAGTAGGAGCTTTGGGAGAAATCCTTAGAGGCAACTAGATCGGCTTCTACAGACCATGTGTATACGTTACAGTGATTGGGTTGTTTTGCTCTTCAACTGAGATATACTGTTTATACTTACTGGAAAGGTTATGTTATCAAAGTTCAGCTTTGTTTGTATGCTTCATAATTGGAAACTTGTTTGCATGATTTTTTACAGGATATAAATGCGCTTAAAACACACCACATAAAAACACATGTTGTCAGAATTATGTTGTTTGAGACTGCTCGTTTTTAACTCTAACTCTTTTTGGAAGAGGAAGGTAAGAATTACCAACTATAGGATAGAACTTTGTTTGTCTCAATCAATCTAATTTCAAGGACTGCCCCTTCAGAACCAGCCAGACCTCTTAAACTTTGCCTCCTCACTTACATGGTTAACTGTGTAAGCATGTAGTCAGCCCAGTTAGAGTTAAAGTCGTGATAGCTGATTACTTCTTTCTGTTTAGTTGAAACCAGACTCCCATGCTACCGTCATTAGGCGTTATATAATCAATCAGAACAGCCAACAACACTTTTACTGGCGGCTCCATCTGAAGAGACTCTGGGATTTTAGAGATAGCGTGTGCCACGCTTTCATGAACATTTGTGGAGTTAATGATGTCATGCTCACCTCACTAAACGTATTGCTTAATTGTTTGTCACTGCTAAATATTTCTTCCATCGTATATAGTTTTCCATCCTCGAATTTACTTGTGGTCGTCATTTTTAAAGCCACAATATTTATGTAAATTAAAAAAAATAATGTAAATAAAAGTAAGTAAAAACGCGCTTTTTATTCTTCACCCAAGCGTTGCAACACTTCCAGACACGTTAACCTTACAATAAGCCTGCTAATATTTTAGCTTTTTTTGAATCACTACAGTCAATGTTCATCACTTTGATTGCTTCGTTAAATAGTTCACTATTATCTTTTATTATATTGTTTACATCATTCTCAAAACCAAATTCACTAAAATCAATGTTTAATGCTTTCATTGTTTCGTCAAATAGTTCATTACATTTTTTAAATCAGATTCACTGAGTCGGCAGCCATTTTTAATATAAAATAAATAAAAAAATAATTGTAAATTCAGCTGTTACTCATAGTCTTTTCTAATCGGAAAACCTGATCTTCATTAAAGCGAATAGCTACTCCTTCAGGGCTGGTAGAAACAGTCAGATTAAACATCTTCAGGAGCCATATTATCAACTAAAATGGCAAACAACTTTACAACTGGTTGGGGCCAAGAATCTGGTATTTTACTAACGACTTCCACTACACTTTCTCGCATGTCTATACGCTCAAAAAGATCGGTAATTAATTCTTCAAACCTGCTCTTTAACTGATCTTTATCAGCCTCCCTCTCCCAATCCAACTCGTAAAGTATATTAATAAGCTCTGTAGCTACTTCGGGCTTCATTTTTAAAACCAGAATAAAATCATAAATTAAAAAAAAATTAAGTAATCAGTTTCTCTTGTTTTGCGCAAGAAACTGAAGAAGTTATATATATATATATATATATATATATATATGTGTGTGTGTGTGTGTGTGTGTGTGTGTGTGTGTGTGTGTGTATGTGTGTGTGTGTGCTTGTGTTTGTGTGTGTGGTTTAATCAACTAGGTCAATTAATCGCAGATCGTTTTGACCTAGTTTACTATACTGCTTTGTAGGACAAAACGTGAGTTGGCGGGGGTGGGGTGTGTGTGGGGGTGGGGTGGGGGTGGGGGTGTGCATGAGTGGGGCGGGGTGGGGGGGGGGGTGGGGGTTGGGTGTGTGTGTGTGTGTGTGTTTGTGTGTGTGGGGGGGGGGGGTGGTGGGGGTGGGTGGGGGGGGTGGGGTGGGTGGGGGGGTGGGGGTGGGTGGGGGGGTGGGGGTTGGGGTTGGGTGTGGGGTGTGTGCAGGAGTTACCTCCCTTAGTATTATTTTCGGCCCTGTTGAGGGCCTTTCTAGGACGCGGCGGTCTATTGGCAAGTGACACAGTTCTGGCGTATTTTTAGCCTTAGGCTGGAGCCTGCTTCCTCGACTAGTATTGATTTTTTCACAGCAGCTAGCTAGAAGGCCACGTTTAATCAGTTCACTTACCGTCATTTCACGTTTTCCTTGCTTCGTTTCCAAAAGATTTAGGTTCTCTTTTGGCCGGGTCGGTTTCGAGCAAGGCTCTCCACGTTCTAATTTTTCAAGATACAAAATCATTTCCCGATAATACTTTTTGTATTTCAATATTATTTCTTTTTGCTCATCCGAATACAGCAAATGCTCAGTTTGGCTTTCTTGAGAACTAACATTCATTGCGGTTTCTTGTGAAGAAGACCCAGCTTCCAGGCTTGAATCGGTCATTTCTGTTCAGAGCGCTAACACACGTTTTCACTGATAGGCGTCCGACCAGAAATGCCAGCTTGCCAACAAGCTCTGGCCCCCGGGCAGATATGCCATCATACCCCCTGTCGATTCGTTGAACATGCACACGTGACAGCTCAGCTCATCGCGTGATGATTAATAATGCAGTATTGGTTGCACGCTCTGCTGCACATGAACCTGCAACGCAGCCTGGGCAACCAATATTGATTGGAACCAGTCTGGGTGGGACTGCCAAGCCATATAAATGTTAAAATGTTTAGTTGATTTTATGTGCCTGGAGAGAATGTAAATATGTTTGTTCACGATCACCAAATCCTATTTTGCACGGAAACCCGCATTTTAAATTAACGATTACGTCGATTTTAGAGGTTTTTGCGTGTTAATCTTAGTGTAAAACAGGTTCTGATTTTGGCCAAAACTGGCATGAGATGGACGTGATTTGTATGTGAAAAGGGGGGTTTTCGCGCAAAATAACATGGGTGGTCGTGAACGAACATATTTACATTCTCTACTGTTCACAGGCCCACTGATTCAGTGAGTGTAGTGGGATAGGGGTGCATGTGTGAGCTGCTGCACGCGTGAGCTATACATCTCATACTGCTGTCTCTTGGCAGAACAGGGTATTCTGTGTGTTCCAAAGGTCATAAACAATGCCCCGGATCTTTGAAAAAGCATGAATGTGTTTGCACGCACGCACGCACGCACGCACGCATGCACGCACACACGCATTGTGCGCGCGCACACACACACACACACACACACACACACACACACACACACACACACACACACACACACACACACATTTCTGCAGCGAATACTTATACCCAGTGTGTGTACCCATTTAGTGTGTGTGTGTGTGTGTGTGTGTGTGTGTGTGTGTGTGTGTGTGTGTGTGTGTGTGTGTGTGTGTGTGTGTGTTTGAAAAAGAATCAAAAGACTGTTTGATTTTGTACTTTATTACAAAAGATATACATGGATAGAATTGCTTGCAAAAAAAAATCACTTATTAGTTTGATGCAAAACTTGGGACTTGGTTCATGTCGTGTGTGCGGCTGCCCAAGTTAGTTGCATGAAACTGGCATTGTCAGTTATATTACGCATTTCGGAACAAACAATGTACAAGCTTTTAAACGTTTATGAACAGACTTTTTTGTTGCTGTAGTCTGAGCAGAGGCATGTATTAAACTTGTGTACTCGTTGAGAAGGGAAAATAAACTATCCAGAATGCACTGACGTGAGTTATTTTTGCACCATTTTGTGTGTGTTGTCATTGTGTTAATGCTGCGTGACCACTTGTATACAATCTTTAATGCCATGTCCAAGTTATCTGTGGGAAAATAAACCCAGTGGAGTTTGATATCAAAAGAATTGCCTGGAATTCGCCAATACAGCCATCTCATGAGCGCATAAATATTACATTCTTCACAACAACCGCTGATTATTAAACTGACAGCCCCAATTATAATGGCTGCACAACGATGCCGAACACACTGCCTCCAGACCGCCTGTGTGCACAGCTGACAGGCAGCGTTATCTACAGCGTAGTTAGCTAGCTGGTATGGAGCGGCCTGCAGAAAACACTGCCTTCTCTGACCTTGGCCTGTGCAGCAGCAGGAGAGGTGTTAACTCCCCTGCTTTGCTGAATACTAAACGACTCGCTCTGAACAGCTGTGGCCAAGTTTCTGAATATCATTTTCCATCAAAAACTTAACTTTACAAGTCACATCCAATACTTTAAAAAAAATCCCGTATCAAAAAGCCCTGAATTTTCTGAGAGTTGTGGTACTTGTAGACTTGAACATTCTGAGTGTTGTGGTACATATAGACTTGAACATTCTGAGAGTTGTGGTACTGATAGACTTGGGAGCTGATGAAACTATTCTCTACCTTTTCAGGGCTGATCTGCTTCAAACTGGGCTATGGATGTGTAGTCTATGGCTCTACAAAACCTCCTTACCTGAAAACTCTAGGTTCCATCTACCATCGAGGGCTTTGACTGTCAGGGTTCATTCCACACCACCCTGTTTATGGTCTATATGCAGAGGCAGGAGAGCCATCCCTCTCTAACCGTCAGCTGAAACTTACCTCGAACTCCAGATTTCAGAACCCCTGAATCCTGTTTATGATCGTGTTTTTGATTTGAAGTTCCGAAAGAAATTCTATGATCACACCAGGTTCCATTCCACCATTTGAATTGCGCAGTTATAGACCTTGAAGACGTGTTTGCTTCGTCCAAAATTCCTGATGATCCACCATGGACGTTCCTCACTATGGAAATCTGGTTTGACTTTGCCTCGTGTTGTAAAGATGCCACTAGCTCCCTGGCATAAAGGTCCTTTTCTGCTGAACTGTGTTCTAAGGTTGCCTCCTTCAGAGGAATGTTCACAATGGCCTCTAACTCTGAGAATGGAATTGCCTCTGCTGTGTTTTGCACAACAAGTACTTCTCAGAGATTTTTTTAAGCATATTCCCATTGATAGCTCCATCTACATTGCTGAGTTGACAATCTTGGTCCTGGCTTTTGAAACGGTCTCTAAATCAAAACATAAAGATTTCCTCATTATTTTTATCAAACTCCCTTTCTGCTTTGGAGGTCATTACCAGCCATAACCTCAAGCACCCTCCACAACTGAAATTATTTGGAGTTTTTACCTCCCTTAAATCTGATGGATACAACCTAGTTTTCGCTTGGGTTCCCAGCCACGTGGGCATGCGAGGCAATGAGGTGGTGATCAACATGCTAAGAGTGCCACAAAGAAAGAGTTGAGCAGATTGTTTATGCCTCACACAGATCTGAAATACAACGCTCAGGCTTATGTCAAAGACTTCTCTTGCAAGAGGAATGGAACGTGCAGATGGATAGCAAACTCTTCCAAATCCATCCAAACCTGAAAAAGTTTTGACCAAGATCCAGGGGCGGCCATAAAGAAGAATCAACTATGAACTATGTGCTGTTTGCACTCAGACCACTCCATTTACATCCATTCTTATCTTTTAAAAGGTGAAGAAGCACTGTGGTGCATTCCATGCCATGTGCCGCTCACAATTAAACATGTTCTTTTAGAATACTGGGAATTACATAATGTGAGACACAAACACTTTACTGTAGATTCCTTCAAAACCTTGTTCACAAATGTGCCGCCAGATGTGATGTTTTAATTTCTGAAAGGGATACACATTTTTCAACTAATTGAAGATTTTAGGAAATAAAGATTTTAACTGAACTTCCTGTGTGTGTTTTGAAGGTGTCTTTGAATGAGTTGAGTGGAGTTGTTTTTTTAATAAAAATGTTGCACGTTGACTTCAAGGCTGTGGCAGCCTTTATATGGCCCTTTGCAGTCAGCTGGACTATAAGCAACATTGTCTTGTATCATTTAGTTATGGCACATCGTATCACTGTACTCTGTACACTATGTCATGTCATATCACTGCACTCTGTATACTATCTACGTCACATCATATCACTGTTCTCTGTATGTTACTTATCCACATTATATCACTGGTCTCTGCACATTATGTCACTGCATTCTGTATACTGCTTATGCCAATCATATCACTGCACTGTATGTATTACTCATGCCACATCACATCATTGCGCTCTATGCATTGTTTACGTCAAATCAAATCATTACACTCTATGCATTATTTCTCTTACATCACATTATGGTAGGATTTGCATTACTTCCATCACAATATGTTTACAGACCTTTGATATTACTTATGTCACGTCACATTATTTAATTATTGCATCACTTACGTCATATTGCATTATGAATTCCACGCGTCACTTCTGTCACATAGTAAGGTACGGTAATGTTGCTTATAGCCCAGCCAACCGCACATTCTGTTACATGGGAAACTCTTTTGACATAGTACTTTCTGCATTGTTTCTGTCCAGTCACATTACTATAAGTTTGTCAAATTTCCATCACGCTACGTTATTAAACTCTGTGCACTTTTGACCATGAAATAAGATGAACATTGTGTCGCACCAGGCACTCTGTGTCCACTCCGCTTCACCTGGGTATATATATAGCCTGGTGTAAAACGCGTGGGACACATGTCTTCCGTGTTTTGCACTTTTTCGCGGCGTCTCGCAGTTCCCGTAACTCTCATAGCTCCCAGGGGGAGCTGGCGGCAATTTTGTTTTTGGGGAAAGTCGCCATTTTGTTTTTGTTTTTCAGTAGGAGAAAGTCAAGGAAGGGGCCCATCAGCCGTCGTGAGAGCTCTCTCTTACTTATTTTCCAGTGTCTGCCCCACAGACGTGTTTTTCCTCCACTGGGCCCGAGTCCTTCAGTGAGACTGGGAGTGGAGGGAGCCATTTGTTCGTCCCTATCACAAGTCGTTTGGGCTTTTCTGTTGTTGTTTTACTCTTCCCACGTCATGGGAGTCCATTGGGGAACGCCCACCAATACGGATGTCCTGCACCCACCGAGACAGGGACTGTCGACTAGAGTAGTCTTGCCAAGCTTCTCAGACTGCCTGCCTTGTGCAAAGGAATCTGACTTCTGATCATCAGGTGATGTGGGAATCCGTGTGCTGTGTGAGAACGGCGAGTTTAGCTTGTTGTGGGAAGGTTCAGGGGACAATTCCAAGGTGCAACCAGATACGTTTCCGGGAATTGACTGGACAATGCCTTTTGAGGTCTTTAGGAGACCGGGAGTGGACAGTGTAAAATGTGTGCATTGCTTCCAGCAGGTGTAGTAGCTAGGTAGTGCATTGGATTGCTTGACAGGCGTCCTGTTTGATGGTTGTGATTTTTTTTTTCTTCTTATTCCCCTAGACGAGTAGAGCCATATATATTTCTTTGTTGCGGACTTGTTCATCGGTTTGGTTTATGTATTTTGTTAATAAAGTTTGTCTAGTTATCCACCTGATGCCTTCCAGTTTGGTTTGTGGGGTATTTACTGGGTGTGTGAAGGATTGAGATTGCCAAATATCTGGCGAGCTTTGTCCGCAGTTTTCCCCTGCGTGACAATTGTGGGGGCTCGTCCGGGATTGGTTGATCTCCCCTGTCTCACCCTGACCCTAGACCAACCAGGGGGTTGAAGGTGTTGTGTCTGTGGTGTTCGTGGGAGGTTAGATGGTGAACCCTAGCATTTAGTGGGTTCCATGGAGTCTGCTATATATTACTGGTGAGTGGGAATAGGGGTTGTTCTCCTGGGGTTTTCCCTTTCCTTACATCTACCATTTTTTCTTTTTGAGGCCACTTCTTTGGGCAGATACCCGCCTCAGAATAGCGGTCTGAGCTGTAGTGCATCATAAGTAGTACGATCTAGTCAGGAGACCTTTTATCGTTGAGTATTTGCTGACTGCCATCGTTTGAGCTTTCGCTGGGTGGCTGTAGCTACTTTTTGAAGCTGGTGTATGGGGCAGCATGTAGTCTAGACCTTGTGTACTCAGAGTAGTGGTAGGAACGGTTCACTACTGCCTCGCTGGTTCAGTCCTTTACCTGTTGGTGCGTATCCCAGGCCTAGCTCGTACGGTTTGTCATTACTTACTTACTTTGTTTTCACGATAGATCCTAGTGATTTAAGCCGTCCACATACCGTGGGTATACTCAGGCTACCGGAATCCTGCCTGGCATGGCAGCTGCCACCACCACAGCACCGACCACTTCTGTCGTATACAGTGCCGGGGGTGTCAGTAGACCATTTCGCTCACTACTCAGCCTATGCAGCCATCACCCATCGGCCTAGCTATGTCCCCGTCCCTGTATCCACTACAGTAGGCTTTTCCACACCTGGACGCACTCCTACAGTTCCACGTGTATCGTACCCCGGTGCCCGTTGATGCACCAGGCACCTGTTACTTCTCCTTCTGTGAAGCCAACCCCTCGACCTCAACCTGGGTATTATGAGAGGCCTGTGTTCCCAGCCATGGCCCCTCCTATGGCCGACCCCTCCATGATGTGGCAGCTCATGGAGAGGCAGAGGTACGAAGAAGAGGTTCGACGCTGGGAAGACAGGGAAGAGAAAGATAGAATAAGGAAAGAGGAAAGAGAACGAGAAAGAGAAAGAGAAGAAAGGATTAGGAAAGAAGAGAAAGAAGAAAGGGAACGGATCAGGAAAGAAGAAAGAGACCGAGAGGAAAGACTAAGAAGGGAAGAAAGAGAAGAAAGAGAAAGGATTAGAAGAGAAGAGAGAGAAGAGAGAGAGCGCGCTGAGAAACTGAGAGAGGAAAGAGAGGAAAGAGTGCGGCAGGAACAGAAGGCAGAGGATGAAAGATACAGAGAGGCGGAGAGGGCACGCATTCAAGCTGCATTGTCCGTGCACACTGCCATTGAGCCGGAAATTGGAGCAGACGGTCAAGCCCCTTCGGAAAGGGGCATTGAAGAACATGACATCCAACTTGCACCCCCCAGCTGGAGATGCCTCGCTACGCCCCTGATGATGACATTGATGCTTTTCCTGGAGCATTTTGAGACTGTCGCTTCATCATGTCGTCTGTCAGACAGGAGTAAGGCCTTGTACCTTGTTAGTAGTTTGACTGGGAAAGCAAGGGAAGCTTTCGTCAACCTTCCACCTGGGACCACCTACCAGGAACTGAAAGCAGCCCTCAGGCAACGCCTTCACCTCACACCAGAGTCCTACAGGAAGAAGTTCAGGACTATGCGCAAAGCACAGAGGAGACATTTCATCAGTTTGAGGAGAGAATGAAAAAGACCCTGGACTACTGGACAGAGGCGGCAGGTGTCGAGCTGAGAGACTGCATTCTCATGGAGCAGTTGTGCAGTGTTGTCTCACCAGAGCTGCGGATTAAGGTTGGAGAGAGCAGACCTAAAACATTCCAAGCAGCAGTAAGGATTGCCGAGGCCTTCGCTGATGCTCGCCGATCCTTCAAGACAGACCGCCTGCTCCCGGTAAACCGACTGGACCGATAGATAGGGAAGAGACAGCCAAGAGCCCTGTACCACCATCGCCTCCAGTCCAAGGGGCGAAAACCTGTTTTCTCTGTGGAAGCCTAGGCCATTTCCGGCGTGACTGTCCACATGCCAGAGGCAGACGGGCTGAGACCCAAGGAAGGACTAAGGCCAGCGTCTCGTTCGGATGCCCAATGCTTGGAGAGCCTACTTGTCCCACCTTCGCTTCACTGGTCAACGGCGTGGTAGTTGATACTATCAGAGATACAGGAGCCACCACTACCTTTGTTGACAGTAAGCTCGTACCAGACGGCACACGAAGAGGACCTGACTGTCAAGTGTCAGGAATTGAAGCCGGCTTCATGTCGACACGTCTACAGTGCTCGTCGAGCTGTCTACTCCTTACTTCAAAGGTGAAGTTTGGGCTGTTGCTCTTGAACGACCGGCGTACTCCCTCTTGATCGGGAATGAGGTCAAGTTCAAGGATGGGGACTCGAAGTACATCTCAACTGATCTTCCAGCCCCGGCGTTTGTTGCAGTCACAACCAGAGCCCAAGCAAAGAAAGAGCAGGAAGTCCTGAAGCCTTACTCCGACCTTTGGACAACAGAACTGCTGTCAGCGTGGACCCCCCAGTTGTTAGGAATCTTCAGGCCAGAGACCCATCATTGAATGTCATTAGGTCTTCCATTAACAAGCCACCGAAAGTTACTAACAAGGCGAAAGTGACATTTTTTCAGACCAAGGGAATCTTGCATAGGGAGTTTGCATCCAAGACCATGAAAGTCAAACAGCTGGTCGTGCCGGAAAGCCTGCGACAAAATGTGCTAAGACTTGGTCATGACTCTCCGATGGCCGGACACTTGGGGTACGCAGAACACTGGAACGCATCCAGCAGAGCTTTTACTGGCCAGGTATTGGTGCCGATGTCCGACGTTACTGCAGGACGTGCGATGCGTGCCAGAGGACCACTCCAAAGGGACATAATACAAGAGTCCCCCTAGGCACCGTGCCCTTGGTACACACTCCCTTCGCCAAAGTCGGTGTCGACCTCATTGGCCCCATCACACCAGCGTCAGCCAGAGGACACAGATATGTCCTTGTAATGGTCGACTATGCAACAAGGTACCGGAAGCCACACCTCTCAAGCGCATCGATGCGGTCACTGTGGCAGAAGCCCTGTGGCAGATGTGGACTCGTACCGGTATACCAGACAAAGTTCTTTCTGACCAGGGCAGCCAGTTCATGTCAGAGGTCATGGATGAAGTGTACGCACTTCTCAACGTGCGCCGGGAAACCACCACACCATACCATGCACAAGCCAATGGGCTTGTGGAAAGGTTCAATGCAACCTAAAGCAAATGGTGAAGCGCCTGTGTCAGGAACAGCCAAAGGAATGGGATCGCTACTTGCCGGGAGTCCTATTCACATACAGGGAGGTTCCGCAAGAAAGCATGAAGTTCTCCCCATTTGAACTGCTCTACGGGCGTAGCGTCCATGGACCCATGTCCCTTCTACGTCGCATGTGGACCCAGGAAGAGGTGACAGATGACGCCAAGACTGAGGCAGAGTATGTGCTGGATTTGAAAGAGCGCATAGCTGCTACCTGCGAACTGGCACAGGAAAACCTCAAGCAGGCCCGTCAGCGGTACAAGAAGCTGTATGACCGCAAAGCCAAAGAGAAGTGGTATGAGGAAGGAGATGAAGTACTGTTGCTTTTACCTCTGCACCACAACAACTCCAGCTTGCCTGGCAGGGTCCTTTGTTGTCGGTCAGCGCGTTGGAGACTGGGACTACTACATTAAAGTCAGGGGAAAAGACAAATTGGTGCATGCAAACCTGCTGAAGAGGTACCAGAGGAGAGAAGCTTGCAAAGCTGGTTTCACACCCGTCGTCGCAGAGTTCGAGGAATCTGAACCCCTGTGATCTACAACATCCCAAGCCTGTCGCTTACTCCCGAAGAAACCTGGCAAGATGTGAAGATCGCACAGCACCTGAGTGTAGAACAGAAACAGGAACTTGGACAATTGTGCGAAGAGTTCAAGGATACTCACCGACATTCCTTTGAAGTGTACTCTCGGGGAGTGTTCGTTACCCTTCTGCAAACAGAACCTGTGAGAGTGAAACAGTACCCGCTGCCGCATTCTTAAGATGAAGTTGTACATAAGGAGGTCCAAGATATGCTAAAGATGGGAGTTATTGAGAGGTGTAGCTCACCATATTCATCGCCGATCCTCCTGGTCAAAAAGAAGGATGGGAAGATGAGGTTCTGTGTCGATTTCAGACGTTTGAACCGCATCCTGAAATTTGATGTTGAACCCATGCCTGACATGGAGTACATCTTTGCCCAACTCAGCAGAGCAGCTTATTTTACAAAGCTAGAGAACGTAGAAATACCAATCCTGGGCCACTTCCGCCCTCAACGAGTTTCGGGCGAAAGCGACCCAGGATTGGTATTTCTACGTTCTCTGACAAGTAAGACTTCAATAACCAAAAAATAACGATTATCTACAAACAAACATACTGTGTAGGGTTATCCGTTTTCAATACTAATTTACTAAACTTTTCAGATTTCAGTTTTGCTTAATCCTGTGTTTTTCCTGATCGTTTTCAATAACATCATTTTCACGCAAACATTCTTCAAATGAGTCTCTGTCTTTCATGTGAAATAACACTACAGTCTTTAACTGTTCTCTAAAGTCTTTTAAAACTGAGTTATATTTTTGGCATAAAATCCACACACTTATCCTAGCATGCCTTCCGCTGAAAGCTAGTTTGACAAAGTGTTTCTCTTTTTAACTATGTCTCTTTCTGCTGAACAGTTATCTATAATAAATAGCGCCTGCGTTCCTTCAAACAATCTATAAAAGTGTTCTAAACATTCACTCAGCTTATTGCTGGGATCAACTAAAAATATGTCATCATCTGTCCATATAAACCTTTTATCATGATATGCTTTGTTCCATTTAAGTGTTGGACAGAAAACCACAATATGATCAAAATTATAACGATAAACTGTTTGTAACAGGTCGAGGATAAATATTGTTTTTCCACAACCAGTCTGCCCACAAATCAATGAGCAATGAGGAGTTTTTGTCATAAAGTTTAACTGCTCCATTAGTTTTATAACAGAACTTAATCTAATCCAGTTATTATTTTTATCATACTCTCTGTCAAAACTTGTTCAGTATAATAAAACCTATAAGGCCTAAATGTGTAAGATTAATCCAATTCAGTTCTGTAAGATTGTTTCTATTTAAGTCAACAGTGATTTTGTTGCTTGTTGTTATAACCTTAATATCCTCACCATTGTGAAGAACGACGATGGTAACTGTAAGGCGTTTAACGTCTAAGTTTTGCCAGCTAATATTAATTCCTTTTATAAGGTCGTCACTAACGCCCACAACCCCATCCCTCTCCACATCTTTAAAGACAGAAATTTCAAATATTATTGTGAACGTGTCTCCTAATTTTCTGCTTGGAAAGAACTGTAATTTTGTAGAAGCTTTTTTTACAACTGTTTTTTTCTGTGGAGGATGTACTGTTTTTTCCCATACGGCGTTATTTCAATTCTTTCCGACTATTGTCGTCCGGCATAAGACTTACATGTAAAGGCAGAGTTGAATGCTTTTCTGAAACTTTTTTGGCGGCTAAAATATGTAAATGGGCTTATGAATTCAAATTTTATGTCCCATTCTAAATATGGTTCTAAGTGCCATTTGAGGTCAGGTTTTCGAACTATTTTATATTCATACTGGCCAACATTATTTGCCTCTAGATTGCGCAGTTGTTCTAGTTTAGGAAACTTTTTGCTGTCGCCAAACTCTTTGCGTTTATAATCACCATCTTTAGTGTACTCAAACCATACAAAGCGCCTATCTCACCGTTCTGTTCAAAGTCCGCAACGTCTGCAAGGTCTTTTAATTCTAAGGTTATACACCTCACAGGCGCTAATGTAACTCCTGATTCTTCTGGCCCCCGCGACATTATTTTTCAGAACAACTTATTATTTTATTTCCAAAACAATGTGTAGGTTATCACATTTCACAACTTTCCCCGCTTTGTCTTTGATTTTTATTATTAAATGATCCGACCCTCCCACAAACTAATCTTTTAAACTGTAAATTAGGGAATTGTATAATTTCATAATCGCAATATGCAGCTTTCCCTGACGGAAGGCTCTTAAAACAGTTGAGGGCCTTCCATCATATAAGTTTTCATCAGTGCTCAGCTCGCCCAAATGAACATAGAGTAATGAATGAAATGCAAGATTGAGCGGATTTTCTCCCTCATAAGTAGTTTTGTTTGCTGCAACTCTAAAACTATGAACGGGCCGATTGGCAGTTGTAAAGCCTAACATTTTAGCTAGCTCTTTATCAAAATAGTACCCACTTCTTCTTCTTCAGGTTTGAAGGCCAACATTGTTTTCAGATTCGCATTGTTAAGTTTGAGAGTAATGTCGAAGTTACTCATTGCTTCTTTTAGTGAGCAAAACCCGTAATAACCATCAGGTATGGTTAACTGGCTAACTAATTGTCCTCTATTATTAACTTTTTTAATCTTATTATTCTCCTTGGATTCGGTTATATTAAACCATACGACTTTGTAAAATATTTCATGAAGTGCAACCATTTTGGTTCCGCAATCGTTTTTAACAGCATGTTCTAAAAACGAAGGACGGTCTTGGGTTGTTATTGTTACAAACATTTTTTAAACGAAATAAAAATGAGTGCATTCAAATATACTAATGCAAAATATTCTGTTGGGCCGCACTACAATCTTAAAAACATAACAACTGATACTCTTGACATTGCTGTGACCCAGACTGTCACTTTTCATAAAAAGGTGAGTACTCCATTGAAGAGCTATCTTAACCCCCCTATTGAAAACGACCCCATCAAGAAAGCGTGGTTTAGTCATCCGATGCAGTTTTATCAGAACCAGTTAAACTTTGCTGTGTTTTGCGCATCAACTGGGTGTGGAGTGTCGTATGCCGATCATTTAAATCACCATGATCCTTTGGTGAGGTCAGTGTACAGATTTCATTTCTATTACACCTTCAGACGTATTTTGACTGAACTGCAAGCTCCATTACCAAATGACAAACCGTTTAATCCACTCAGCAACAGAATAGACATGAAGGCTTTTGAAAGGATCTGTAACGAATTCAATATTAACATCAAGACAGACTTTAGACAAAAGTTGGATCTTAATCATGGCCTAGGCGACCTTTATTTTTGGGGCACGCACAGAAAGTATAACTATGACTGGCATCCTCCTTTCAAATCTTTCTTTTTTGGCACAACTGTTGAGCCTGGGTCCCTACAGCAAGAGCATAAAACAGCATGGACAACATTTATCTTAGACACTTCTAAGGGCCTAACTAGAGCAGGAATAGAACGAATAAACGACTCTATTCGTACTTACGTTTGGTGTTTGCTAGGTTCGCAAGCACAGGCAAGATCGAGCATAACTGATCCTTCTACTGGCTTTGACGCACAAAAACAATGCTTAGCAAATTTAGAGGACGCCATTAATTCTACAGTTGATTTACCTTCAAGTATTAAAAGATACCAAAATGTTTTACAATACGCAAGATCGAAAGTAGACTTTGCTGTTGGCACTGGTTTATACATGCTGCCTTCTGACCTCAGACTCCAGATAGGTACAATAATAAACTATAATATGAAATTCTTATAGCAGGCAATGAACAGAAGGTTGGGAAAAACGACATAAAAATTTGAGCCAAAAATAACTAATTAACCCAAAAAACAAATAAAAAAACGAAATGCCAAACGCCTTAACTAATATTC
>CM031614.1:68462270-68474770 GCA_018398815.1 Conus ventricosus
CCCGAATTTGGAAAAATGTTAAAACAAATATCAAAAATATAAAAAGGGACTCTTGTTTTCCCCCCCCCACTATTAGATTGTCTCTATGTATTTGTCTGACTTTATTAAAGTTTAAAAGGCTGTGCCAGTCTGAATAAAAGTTAATCTTTTGTTAGGTTTCCTTATGGGAGAAAAACCCATACCCCACTTGTTTACTGTTTATCGTTTACTGTTCCCTACCTCCATTTAAATTTCCGATTTTTTGCTTTGATTAAATTGAGGTTATTTGTATTTGTTTCTGTCCGTCTATGTGTTTGCTTTGATCTCCCTTGCATCTTTGGGTGGATCCTCAGGCGTAGGCTCAAAGACTGTCCCCTACATTTTTATATTATTGCATAATGTCTTTAGTTTTACAGCAACTTTTTTCCTCCCCACACTTTTCGTTTGGTTTTTTTTTAAACTACTCTTCGCTGGCTGCTTTGGGGGTGTTTATTGGATTCTTTTTTGCCCCCATGGTGGTGAGAACACCACAGTAATTTTGGACTGTGGTGTGTCTCTATTTGACGCCGGGAGCGCAGACACCAACCAGCCGTGTCTCCCCGATGAGTCCCGACCCAGCGGCGAAAGCCTCGGGGCAGGCAATACAAATATATCTGCCCCCAAAAGGGATTGCGAGGGGTTCCCTATGCAGCTAGTGAAGAGTTTTCATATCTGTAAAAATTTTTTTTTTTTTAATTTCATGTTCCCAGTTTCTCCACTTCAAACTCCCCTCTCCCCTCCCCTCCTTAAGTCCAAATCTTTGCCAGGTCATTACTATGCAGACAGTTCATTGTTGGCCTGCGCTTGTTTTTCCCCCACTATTAGATTGTTCGTCTATGTATTTGTCTGACTTTATTCAAGTTTAAAAGGCTGTGCCAGTCTTGAATAAAAGTTACTCTGTGTTAGGTTTCCTTATGGGAGCAGTAGAAAGAAACTCGTGGAGAGCGTGGCAGCAGAGAGTCCTCAGAAGAGAACCCCCTTCAAGGCAAGTGTTTCGGCCCTTACTCCTGACACTCTAGGGGGGTTGGGGCCACACCCGGTTCATGACCCCGGGATGTCCCTCTGCTGCCCCTTTTTTTTTCCCCCATTTTTGGGACGAGCCATGGCTGGGATTCGAACCCATGACCTTCTGGACATGCTCTTTTTTCTACTTAATGACTCGCGCTTTAACCACTGAGCCACGGGGACACCTAAATATTTGTAGGGAAATTAACCCTTATGAAGTTCACTTTTGTCCTCCTTGACCAGATCCAGTTTGAACACCTCTCTGCCGCTTCTGCCATTGCTTCGGGGCTCTGGTTTTTTCCTTTCCCTGCAACTGAGACTGTTTCATGAGGCTGTATGCAGACTTTTCCTACAAATCCCCTAGCTCCAATTCTGCAGTGAGGACTTTGACCTGATAGCCTTCTCTCCTCAGGCGTTTGCCAGATCAGCATACTTTTCAGTCTTGTAGATTTGAGCTGCCTCCATTCTGTTCTCATATGCACCGTGAGCTCGATCATGATCAGCTGCTTGGTTTGACTTAGAGTGGACTACTATGTCTGGTCTCTGCCACTCTTGCTGATGATCTCTGGGTGCTCTTCCATTCTGGGAGGTCTGCAGTGCACTCCAGTCATCTGCCCCATCCAGCAGACTCTGCCTGCATGTTTCGAGTGGCACTGTTGTTCTTGGCCATGATTTGCTGCCTCCTGCCGTGAAGAATGTTGCGGTGCTTTTGGAGTCCTGATTCTCCCTTTTGTGGTGTTTGTACTAGCCCAGACTACTTGTACAATTTCTTTGAGCACTTGGTTGTGCCTCCAAGTGAAACTTCCTTGAGCCAGGGCTACTTTACATGAGCTTAGAACATGCTCCACTGTTGTTTTTTATGGCAGAGGGGACATGCGGATCGTCTGTTTCCCCCACTTCACCAGGTTTGCATTTGAGGGCAGAAGGTCATATGCAGATCTGAGAAGAAGCTGATCCTGAGAGGGGCCATGTGCCAAATGTCATTCCAAGTTAGACTTTTTTTGGAGTGCATTCTCCCACTTGTCCATTGCCCTTGCTGGCTCTGCTGGACTGCTTTTTGGAGTCTTTTTTGGTCTTCTTCTTTTCTCATCTCCTGAATCATCATGTCTCTTTTGGCTTTTCCTTTGGCCTTTGACCACAATTCAGTTTTGGTCACCCCAGTCCTTGTCTGTTGGTCTGTGTGTGTCCTGTTATTTCTCTGATCTTGAGACTTTCTTTTTTGCAGAATCCATCGCCTCTTGAACTTTCCATTTTCGGGCCCGTCTTCAGCTGGGGCTTGATTGCTTCTATCACCTTGTCTCCTGAGTCCTCCAGCATGCTTTGAAGTCTGATCTTCCCTGCTTTGTATCCTCCAGGATGGATTTCAGTGGTAGTTTGAGCTTTGCTTGCGACAGTCGCGCGATGTAGTCAGACAGGTGGGGACACCAAGCCATTTCCCTTTTGAACTTGTTGATTTTGGCTTCCATTGCCTCCACTGTGCTGGTGCAGATGTCGTATATCATCAGAGGCCATAGGAGCTTTGGGATCAGCATGAACTGCAGACACCAACTTGTATTTGCCAGGGAGCCCACAGTGGTCAATGGTCTCCAAGCCTTCTTCCGCCATCTGCTTGGTTTCTTTTGCTCTTTGTGTGTCTTTCAGCGTATCATCATACCATCTTCCAAGGCTCTTGACTGGTTCTTCTGTGACTGTTGGAATGGCCTGGTTGGCAACACTGAAAACCACAGATTCGGCCACTTTTCCTTTCCTCAGTGAGAGACTCCGTGATTTCTTGGCTTGAACTTCATTCTGGATGAGGCAACTATGTCGTCCAGCTCTCCAGCACATTACGTGTCTCGTCTCTCTGGATGAAATCACTGTAGTGTCTCCATGAAGGGCCCTGAGAGGAGGCATCTTGTATCCATCGCCAAGGTCTGTTTGTCTCGCGTTGTTTGTTGCTGCTTTCAAGATGAGTTCCATTGCCAGCACGAACAGTATCGGGGGAAAATTGCACAGCCCATTGCAATGCCCACTTCCAAGTTGATCCAATCAGTTGTGTACTCCTTGGTAGAGAACCGCATTGAGAAGCCATTGAAGTACTTCTTGAGCATGTCGCGGATGTTCTTTGGCACATGGTACATCTCAAGAGCCAACTGTATCATCTCATGGGGCACAGATCCATATGCGTTTGCCAGATCAAGCCACACTACGTCCAGGTCTCTCTTTTCTGTTTTTGCTTTTTGGATTGCGTCCCAGATCATTCTGGCGTGTTCTACACAGCCAGCCACGCCTGGGATGCCACCTTTCTGGACTGACACATCCAAGTACTTGTTTTCCATCAGGTACTTGGTCAGCCTTGCTGCCATGACAGAGAAGAAGATTTTCCCTTCGACGTTCAGTAGTGATATTGGCCTGAACTGGCTGATGTCACTTGAGTTTTGCTCTTTGGGGATGTACACACCATCTGCCGTCATCCACTGGCCGCTGATCTTCTGGTTTCTCCAAGCCGATCGCAGCAGCCTGTGGAGCCACTCCAGCACCTTGGGACATTTCTTGTAAAGCTGGTAAGGTATTCCGTTTGGCCCTGGTGATGATTTGGCTCTGGCTTTGTCGACCACCTTCTTGATTTCCGCCAACGTTGGGGGCTTGCCATTGAACTGTTCCTCAGGGTTGGTTGGCCACACCAGATCTTGAATGTCGAGTGGTGCTTTGCTCTGTGAGTCAGAGTATGTTTTCCTCAGATGCTGCTCAAGAACTCCTTTGTCCACACTTAGGGTCCCAGATTTTGGCTGCTCAAACAGTGTTCTGGCAAACTGGAAGGGGTCTCTGAAGAAGCGCTCTTGTGTCTTCTTCTTTTTGCTCTTCCTCTTCCTCGCAGATTCCGCTTTGCTGAGGGCGCTGTGTTTTTCTTTCAGGTCTTCCCACAGTTTTTCCAAACCTTGTTTTTCAGCTGGCAGTGCGGTCTTCATTTGCTTCTTGAGGTTGTTCTTTTGGACTCTGATCTTGTCCATCTTTTCTTGGCGTCTGGATTTCTTTGGAGGTGTTTTCTCTTTGGGTAGTTTTACTCCATAGGTGTCTCTACATGTGGCATACACAATGTCCCCATATGTGGCTAGTTTGTGTTCCAGGTGCTTTTCCCTATCAGTGCATCGAGTCTTGGACGATTTTTGCATCCAGTTTCTCCCAATCTTCAGTTTCGTTTGCTCGTGGCAGTTGAGTTTCAGGCGCCTGGCATCGAGGGCCTGTGCAAATTCCTCATCCGAACCAACAGCGTGGATGTCCTTGGCACTGTGGTTTAAATCCTGGCCTTGGTCTTCCGACGTCTTATCTGCTGATGCAGTGCGCTGCAAAACATACCCCACTTGTTTACTGTTTACTACTGATGTTTTCACCAGCAGGGCTACCACATTACACATTAATACGAACAATGAGTAGATTATTGGTGCATACTTCAAAGCATAAAAATAAACAAGAATTCTGTAGAAAA
The DNA here is from genome assembly GCA_018398815.1 of Conus ventricosus. NCBI lineage: Eukaryota > Metazoa > Mollusca > Gastropoda > Neogastropoda > Conidae > Conus > Conus ventricosus. The sequence continues at coordinate 68,466,760 of CM031614.1, forward strand.
TGTTTAACAAGAATTCCATCTGCTCCAGCCGCAATCGAACATAAGAAACATTGTATCGGCCCAGTTGACTGTAATACAAAACTAATTACGCCCGGAGAAGGCAGTAAAGTTAGTTTTAAGAACTGGAAACGGATGCAAATTACTCCATATGTTGTTTACGCAGACTTCGAATCACTCATTGTTCCTTATGAAGGACCAACCCCACAGAGACTTCCTAAAACAGCCATAGTGAGTAATCACCAGATTTGTTCATTTGCCTTCGTTATTGTCAGGTCGGATGGCGCCATTCAAAGCCAGAATTGTATAGAGGTCCTGATGCTGCAGAATACTTCTTAGAACGCATGCAGCAGTGCGTAATGATTGTTCTAATAATCTGAATTTATCTGAAATCATAATGACGCCTGAAGACCAACAACAGTATGACTCAGCCACTCACTGTTGGATTTGTGGTTTAGAACTAATGTCCAACAGCGAAGACGTGACAGCAGAGAAAGCCAATCCAACAGTAAGAGACCATGATCACATCAGCGGGAAGTTCAGAGGAGCAGCGCACAACAACTGCAATCTTCAACTAAACTTTAAACCTAAGACATGGAAGCTGCCTGTATTCTTTCACAACTTACGAGGTTACGACTCTCATCTTATAATGCAAGCAGTAAACAGCGCCTTTAGGAGGGTAAACATGCATTGCACAGTCATCAGAAAAGTACATGTCTTTCACTTTAAATAACATGTCTTTTTATGACTCTATGCAGCACATGATGGGTTCATTAGAGTCGCTGGCTATGTCCTTAAAGTCCTGCCCAATAACAGAAGAATATTTTGACCAACACTTGTTAGAAAGGGTGTTTACCCTTATGAATACATGAACAGTTGGGAAAGGTTTGATGAAGACACACTTCCTCCTAAAGTTGCGTTCTGTTCTAGTCTTAGAGGAAAGGACATCAGTGATTCTGATTACCAGCATGCTCAAGAAGCATGGCAGAAGTTAGAGTGTAAAACGATGGGAGACTATCATGATTCATACTTGAGGGCTGACGTTTGTTTGTTGGCGGACGTCTTTGAAAATTATAGAAAGACCTGAATGAAACATTATAGCCTGGATCCCGCGCATTACATTTCTGCGCCCGGGATGGAGCTGGGACGCTTTCTTAAAGTTTACTGGAGTACAGATTGATTTATTGTCTGACCTGCAAATGATTCAGATGATTGAAAACGGATTGCGTGGAGGAATTAGTATGGCGTCGCACATTACTGTAAAGCAAACAACAAATACCTAGATGATTATGATCCAAGTAAAAGGTCTAACTATCTCATGTATTTAGATGCAAACAATCTGTATGGATGGGCAATGGCGCAATCACTTCCATTACGCAACTTTAAAATGCACACAGAAGGCGATCCGAAAAATGTTCAAAAAGCATTAAAGTGGTTGGGCAGTTTGACGCAGATCAACAGCGTGGTTTCATTCTAGAAGTTGACTTAGAATATCCTCACGAACTCCATGACCTGCAATAATGACTACCCATTAGCAGCAGAAAGCCTAAAGATGGCACAAAACAGAACCACCTAAACTTGTGCCTAATCTTCGAGGTAAAAAAAATTATGTCTGTCATTACAGACTTCTACAATTTTATTTAAGACATGGTTTGAAGTTGACAGCTGTTCATCGTATAATTGCTTTTGATCAAGAACAGTTCATGAAACCATACATCATGAAGAACACTGATCTCAGAACCAAATCCACAGATGCTTCAGAAAAAGACTTTTTCAAGCTGATGAACAACAGCTGTTTTGGAAAGACTATGGAGAATCCGCACAGTGTAAAGATGTCAGATTGGTCACCAAAGAGAACGAAGCAATTAAGCTGACTTCTAAACCTAATTATCAGGACTTCAGAAGATTTCATGATCAGCTTTTTGGCATAATGTTGAAAAAAAAGAAAGTCACATTGGACAAGCCTGTATTTTTGGGTTTACTGTTTTAGAATTATCAAAGCTTTTGATGTTAGAATTTCTTTATGACTACTTTAAGCCCTTGTATCCTGAGTCCAGAGTACTTTACACAGATACAGACAGTTTTGTTATAGATATCCCTACTGAAGACATCTATAAAGACATGGAAATAGAAGTAGCTAAAGGGCATGCGGGATGGTACGACACATCTGATTATCCCAAAGATTCGCCTTTGCATTCAATTACTAACAAGAAGGTTTTAGGAAAGATGAAGGATGAATTATCTGGAGGGGTGATCAAGGAGTTTGTTGGGTTAAGGTCAAAAATGTACAGTATTTCGTGTCAAGAAAAAAACATCCAAAAAGCAAAGGGGATATCTCGCAGCGTTGTGCAGTCAAGCATATCCATGACAACTATAAAGAAGCATTGTTTGACAATAAGACTTTTCGCCATGACAACGTAAAACTACGATCTAATCTACATGAGATCAACACAACTGTTGTAACAAAGAAGTCATTAGATAGAACAAACACAAAACGAGTATTTGTTAATCCAGAGTTTTCATATGCAATTGGACACTGGAGAACGGCATAATTATATCTTCATCGTCCGCTTTGTCCGCGGGTTTATATTTTTCCTCAAGTTTATCTATAAGCTCAATCGCATCATCGTCCAATTCATCCAAAATTTTTCTCATGTTTGCTTGATGTGCTCGAATTTTTTGATTATTTCAAGATATTCTTTATCCCATGTTTGATAATCAAAATTTGGGATTTTGGGGTGTAGGTGATCTGGATGTTTTAGCATGTCTTGGCGAACCCTCGCAAATGTTGCCTAATAGCAGAATTCAAATCAAATGATTCCCGCATCAATTCCAAGGTCTTTTCATTTATCATTCTTGTATCATTCTGCGCTTCCGTCTGGGCTTCCTTCTGGGCTTCCATTTTAACTCAAATATATTTACGTAAATCAGTTAAAGCGGAACTGTGTCTGGTGGGATTATCTGCAGTTCTTCCTTCACAAAGATCTTTGAGGAGCTGGTTGTTTTGTTGTGTCAGTTTCTCGTAAATAATACACAGGCGGATTCATCTTTACAATTCTTTTTTTTTCATATGGATCAACACTCCAAACTGGATCGGTTGCCCTGAAGCGAGTGTCCCCTTCTGCTTCCCCCGGTAAATAAAGGTACCTTACTTTTAAACCAAACGGCAATAGTTTGCTGCTGGCGTCTCCTTCAACAGCATTTATTGTTTGTGTTTTGATTGCTTGTACTGGTTTTAGCCCCGTTAATTTAAATTCTTCATATTCATTGCACGCAAAACTGAGGGCAGTCTTCTAACCCATTCTGTGTTGCGAGAATTGTCAATAAGCTCTCTGTGATACTGGTAGGAAAAAAGTCTTTCAGCTAACTGTTTGTTAAAGTTTTCAACTAAAGCCTGTGATCTGTGAACTCCTGAATGCCTCTTTTATGGTAACTCTATGTTTTAACAATAATTGATTCACTTGGCCTTTAAATTCTTTTCCATCATCGACTTGAATCATGCGGGGGTAAGTTAAGGGCCTCGTTGGTATATCAGTTGTATAGCGACAGCAACAGCAGAAGCACTCTTTTGTGTTAATGGTTCCGCATCTTTGTATCTTGAAGCTATGTCAATGACTGTAAGTGCGTACTTAAATCTTTTTCGTCTAATCGTATCATGGGGTAAATATAGAAGATCCATTTGATGGGTGTCGTTTGGCATTGTGTTCACAAAGTGAGGTCTCTGTATTCGTCTAGGTGCAGGTAAATAAATTTGCCAAATCGCTTGTTTAGATAACCATTCTTTTGCTGTTTGTTCACTGACTCCAGCTGCTTGGCTTAGCTTTTTGATTGCTGTTATTCCCTTCCAATATCCTTTTGGCGAATAATAGATTTTGTTCATTTTTTATTCAGCCAATATTATGCGCAACAAAATACACAACGGTCATACCAAAGACAATAAACGCGATTTCTTGCATCTTTTGTTTTTCTGATGGTTGATAAAAGTCACTGAATTTTGGTGGGGGCAATGTCTCGATTGGTTTGCCCGTTACAAGATAATACTCTTTTATTGCTTGATCAACATCTTAAATGTTATAAGCTGCTGCCCCTGTTTTTTCAGTTCGTCGTTTAATAAAATCCAACTGCTCAATTCTCTGCTTTTCATAGGAATCTTGTGCTGCGGCTAGTTGCCCCATAGCTTTGTTATGTCTTTTTCTCTCGCTGTCATCCTGTAGTTTACTAAATGCGTAATTACTTCCGCTAAAAGCAAGCGCATTAACCACAGCCCCGCCTATCATCATTATGAGTAAGCAAATTTTTTATAAATGTATTTTTTTTACATATTGTTTACTGTCAGGAATTATTCCTTGCTTAACTAGAAAATCTTTCGTAGCAAATGAACTGTAAATAATAGCAATCAGCTTTGCTGAGTCTTCAAAGTCTAGTTTGCAAGATCCGCCTGGTTTAATTTTTAACAAGCTTTTTACCAAGCATCGTGTATCCTACACTTAACCTCCAATAACAGCAGAATGGTATACAAGGTTAGTAACAGTTTTTTTGGTGCTCTTTTTAAAAAATAAATAATTATAATTAATAAAAACATGAAACAGCGAGATCTACTACAGCTACAGGGCAGCCTAACCTTCCCGAATTTATGATTACAAATGATCAAGTTGATGACCAAGCTATTATGCCAAAAAAGGGAAAAGGGTGTATTCTTTTTGGGAGCATGTGGAAAAACAAAACAGTACCTCGGAAATGAATTCAGCATAGAACAGATTCAACAAATGTCGCCACAAGACATTGTAAAAATATCACAACAGGTATGAAGCGCAACTAGGGTCGAGAATGGTAAAAAGCATCGGGCAAAAAAGGTTCTTAGTTTGTACACCAAACTAGTTAGTAGATTTGCTCCCATTGATTTGAACAAGATTTTATGTATGATTTAACGCAGGATCCAGTTTTAAAAAGTCATTAGAGTCTCTAGGCTGCGATCTATACGACAAATTTGGAAATTACTGTCGCCATTAATCATGGGATTAATTACTTTTAATCATATAGATTTTATTTCCCTTCAAAATGACCGAGCCAGAAAAACAGCAGAATCAGGAAACATTGAATCAGAAAACATTGAATCAGGTGAGAAATGACCGTAAAAAGCCTCCTCATCCTGGCGCGTTGCAGCAGGAAAAGATTATCAGAGTGGAACAAACAAACAAAATTAAAATTACAAACACATAATATACTTCATAATGAAAAAATGCTAGAGCCACAGCCAGTGTTTTAAACCAGCTATAAAAACACCAAACCCAAGTTGATTCAAGACCTACAACAACAACAGGGTTGCCTACACCGCCAAAGTCTTCATTGAATTTTCTTAAAGCAATTGTCATTTTTGGCGGCGTTGCTGCTGGGGGTGGTTATTACGGTTATAAAATATAAACAAAGGCAGCAAAAACCAAAGCAGTCAAAAAAATCTCAACCACTAAATACAGAAGTCGAACACAAAAGCATGCCAGAACCGCCAACAACAAAAGTTCATATTGATCCATTTGTGATGCATTAATACTTTAAGAACTTAATTTTAAAAATTTTGTTTCTTTGATAAAAATAGATCATGGCGAATTATTATTTGTTTAAAATGATGGAGTCAATAAATAAAGACATGGAGTCTATAAAAGACATTTCCATAGACCAGAATTGTAATCAATGCGGTTGCTTACGATGTAAGAACTACATTAAGATCTATGCTAACCGATCTTGCGCAGAGAACGCCGAGCAAGATATTCTCAGCGATGACGCGTTTTTTGAGGCGTGTGTGTACTATATTAGACATCTGCTGTTTAAGACAAAAACATAGATTGTATTGTTTTTTTTGATAATTATAAGATAACTTGAATAAGAACTTGGTTGTACTTAAAGGATGACTTAATTACAATCTTGAGGTGACTTGAGTAAGAACTTGAGGTGACTTGGGGGATGACTTGAGTAAGAACTTAGAAGTGACTTGAGAATAACTTGAGGATAACTTGAGTAAGAACTTAGAAGTGACTTGAGTAAGAACTTGAGGATGACTTGAGGACGACTTGAGTAAAAAACTTAGAAGTGACTTGGAGTGACTTGAGTTAAGAGCTTAGAAGTGACTTGAGTGTGTGCATGCGTGGGGTGGGGTAGGCAGGGTGGGGTGAGGATGGGGGTGTGCGCGCACCTTTGATTATTTATAAGAAACGGATGTTCAGAATATGATATAGTTATTATCAGTAAAACAACAAAACAACAACAATGACAGCACCGACAACAACAACAATAACAGCTTATATACAAACACGATCGCACACACACACACACACACACACACACACACACACACACACACACACACACACACACACACACACACACACACACACACACACACACACACACACACACACACACACACACATCAATGGACTATACACACTTGCATCGCTTCATTGGTGCACACTTACCAGACCATGTACTATTACAGTAACAACAGGGAGCTAAGGGAGGTAAGGTTAAAAAAATTGAGTAATGGAGGAAGAAGAAAAAAGTTAGTGGATGACATATGAGAAAAATAATATGTGGGTAATGGGGAATTTTAAAAACAACTACAAATTATAATAATAAACTTACCTTAAATGTCTTGTGAATCCTCTGCTACATCCCATTGAGTGTTTAATTCATCAAGAGCAGCTTTCAATTTTGTTTCTTTATCAGTCAATGATTTTAATTTTTGTCCTTCTAGTTTTACTCTTTCTTCTTGTTTCACTCTTTGTTTCTTTATCTTTCTCAACTCTTTTTCTTTTCACTATTTGCTCTTCCAAATGTTCTTTTTTAAATGGAATACTGGCCAAAAACTTTCAACAGTTCTTGGTGTTCCCGATGTTGTTGCCTGATCCGACATTTTGAAACTAACTGCATGTCTCCAGCAACAAGTACAGTGGTTCGTGTGGCTCCTGTGATCCCTGTAATTAGCTGGCTGTAACCACCACACGCCGTCAGCCAGCGTGACAGAGTGTGAGTAGCGGTTCTGTGCCGCTGGCTGACGACGTGTGTAGGCTGTAGGCAAAAAAATGATTAGCTTTGCGCCGGCAGCAGAAAGAATATTATGTCAAAGCAAGTTCTGTGACATATTTATACCTGTGCAACCCATCTATTTTTGGTTTGACCGGTGACATTATTTCTTGCTGTTGACATATAAAAAGGCATTGACACTGTTTATAGTTACGTGTTCTTGCCTGACACCACCTGATATGCCCTGCCACAATCTACGAACCCTGCAATTAGGTCTGTGCGCACAAAGACCCAACAACGCAAATTAAGTAATCAGGTGTCAGCCTAATGACGGGCCTCCGTATTTCCATGCCTGTGTACAAGTTCTTACCGCCAGCACCAGCAATTAGGGGATGTTGCCCCCGTCATTTACCTTTCTCATATTACCGTGCCAGAAACCCACAGCCAGTAAACAAAAATATAACTCGGTTTTAAAAGACTTTAGAGAACAGTTAAAGACTGTAGTTTTATTTCACATGCGTGAAAATGATGTTATTGAAAACGATCAAGAAAAACACAGGATTGAAAAGTTTAGTAAATTAGTATTGAAAACGGATAATCCTACACATATGTTTGTAAATAATCATTATTTTTTTGGTTATTGAAGTCTTACTTGTCAGAGAACGTATATATGCGGGTTCTAGGGTCAGCCGCCCGAAACTGGTTGAGGGGCGGCTGAGCTAGAACCCGCATATATACGTTCTCTCCCTGGGAGTTAAACCATTCGGGAGTTAAAGCTTTTTGTTACACCGGAAACCGTGCTGCACAAGTCGCAGCTGCGTTTGGCGTGGCTGTTTCTACAATTTGTCGTTTGTGGGCCAGGTTCCAGGCAAATGGCGATGCTCGGGACAACCCACGAAGTGGCAGACCCCGTGTAGCGACTGTGCGACAAGATCGGGTGATTCACCACCGTCACCTGCGTGAGCCATTCACTTATGCAACGGAAACGGCCAGAAAC
>CM031614.1:68477270-68518414 GCA_018398815.1 Conus ventricosus
TCAGAAATGATCTGTGTGCGATCAAAACTGAGCTACACCAGGTGAAAGACAAGTGCGAGCAGATCAGCCAACGATGTGACGGCCTAGAAAGGGAAAACAGTCGACTGGCAGCTGCTGTGGAGGAAATGTCAGGTGACATGACAGTGCTGTTCTCTGACTGTGCGCAGGGAAAGGAGGAGACAAGGACACTGTCCACAACACTGGAGACACTGACAGAGCAGATCACGTCGATGAATGCTGAAATTGACAAACTGGAAGATTTCTCCAGACGTGACAATCTTCGGATTTTTGGCATTCCGCACAGCAGTGATCATGACGATTATGACACATGTGCCCGTGTTGTCACAGACACTCTGAACAGTGTGCCAGGACACAAGAAGTGGTGCGATCAGGACATTGTCAGAGTTCATCGTGTCGGTCAAGCAAGAGGCGACCAACCCAGGCCGATGGTCGTGAAGTTCAGTCAGTGGAGGGACAAGATGACGGTCCTCACTGACAGAGACTATAGGGCCAGACTGCAGAGGAAAGGAGTCCGAGTGGCCAACGACCTGACCCGAAGACAGGCTGCCATCGTCAGCGAGGCAAAGAAGGAGGGCAAAGCCGCCTACTTTGTCAAAGGAAAGCTGACGGTCGGACCCAAGAGACCCGATTCCAGGAGCTACGCCGCAGTGACAGCGTCCACCTCGGCATCTTCCTACATGGCAGGGGACGGCGAGCTGGCGAGGGGCTGTGTCCGATCAGCTGATCCAGAAACACGTCAGCGAGGCCGGGGCAGTGAAGCGACAGGTGGGGGTTCCCCTACTACACGGCGCTTGACGGGGGGCGAAGGTCACGGTGCGACACGCCGTGTCGGCCTTTCCAACGCTGGCAGTGACACGGGTGCGAGGCGTGGCAGCGTGGAACGGGATGCACGTGGGAACCGTGGTGGTTCTAACCGGAGGCGACAGCAAACGCCGATACGTGGATACCTGAGTGCTCGTGGCAGTGACAGGTCGTTGCGCTCTGCCAGTGACACTAAATAGGACAGGCCTGACCATCCATCGCCTCAGTTGTCGTTCCTGAACTACAATGTAGAAAATTTATATAGCAAATTGAATGACATTGATTTTGTTAATTATGTAAGAACCTTTGATTTTGTGTGTCTGACTGAAACTTTTGTTGATTGTAAATTTGATTTCAGCGGTGTTTTCACGGATTATGTTAAGTTTAGTGCCCCAGCAAGAAAGCTATCGAACCAAGGCAGAAACTCAGGCGGAGTTCTCTTGCTTGTAAAGAATTTTTTACAGTCAGTATATAAAAGAAGTTATTAAAATAAAAGATGATAATATTGTTGCTATAAGGGTTGACAAAATGTTGTTTAACGTAGATAAAGATATTTTGCTTGTGGCATGTTATGTTGCGCCTGAGGAAGTCCAGTTTATAATAGTAATGACATAAAAGATGGCATAGTCATTCTGGAAGAAAATATTAGGCAAAGCATTGAGACAGCTGAAGTGTATGTCATTGTAGCTGGTGACTTGAATGCTAGAACAGGGAATGAACAACCTGAAGGCCAAGACATAACATTTTATACCTTTAACATGGAACGTGATGAGGAAGATGAGACTGTTAGGCGTTGTTCAAAAGATTCAGTTGTCAATAAGTTTGGAGCTTCTCTGATTGAATTTTGTTATATGTATGATCTGCTGATGGTGAATGGGAGCTGCAGAGGAGATGTTAATGGCGAGTTTACGTATGTGTCATCGCATGGGTGTAGTGTGATTGATTATTTCATTGTTTCATCAGAACTGTTAAAAAATTGTGACATGTGTGTGGGAGATAGTTTACATTCCTGGCATTTTCCGGTTGAGCTGACATGGAAAAATGAGAAGAATGTAAAGGGAGAGAACGTGTTGCCAGAAAATGAGGAAGAAAGAATTGTATGGTGTGATGAAAACGTGAAGATTTACAAAGATGAAATTGATTCATGCGAGTTTATAGAATGCTTGAAGAGAGCGAAAGATATTTTGAAGGATGATATTAATGGATGTGTCGATGTTTTTGTAAATGCATTATATGCAGCGGCAGCATGTATGATTCGGGTAAGTGGGAAAGTGAAAAGACAGATAAATATGTGGTTTGATAAAGAATGTACTCAAAAGAAAAGAACTGTTAATGGGCTTCTAAGGAGCTGGCGAAGGTCAAAAACAAACTTAGTAGAACGTAAGGAGCTATATGTCAACGAGAGAAAGATATATAACAAATTGAGAAAGGAGAAAAAAGAGAAGTATGATGAGATTAGGCTTCAAAATTAAGAGAGTCGATTAATGTCCCAAAGTTATTTTGGTCAACCATCAGATCTGTAAATAGAAAAAGCGTAATTTATAATGAAATTAATTCTCAACAGTGGTATGATCATTTCTATAGAGTCTTCAATGAGGTGAGAGATACATATCAACAAGAAAATGTTATGACAGAAGAAGAAAACGATAATGTAGAAGAACCTCTGTTCAATGACCCAATTTCCAAAAGTGAAGTTATGAATGGAATCAAACATTTAAAAACTGGAAAAAGTGCTGGTATCGATAAAATTATAAGTGAAATGTTCAAACTGGCAAATGCTGCTGTAATTGACTTTTTAGTGGATCTCTTTAACGTCCTCTTTGAGAAAGGAACATTTCCAGTAGCCTGGTCAAAATCTATTATAGTACCAATATACAAAAAGGGGGACCGAAACAATCCGGATAACTATAGAGGAGTAGCACTGACAAGTGTAATAGGATAAATTTATACGCATATCTTAAACAAAAGGCTTACTAACTGGGCAGATAAGGAGGGAAAGATAATTGAAGAGCAGGCAGGATTCAGAGAGGGCTACAGCACCATTGACCATAAAATTATATTGACCTTGTATGCATTAGTTCAAAAGTATTTGAATAAAAATTCTAAGTTGTATGTTGCATTCGTTGACTTCAAGAAGGCCCTTGATTCGGTGAACAGAAATATATTGTGGAATGTGTTGAGAAACAGTGGCGTTAAAGGTAAATTGTACAGAGCCATTAGAGGTATATATGATACTGTTCTGGTGTGTGTGCGTAACAAGCATGCTTACACGGATTTCTTCAGTTGCCCAAGAGGCGTTAAGCAAGGTTGTTTACTTAGTCCAAGGTTGTTTTCGTTTTTATAAATGAATTAGCTATTGAATTATCAAAAAGAGGAAAGCATGGAATACAGATGCTCACAGGAGCTCTTGAAATGTTTTTGATGATGTTTGCTGACGATGTTATTCTTCTCTCAGATTCTGTTGTTGGCTTACAAAATCAGTTGAATATTTTAAAACAGGAAGCTGATAGACTTACTTTGAGCGTGAATTTGGATAAAACGAATGTAATGGTTTTTCGCAAGGGAGGACATCTTTCTATTCATGAAAAATGGTGGTATGGCAATATGGAAGTAAAGGTTACAAATTCCTATAAGTATCTTGGAGTAATTTTTACCACTAAGCTCAGTTTAAATACAGTTTGGACAGAGGTATGTAGAAAAGGGAAGAAGGGAGTCACTGACATTCTCAGAGCTATGAACAAATTAAGATCCACTGATTCTTCACTTTTCTGGAAGTTATTTGACACACAGATCGAGCCTATCCTGACATATGCAGCAGAAATCTGGGGTGCAGCAGAGAATAAGCAGATAGAAACAGTGCACACTTTTGCTATTAAACGTTTCTTGAATATACCCCTCAGCTCCTCTAACATACTGGCATACGGCGAGACTGGCAGATATCCACTAAAGCTCCGAACAACTATTAAGAGTGTGAAATATTGGCTAAAGATTATAAAGCTTCCAATAGAAAGATTATGTAGGCAGGCGTATGAAATGCTGTTGCAGCAACATGAAGAAGGAAGGCAAAATTGGGTAGACAATATAAGAAAGGTTCTTACTGAGAACGGTTTCGGTATAGTTTGGATGAGTCACGGAGTTGGAAGTGACGTTGCCTTTATCTCAGAATTTAAGGATCGTTTAATCAGTTCATATAAGCAAAACTGGCATTCCCATGTAGAAGAAAACACAAAATATAATTGGTATTCCTCATTTAAAAGTATTTTCCAAGCTGAAAAATATATCTCAGTCATTAAAAATAGATGGCATCGAAGTCTTTTTGCCAGACTAAGAATGAAACTCTTGGATTAAAGGCTAACAGAAGATGGTTTATTGACGATCAGGAAATGGATAATTTGTGCTTAATGTGTTGTAAGGGAGTTGAAGACGAACGGCATTTTATCTTTCATTGCCCTGCATATGAGTCAATTCGAAATAAGTATAGTTTGTTTTCTTTACCTGTTTCCAGAAGACATGATTTAGTAGCTATTCTTATATCCAGAGACGAAGAAATGATAACATCGCTTTCAAAATTTATTGCAGAAGCAAATAATACGAGGAACAAGATACTGTCATCCGATCAACACTGACACTAAAAATTAAAAAAAGAGAGGAAATGACAATGGTAACATAACGAAAGTAATTACAAAGAAAAAGAAAAAAAAGACAGAACAAAAAGGTATTAGGCGGAATAAAGCTACAGTGAAGAAAAAAAAGCGAGAGAAACTGAAAAGACAAAATAACTACTCGAAATTTTCTTGAGTTCCAATGAACGCTTAGTACTTGAATAACTACAGATGGATGGTCGAGTCTGGTATTTATGATGATGATGATTTGTGTGTGGTGTGTGTGTGTGTGTGTGTGTGTGTGTGTGTGTGTGTGTGTGTGTGTGTGTGTGTGTGTGTGTGTGTGTGTGTGTGTGTGTGTGTGTGTGTGTGTGTGTGTGTGTGGAGTGTTACCCTAGATTGGAAATTGCGTGTGGTTGAAGTATACATGTAAGTGGAAGTGCATGAGTATTGTCCCTTTTCTCGCTGCTATTAGTATACTGCTGTTTCCAGAAATTGTTCCCCTTGGCACTAAGGCTGTAAAAAGCTAATGCCAATAAACATGTGTCAGTGTCAGTCTCTCTCTCTCTCTCTCTCTCTCTCTCTCTCTCTCTCTCTCTCTCTCTCTCTCTCTCTCTCTCTCTCTCTCTCTCTCTCTCTCCACACACACACACACACACACACACACACACACACACACACACACACACACACACACACACACATACACTCACACACACACCGCATGCTAATACTCACATTTTGAATTCCTTAATGTTGTCAGTCACTTATACATTGTCCTTGTCCAAAGCCACACACAATTTCATGATACTGCCCGTTCCACAGTTCAGACACTACTCACTACTGCCAACTGCCACTGATTGACACCCCGACTGTCCACTACTGATCACACACCTAATTGTTTTGACACAACAAGTTTGTGCACTTGTCTCTTGTTTACTAGGTCACCCTTTGCTGCTTGTGTTGCCTAATATGTAGAAGTGTATGGTTGCTTCTCTCTCTCTCCAGATCAACAGTTCTTGATAGTTGACAATAAGCCCAATATAATCTTGAATAACTTAGTAATATGCACCTCAAAATCTGTGAATTCATATTCTGTACATACAAACATAGCCATGTTTACAAACATGCAAAAACACTGGAGTGGCGTGCGCGCATGCGCGCACACACACACACACACACACACGCACACGCACACGCACACGCACACACACACACACACACCCCACACACACACACACACACATACTTGGACAACAGAAGATGATTCATTAGGGAGTGATCATTTCCCTATTGTTGTGAAAATAAATGAGCAAATAGTTTATGAAGAAGCAGAAGCTGAAGATGAAATACCAAAGTTTTTATATAATAATGCAGACTGGAGTTTATATGAGTCAACCCTTCTATCTATAGATCGCAGCATTATTGAACACGAAGATATTGAAGTGTTTTATAACAACTTTAGAAAAGCTATTATATCTGCAGCTGAAAAATCAATGCCAAAGTGCAAATCTTCTACAGATAAAAAATATCGAGGAAATAGTTGGTGGAATGAAGAGTGCGCAGAAGCCGTATCTAATAAAAAGAAAACATACAAAACATTGCTCAAAGATAGAACTGATGAAAACTTTATTGAAATGAAACGTGCAAAAAGCCACAGTAACAGGGTTGTCGCAAAAGCAAAACGTCTCTATTTCAATCATTTTTGTCATTCAGAAATATTTTCATCAAAGGATATGCACAGAGTATGGAAAAGGGTAAAGGAATAAAAAAACAAGTATTTTCTACCTTCATATCCTATTAAATTAGAAAAAAAAAATACTATTCCAACATCATCAGAGAAAACTGAAGCATTTGTATAAGCTTTTTCAAAAACTAACTCATCAACTAGACTACATACAGATACCAAACGTTACAGAGAACTAGAGGAGAAAAAGGATACTTATTGTGATCCCACACCGGATCCAAACCATTACTTAAATGCATCTATAACACTTGAAGAATAAAGAAGCACTAATGTCATTCTCCTCGAATAAGACAGCTGTTGGATTAGATGGAATTTCGTATCAATTGTTATGCCACTTACCTTTGTTCTGGAAGCAATTACGTCACTCGTTTAACCAAAAATGTTGGTTAAATGCAACTCTTCCTACTTTCTGGAAGAGGATAGTGGTAATACCAGTTCCAAAACAAGGTAAACCTAGGTCTGCAATTGATAGTTATCGACCAATAGCATTAACATCTCAAGTTGGAAAAATACTAGAAAAAATAGTTGAAAAACGCATTTTACATTATTGCGAAAAGAATGACATAATTCCCAACAATCAAGCAGGTTTCAGAAAAGATAGAAGTACAATCGATCACCTTGTAAAACTTGCAAGTCATGTTAAAAAACAATTTGCTCGTAGAAAAAGTACTCTTGCTACTTTCTTTGACATTAGAAAAGCATACGATAGTGTCTGGCATTCTCGTTTACTTTATAAGTTGAAAAATATTGGGATTAATGGCGCAATGTAACAGTTCATACAATCTTTCTTATCTGAGAGATCAGTTTGTACTAGGGTTGGTAAATGTTACTCTTCGTTTAAAGACATTGACATTGGCATCCCTCAGGGCTCCATTATTGCACCTATTCTATTTACAATTCTCATTCACGATCTTCCTAAAATACTGTCTAAAAGTATGTATGTAGTGCAATATGCCGATGATATTGCAATGTGGATGAATACAAACATAAAAAAACAGACAAATAAGAGAACCATATTATATATACAAAAATTATATCAAATTGAAATTGACAAACTGAATAAATATATGAACGAAAATGGACTAGAACTATCAGGAGAAAGGACACAATTAATGTTATTCAACAGTGGTAAAAATCCAAAAGTTTTGCCTCAACTTGTGCTAGAAAATAAAACTCTTCAATATTCCAATAATGTTAAATTTTTAGGTGTTCATTTCACTCCTAAATTAAACTGGAGATTCCATATTGAATATCTTATAAACAATGCCAGACAAAGGCTATCTTTACTAAAAAATAATCAGTGCACAATCGTGGGGTCAAGATTCCCAAACTCTTGTACATCTTTCTATTAGTCTGGTTCGTTCAAAATTGACTTACGGACCGGAAGTATACTTTTCAGCTTCTCAAACATTACTTAAGCAGTTACAAAGTATAGACAGTAAAGCTATTAAAATAGCCCTTGATGTTCCAGTACATTCTAATACTTTTAAAACATATAAAGAAGCTAATCTCTTGTCACTTGATGATCAACGCAAACTAGCAACAGCCAAATATGTAACCAGAAGTCTTTCTGTATCAAATTCAGTAACAAATGAAATCTTTCTTGATTCCAAATCGGATTTTCCTGAAAGGGCACAGAATATTTCTTACCTGCAGCCCATTCGAAATTATACTGATGATTTATTTAAAAAATGTGACATCGATATTGCATCCATTTCGAAACCTCCAACTATGCCCACAGTTCCTCAATGGGAGGATATCTCTCCAAATTTTGATATAGATTATACTACTCTAAAAAAAAGAAGACAATATTAATTTGATATCAGTAGAAGCAAAAGAACATCTTGAAAACATATCCACATCATCTTAAAATTTACACGGATGGTTCAGTTTTAGAATCTATACAGGAGCTGGATTTGTAATTACCGATTTAAAAGCAAAGAAATCATTTTGTTTAGGAAAGAACTTTTCAGTTTTCACTGCTGAACTATATGCAATCCTTATGGCCTTATCTTGGATATCTGATCTTGATGTGGCAATTTACAGCATTCTAATCTGTGTTGACTCAAATCTGTTCTTTATAGCTTCTGAAATTGGGATGCAAATGCAAGGAAAGACTTAATTTTTGATATAAAATTTAATATGATACATTCCGTTATGGCGAACGGAACTTTTATAGAGTTTTGCTGGATCCCATCTCATTGTGGTATCTATGGAAATGAAATAGCTGATAAATTAGCAAAAGAGGGTGCTCTTAGAAAAAATCCAGAAAGTAGATTAAAATTGGATAAACATGAAATCATTCTCTATTAGAAAATTGTATGAACAATGAAAAACTTCCTACAAAAACGAAAGTGTTATTATGTCAAAGATCATTGTCCAGTATAATTTATAAGATGCGTTTAAACTCGTGGAAAACCAAATTTTCTAAGGATGTAGATTGCGCTTGTGGTCTCCCATTATCTATTCAACATATTCTTTTTGAATGTCCAATTCTAACATCTTTATATAATATTCAAAGGATAGATATTGGTTCCTTAGGGGCTTTACAAGAAATACTTTACAGCCCCAAAATGATTGATATAGCAAAGGCTATATCGAGTTCTGTTGTCATTCATTTATTGTAATTGATTTATCAGTTTAAAATTATTGTTTGGTCGTTAATAGGCAAACTTTCATGCATTTGTGTCCGTGCGCGCGTGCCCGCGCACGCACGCACACACACACACACACACACACACACACACACACACACACACACACACACACACACACACACACACACACACACACACACACACACACACACACACACACCACACACGGGCGCGCGCATGCATGCGTGCATGCACGCACACGCAAACACACACACACACACACACACACACACACACACACACACACACACACACACACACACACACACACCACACACACACACACACACACACACACACACACACACACACACACTCATATAAGCACTTACACACATACACTTTTTTATTTTATTTTTTTTAGTCTAATATCACCATTGTTGTGAAGAGACTCTAAATTAAATCAATCCAAACACACACACACACACACACACACACACACACACACACACACACACACACACACACACACACACACACACACACACACACACACACACACACATACACTCACACATACGCGTTTTAGGTGTGATTAGTGATGTTTCTGTGCAGAGTGTTTTGTTGTTGTTTTTTTAAACTGGGGTTGACGTAGACTGACCAAATGACATTGAGAGGTTTTCATCAACTAGCAACTCCGCCTGATGAAAACTTTGTTGTGCAGATCTTTTCACAGCCTCTACTCTCGCTTTTGGGGGACGACCAGCTTTAGTTTTTTATTTGAAGTGACTGCACGCTTTGCACTGACTGAAAGATAGCTCTGGATCGAAAGTTGTCCAGAATTCTGACATTTTCTGAATATCAAGTGCAACATGGTCGATCATAGTTTTGAAGTTCGAAAGCTTGGTAGTGTGTTTTACCCCATGAGTTTCTTGTAACATTTCATACACATGGCTGCAGACTGCTTGCCCTCTTCATCATTCAAAAGGTCTAAATTGTAACAACGTGATAGCTCAGTGGCATAGCTTTTATACAATCGTGCACTAGAGCCTTTATCTCTGTCTTAACACACGCTCTCCACAAACTCCACACACAGAACTGACTCTTTCACAGTGTACAGTGAACTTGTGCTCCGAGTGCAGAGACGCCATGGTAGAAAACTGATGAATCACTTACCTCAAACTGTATACACAAAACCACACTTCAAAGATTCTGTTTGCATTGTAAAACACACACAGCTAACATATGAACTCACATCATCTTCAGGAACCCGAAATAAAACCAAAATATGTGACATTTGGATACATCCAGAGGTAGGTGTTAACACACAAAATCAGTCAAGCACTCCTCATTCCAATACTTCACAAAGGAGGGAAGTGCCTACATGACTAGCATGGGATGACAACATTCAGTCACAGTCAGTGCCAGATGCGGTTGTTTCACCCTTTGACTGAGTGACTTTTGCAGGCTGCAAAAGAAGAGCCGCGAGATTGCTGGAAATAGTGGAGTTCAGGTAAGTTAAGTCATCAATTACTTCATGGGTGTGATCGCTGAAGAAGATGTGGGAAGTGCTGCTGACATCTTGGCCCATGACATTGTTTTCCTCAAGCTGATAGTGAGGCTGAACTCTGTGCAGGCATCAGTGAAACAGGTGATGAGCCGTTGTAGTGCTTCCTTTGAATGGACAGTGATGGACGCATCGTCTGTGAAGAGCATCTCCCTGATGAAGAATTTCCGCACCTTTGTCTTTGCTCAGAGGGTGCCAGGCTGAAGAGGCTTCCATCACTCCTAGTGTGAAGAAAGATGTTGTCCTCAGACAGTCAGAAAGCGTAGCACAGCAGCAAGGAGAAGAAGACGCCGAAAAGTGTCGGCGCAAACACGCACCATTGTTTGACACCACCCTTGATTGGGAAGTGGTGCAATGATGAACCATCGTAGTGGACAGTGCCATTCATGTTGTCTTGGAAGGATGTGATCATCTTCAGGAGCTTGAACGGGGGTGGGGGGTGGGGGGGGCATCCAATCTACTGTAGTAGGCTGATGAGGCCTGATCGGAACAAGTGGAACGCCTTGGTCAGGTCGATAGAGGCGATGAACAAGGGTTGTCGTCTCTGCTCGTGGCACTTCTCTTTTAGCTGCCTCAGGTAATATCATGTCGATCGTCGACCTTGCAGCTCTGACACCACACTGTGCCTCCGGATGCACTCGTTTGATGAGCAGCTGCAGGCTGTTGAGGATGACGAAGGCGAAGGCTTTGCCAACAATGCTGAGGAGGGATATTCTGCGATATATTACTGCAGTCGCTCTGGCCCCCTTAGTTCTTGTACAGCGTGATGATATTTGCATTGTGCATGTTCTGGGGTATGGACCCTTCCTCCCAACACTGCTGCAGAAGCTCATGGAGGTGACTGAGGAGAGAACTATCCTTGCCAGCTTTGATCACTTCT
The DNA here is from genome assembly GCA_018398815.1 of Conus ventricosus. Taxonomy (NCBI): domain Eukaryota; kingdom Metazoa; phylum Mollusca; class Gastropoda; order Neogastropoda; family Conidae; genus Conus; species Conus ventricosus. Next base: position 68,488,486 of record CM031614.1, read on the forward strand.
GTAGAATGCCTTCGCTACCCGGAGCTTTACCACAAGCTTCCGAGTTGATGGCCTTTCTGGGTTACTCAATGGTGGGTGGGGCGTCGAGTTCCTCCATGGCAGGTGGGGGGGGGGGGGGGGCGGTTCTTGATGGCTGTTTGGGTGACTGAGTACAGCTCCTGGTAGTTTTCCACCCATCTCTCCATCCGTTTGCAGTGGTCAGTGATGAATCCCACGGTGCAGACTTTAGAGAAGAGATCTTGATGGTGTTAGGGCCGAACGCTTTCTTCATGCCTTCATACATGGCGCAGATGCTGACACAGTCGCCTGAGATCTGGATGCCCTGGCACAGGTTCAGCCAGTGCTCAATGGCGCATTTACAGGCGATCCTCTGGGCGTTGCTATGAGATTTTCAGAGTGTGGATTCACTTGGGCCGAAGACGCATCTTACTGCCGACCAGGGAGCGGTTAGTGTGGCAGTCAGCACAGTGATAGCTGCGGGTGACAAGCACATGGTTGAGCAAGGGTCTTCAGGTGATCATGAAGTTCAGCTGATGCCAGTGACGGGATCTGGCGTGCCTCAAGGACACTCTGTGGTGTGGCTTGGTGGAAAGAAGGTGTTTGTTATACAGAGGACGTGGAAGGAGCAAAGCTCAAGTAGCTGCTGTCCGTTCTCATTGAGCTTGCCAATACCAAAGCAGCTGATGCAGCGGGGCCAGACACTGTGGTCTTCAGCAATCCGGGCATTGAAGTCCCCGTGCACGAACAGGTTTCCCTTTGCAGGCACATCTCTGATCTTGCCTTCCAGCTCTTCATAGAACTCATCCTTAGCCTCAGCTGCAGAGTAGAGTTGTTTTTTATTTTTATTTTTTTTTTTTTTGGGGGGGGGGGGGGTTGATGCTAAGGATGTTTGTTGGTCCAGAAGAAGTTGTGAGCCGGAGGCAGAGGATTCGCACTGTCCCTTTGGAAGGTGGTTCAACTCAGGATAGGAGAGAGCTGTGCACTGCGAATCTGACGCCATACAGTCTGTGCTCCTTTGGTTCCAGTCCTTACCAAAAGAACATGTAGTCCTTCACCATGAGGATGCTTTCTCTTGCAGCGCAGCAATGTTGATGTTAAACCTCTTCAGTTTGCAGTCGATGATGCTGTTTTCCTGGCGTCGTCAACTTGCTGGAGGTTATCAAAAAAGCCAGGACATCTGACGCTCCATAATGCCAATCTCTAGGCTGGTAGTTTAGATTTCTTTTTTCTTTCATTGTCTGGTGCAGGGTTTACAGTCTGCTCTTCAGTCTTTTTCCTGAGCTTCAAGCACCTTATTACCTGGGGACTGCCAAGCTTGAGGCAGGTGGTAGCTGATGAGAGGAATGTGATGTTCCTTTCTACCATTGGAGAGAACCCAGAGCATCAGAGCTCACGCTGGTACGCTCTGGGTTTATAACACCTATTGTCTCTTGTGTTGTTTTCATTGCTGGATTAGCGACAGTGGAGTGACCTCTCCAGGGCGCTGGCCTGGGCGAAGTGAGTAGAGATCCTAGGGTGCCCAATCACCAGAATTCCCCTCTCAGCCATGCTTACAGGATCCAATGGAAAGGACAAGCTAGTACAGTATGGCGTCAGCACAGCTGCAGGAGTTGCCAGAGGGTAACACAATGTGTCGACCAACCGCCTTAAGCACTCCACTCCAGATTTTCTTCCAGGCTTTACTACCTTAACCATTGTCTCTCCCGAGACGTCCACAAGGCAGTGAAGTATCCATATGCGGATGGGTCATTATGCCACACGTCTGGGGGCCAGACTTCCTCCAAGTCCCTTATAGTTTAGCCTGAGTCCATAAGGTCCCAGGTAACGTGTATCGCCACGAAGAGGCATGACATAGGGCTTACTGGTGGACAGGCCGATTTTCAGCACGTTACATTTTGAAATAGCGGAGCTAGGAATCTCACTAGTTGATCAGCAGATTACACATTTAGAACCTCTTGCAAAAGCACAACATTGTTTTAACAAACGATTACCGGCACAGCCACATTAGCGCCTTTTGTTTGTTTGTTTGTTTTACGAGCATAAAGGAAGTGAAGAAGTACATATCCCATTACCAAAGTCTTAGGGGGTTATTTTTTTTCTCTCCCTCTTTTCAAATACTTAAAGTAAGATACAGAGTATTGAGAAGCAAGATTCTGAGTTTACATAAAACTCAGCCCTGAAACTCCATCCATATTTTGTTGTATTAGAACCAGTATTTAATTACGTATTACAAATAAAATGGTAAATCTATATGAGTTTCATCAGTTAATCAACCAGCAGGTAAGGTAATGCTGATTATAGCCAGGCCAACCGCCAAGGCATATCAGGGCTGTCACCACGTTGAAGTCAGCAATTCCGTTTCTCTTGAGGTATGCAAGCCTAAGTGTAAGCATTGTGTAAAACAGGGGAGAGAAGAGGACCTTGATGGAATCACACTGAGAGTTTATGAGCTTAAACGTCCTGTCTCCAAATCGTAGGATGATGGTTTGCTCCTTAAGTGCTGCTGCAATCTATCGTATAAGTGTCCCGCTGACTTTGTAGTTGAGAAGTAGCTCCATAAGAAGGGAAATCTGAACTTCGTTGTAGGCATCTTCCAGGTCTATTGCAGCTGCCAGTGTTTCTTCCTTACTTTGGAATCCTTCGTATACTTCACAGGCGAAAGCAGCCACATTTTCCCATGTACTTTTACCTATTCTGTAGCCTCCATGATTGGGTTGGAGAATTTGTTGATTTTCAAAGTCTCTTGTGAATTTTCTTGCCATCGGTCATCCCATGCGCTTTCCTATTATGTTTTGCATTGTGAGTATGTGGTATTCATTTACTTGATGTTGATCTTTTCCTGGTTTGGTAAAGCTTTCCGGCAACTGTGTGTGCAGTCTTCTTAGACACAGCATTTATCAAAACTGTCCTGTAGACATTGAAGAGATGGGTTCTGTTCTCTTCTGAGAGCTGCTTGATATCTGGATACTGTATTTTGTCTGGACTTGGACCACTATCCTTAGTGCACCTAGGTGCATTTATGTGCTGTAATTTCATCACTAATACCAGTCTGAGCAAGGCGTTAATTTAGCGTGGTCAGATATTTTTTCTTTTCCTCCAAATTTCTTTCATCGTTCTGTTCTGTGAAACGTTAAGGTAGAGACGACCCTTTCTCCATGGTGTATCTATTTTGTGTCTCATCGGCATCTAGAATATCTGGGGTGGCGTTTGTTCCGCGATGATGAAACTTCCAGAACTGTGTGAGTGTTGGGTTGTAATGAAGTGATACATAATTTTGTTGCTATTTAGTTTCCTTTACTTCTTTGACTACTCTTTCGAACTGTTCAAGTTTCTTTGTATTAATGTCTGTTCTAATAGCTGGATCAGGGCAATGTTTTCTTCTTTCTCTCTGACAAACTCTCACAGCCTTGCGTTTCTCTTTCCAGGCTGCTTCAAAAGTTTCTGCAAACTGAATAAGACAGAGAAATCGTCACTTTCATGATGTAGAAGTGCGTCCGCGCTCATGCCCCCTCTGAATTTTGATTCAATGAGTGCAACGTGAATTACACTGTCTATGTCACCCTACCACCCTATATGTGTTGGAGATCATGTCAGTGCACTGAGAAGTGCTTCACCCAACGCCTCTTCCAGAGCAGTTCCTTGCGGTATGGTACCTTGCTTATCCCATGATTTTGACCGTGCATTGAGATCTCCACATTGTATTACAGACTCCCGAAGTTATTTTTTTCTATTCACTGTCGGTAGAGAACACGAATTGTTCTGCCAGCCACAGCTCAGAACAACGCCATTTTTCCTTCGTCATATACGTTTAAACACTATGCTCTCCACTTGTGCCATTTGGTGTCGACCTATTATGTGACGTCCATTTTACTTGGTGCTTCCATTTTGAATTTTCCTCACACGTATTCGGGCAGTTACCTTACGTTGATCCAGCTCCAGTCTTGTTTGCAACTGTACTGGGGAAAGCAAATGACATTGTATAATTCATTGTGTTCATGTGTGGTTGCTTGCTTGATTCACAGCGAATATGATCTCTTGTTTTTTTTGTTATTGTTGCCAAACATGCCTGTCTGCCATGAAAGCAATGGCAGCTAAATACGTTGAACAACGAAATATCTACTGACTATATTATGCAATTATATTCAATGTGATTGGTCATGGATTAGAAATTACAACACCATTCAATGGCAATCTTTTAAAAAAGAAAGAATTCAAAATAAATCAATGAGGATGGTCTTGGGAACTACAAAAGACATATCAATTGAAATTATATGTTACCTGTTTGACCTCCCTTGGCCTTCCTCAAAGCAGGTCCGACACAAGCTAGAACAGGTGAAGTCATGTTTTAGAGCTCTAGAACACCCCAAAAATCTATATATGCAGCAGTCAAGGAAACAAAAGGCAGTCGTCTAGAACATGGAAAGCAATGAATATGACAGACACAAAACTATATACAGGTTGTGTGCCAGTTATCAGAATTCAGAGAAACATAATCTAAAATTCACACACATACCTAGACTGTCTGTCACACACACACTGACTGAAACCACTTACTGTTAGATTAACACAGTGTGGTACTGACATTAAAAAAAAACATAGTAAATTAATTAGAAACCAAAATAATACAATTCAACTATGCATAAGTGAGCACCACAATAAAGAAAAGACTCACTTGAAATATGGAAAAAATTAGATGGCAACCGACTTTCGAAGCTCTAGTCCTTTCCGCCCTTAGGCTGCCCTCTTCCACAAGCACTGTCCGATTCACTACGTATCCTATCAAAGAATTCGCAAGCAGTCGGTGACCAGAAGAATCAGATGCCTCCACTACTGTTGTTCCTTGGTGTCCACCGGTGACAAAATACAGGAAGGTGAGCATCATCACAGAACCTGGAGGAATGGCGATGGTGTCTTTCAACGTCAACATGTCTTCTTTGGGTTGAAAGCCATGGTCAGCTGTCCATGTCACGTCCACCAGCACACCTTGCACACATATGTTAGCTTCAGCTGAGCATTGTGAAGAGGTTAAACATAGTAATGCATCATAAATATGATAAAGTAAGTGGCACGCCAATGTTGTATGACACTTATGCTGGTATAATAATGATACTATTAATAGCAATAATTATGATGGTGGTGGTGATGATGATGATGATGATGATGATGATGATGATGATGATGATGATGATGATGATGATGATGATGATGGTGGCGATGATAAAAGTATAAAAAAAAATAATGATAATGATAAAAAATAATATTAATGATGTTAATAATAATAATAATAATGATAGTAATAATAATAATAACAATAACAATAACTTGTCTGCTCCTGCGTCCATATAATCCAGTTTCTTTCAATGTGAGGTGATTTCAGGCGGACATTGAAACAAACTTGAAAGAACAATTAGTGTTCCGCCGAACGAGGCCAACAAAGCAGGAAGCGTTCTGACCTCTGTGGTCTTCTTATGGCGGAACAAAAAGCGCTCAAGACAATGAAAACGAGGAATGAACGATCACTTATGTTCTCAACTTTGTTGTATGCCCTAAGAAAATTAAGGAATATAATTTCAAAAAGAAACTGAATTAAAAAAATAAATTGCAGAGAATCATTCCACGACACGTAATATAAAGATGCAGACAAATCACACACAACAAAACAAAAGCACAATGTTGTCCAGAATTGTTTCCAATACTACGTCAATTAGGCCCAGAATTATTTCCAATACTACGTCAATTACGCCAAGAATTGTTTCGAATACTACGTCAATTACGCCCAGAATTGTTTCCAATATTATGTCCGTCCTCCCTGCACTCTCACACAAACACACAGGCACGCATCTATACACTAAAATGTAAACACACACACACACACACACACACACACACACACACACACACACACACACACACACACACACACACACACATGCACACACACACACACACACACACACACACACACACACACACACACACACACACACGCACGCATGCACGCATGCACGCACGCCGCATGCACGCACGCACGCACGCACGCGCGCGCGCGCGCACAAAAGAAAGATTACAGTTCGGGACCAACAACAGAAAGAGGACTGGCAATATTTGGTTGAATTATTCTGAAATGATAGGTTTTGAGGTGAGACTTGAAGAGTGAGAGATATTCTTAATGAACGGTAGACTGTTCCAGACTGCTGATGATTGACAGGTAACAGGTCTCTCACCACAGGTCTTAGGTCTGAAAGAGTTTTGCGTCTGAGGAAAAGCCCTGTCGGCGAAAAGGTGTGTAAATGTGGAGACGTTCAGACAGATAGCCGGATGTTGTTTGAGATTTGAAGGAAAAGGCTAAAGCACGTGCTTATGTATGCTTCAAGGTGAAAAGGAAATATCAGCGTTATTAGCAATTTTGCAAGGAGAGAATGTAAATATGTTGGTTCAAGCCACCCATGTTATTTTGCACGAAAACCCCCCTTTTCACATACAAATCACGTCCATCACATATCAGTTTTGGACCAAAATCAACACCTGTTTTTAAACAAAATTAACACACAAAAACCTCTAAAATTGACGCAATCAACACTTTAAAACGGGGGCTTACGTGCTAGATAAGTTTTGGGTTTGATCGTTGAACCCGCAAAATTTACTTTCCTTGAAAACCATAAAAATCCCTAAAAATCCCTATGGCTTAAACAAACTACTCCGAGACGGTTTTCTCAAAAATTGATGCAGAAACCCTGTTTTTGCACACCCCTTTTGAAACACGAGACCTGCCCCCAATCACGTGGCGCTTTCCCCCAAATCAGCAGGGGGGTTATGACGTCGTTTCTGCTGGGGAAGGTTATAGTCATTATTCAGTAGAGGGCCAAAACTGTGCAGAGGTGGGGGCGCGAGAGAAATGTGGATATTCGACGATCATCCCACGCAAATTGCGCCCCTGTTGCTAATGTGCTTTATGGGTTTGGCATTTTTTAACTTTTTGGGGGTTTCCCTAATCATTTCCCATTTCCAGCAAATTAAAAAAAAAATTCAGGGATTTGGGCAGAATGGCTTTAAATTTTGGAGAAAAAATTGGAAACACCTCTCAGTCTACCTCCAAACAACTCCCCTGCAAGACTCCAGTGAAAGCCCAAACGAAAGATACCCAAAAAATAGTAAACCTTTTATCCCTTTCCCCCAAAGGTTTGCCCAAGCACCCAGTCAGTTTCCCCCACCCCCCACATGCAGGGGCCGCCGGGGTTTCTAAAGGGAGCCCCACACTGAAATAGGTCGCGCAAACAGGCGGGTAGCACGGGAAATGGGTTTCGCGCTACGGCCTTAGGTTTTAAATAGGGCAACTAGAAAGGGATTTTTTGTTGTTTTTGGCTTCAACTTTTTGCTGCGGGTGGTTACCTGATTAATTTTCCCATCCATTTTTGTTTTGTTTCCCAACTGCTTTAAGACCCCCCGAATAGACAGCCGCCGATATAATTTGAAAGAGATCCTTTCGATTTTTGATTCAGGACCTAAAAAAGTGCTTTTGGTGACCGTCTTATTTTACGTCGCTAAAGTGTGAACAAAAAACCCCTTTTCAATTATCCTGCACGCACCCCCTATCTATTGTGTGTGTGTGGGTGTGTGTGTGTTTTGTGTGTTGTGCGTATGGTGGCCATTTTTTTGCCCAACAAACAGGGGCAGAAAATGCAGGTCAAAACGATCTGGGGCTGTTTGGCCAAATTTTAAATTTAAACCCCCACCCCCCCCCCAAACCACGCCCACACAAATAATTTTCTTCTAATTTTGCCACAAAAAAAGAGAAACTGATTATTTAATTTTTTTTAATTGTCGTTTAAAAATTCGGGGTTTAAAAAAAAATAAAGGCCGAAATATACAGGGAACCTTTTTAATATACTTTTCGAGTTGGATTGGGGAAAAGGGAGGGGGATAAAAAATCAGTTTAAAGAACAAGTTTTTAAGAATTGATTACTGATCCTTTTTTAAACGCATAGACATGCGGGAAAATGTATTGGGAAACTGTCATAAAAAAACCGATTCCCTTTAAACCCCCCCCAGTAGTAAAGTTTTTTTGCTATAAATTTGTTTGAAAATAGCTCCTTAAGTGTTAATCGGGGTGTTTTTACCGGGTGGGGAGGTAAATAGGCCCATTTTTTTTTAAAGAAGATCCCGGTTTTTCGATTTGAAAAAACTATAAAAAACCCTCTGAAATTTTCAATTATTTTTTTATTTATTTTTGGGTTTTTAAAAAGGCTGCCGAATCAGTGAATTAAATTTTAAAAAAATTGTAATGAACTATTTGACAAAACAAAGAAAGTGTTTTAAAAATTGATTTTAGTGAATTTTGGGGGTTTAGAATGTATAGCCCAAAATAATAAAAGATAAAGTGAACTATTTAAAGAAAACAATCAAAAAGGGTAAAAAATTGGCTGTGTGATTTAGAAAAAACTAAAATGCTGGCGGGTGTTATTGAAAAGGTTTCCTTTCCTTTTAAATGTTTGGGGAAAAAATTGGGGGGAAGAATAAAAAGGGGCCCTTTTTTCTTTTTTTTTTAAAATTTCATTTATTTTTTTTAATTTTTTCGTAAATATTTGGGTTAAAAAAAGACGACCCCAAGTTTAAAAAGAGGGCGGAAAACTATATACGATGGAAGAAATTTTAGCAGTGACAAAAAAATTAAGCCCAAAGGGTTTTTGGGGAAAAGACATGGGCCCTTTATTAACCCCCCCCCAAATGTTTAGGGGAAAGCGTGGCACATGCTATCTCTAAAATTCCAGAGTCTCTTCAACGCGAACCGCCAGTAAAGTGCTATTGGCCTTTCTGATTAAATTATATAACGCCTGATGATATAACAGGGAAAGTCGGGTTTCAACAAGGCAGAAAGAAGTTATTAGCTATCGCGACTTAATTCTGACTGGGCTGATTACAGCTTAACCAGTTTAACCATGCAAGTGAAGAAGCAAAATTGCGCGGTTCTGGCTGGTCTGAAGGAACATCCTTCAAATTATATTGAAACAAACAAAGTTCTATCCTATAGTTGGCAATTCTTACATTTCTCTCCCAAAAGAGTTAGAGTTAAAACGGGCAGTCTTAAACATACATAATTCTGACAACATGTGTTTTATGTGGTGCGTTTTAGCGCTTTTTACATCCTGTTAAAAATCATGCAAACAGAGTTTCTAATTATATGCATAAAAACAAGAGCTGAACTTTGATAGCATAACCTTTCCAGTGAGAAATAAACATATATCTCAGTTGAAGAGCAAAACAAACCAATCACCGTAAACGTATATAACATGGTCTGTAGAAGCTAATCTAGTCCTCAAAGGGGTTTCTCCCATCGCTCCCACTTTAGGCGAACCGCTCAAAAAACATGTTAGACTTGATCCTGTTTGAGATAGTACAAAGACCCAAATATGTATTAATCAGAACAATAAGCAGACTTATGGTTTTTACATCAAGCATCTAGCTAAAAAAAGGGCTTTGTAGAAGGTGTTTGGTCAAAATCCAACTATAGAAGCAGCTGCCAGTCATAAGAAACATTGTAAAAGTTTTGTAGACTGCGAAACCAAACTCCTCACACCTAAACCTGGGTCTAAAGTTAGTTTTAAAAATTTACACAAAATGCAGATGAGCCCATACGGGGTTTATGCTGACTTTGAATCGCTCTTACCGCAGTACTACGTCCACAACAGCAAGAACAAAAAACAAACGTTATTAACCCACCATCAGATCTGTTCTTATGCGTTTATTGTGTTAGGTCAGACGGTCAACACACGACACCTGAGATTTACAGAGGCCCCAACGCAGCTAGTAGATTTTTTAGAGCAGATGAAACAACTTCGCAATCATTGCCCAAACCCAACTAAATCTTTCAAACATTGTTATGACTCCTGAAGACCAAGAACGCTATGACTCATCTACACACTGCTGGATATGTAACAGAGAATTTTTTGGCGACACAGTGAGAAAACCACGATCACATTACTGGAAAGTTCAGAGGGGCTGCGCACAAACAATTGTAATCTCAACTTAAGGTTGACCCTAAGACATGGAAACGCCCATCTTCTTTCATAACCTACGAGGCTACGATTCCCCATTTTATCATGCAAGCAGTGACTTCTGAATATAAGAGGGTTACCGGCTTGCACAATCTTCAAAAGTATATGACTTTTACTCTTGACTCTTTATCCTTTTATGACCAGCCCCAAAATCTGATGGCTAGTTTAGGGTAAGTTAGCAGGATCGCTACAGACTTTCCAATCACTAAACAATACTTTGATCCATCTTTAGTGCGTAAAAGGGTTACCCCCATGAATACATGAACTCGTGGGATAGTTTGATGAAGACTCGCTTCCCCCTAAAGGCGCTTTCTTTCTAGTCTTAGAGGCAAAGACATAACTGATGCTGACTATGAATACCTCAGAAAGCCTGGACAGAATTACACTGTCAAACAATGGGCGACTATCACGATCAATATTTATTGGCTGACGTGTGTTTATTGGCAGACGTCTTTCAGAATTACAGATCTACATGCATGAAACATTACGTTTAGACTCATCACATTACATCTCTGCCCCCGGCCTTTCTTGGGGTGCATTCTTAAAGTCTACAACATCCAGATTCACTTAATATCTGATCTACCCACACTTCAGATGATTGAAGACGGCCTAAGGGGAGGTATTACATGGCCTCACATCCTTACTGGCAAAGCTAACAACAAGTATTTAGATGATTAATGATCCCACAAAACCATCCAACTATCTAATGTACTTAGACGCCAACAATCTGTAATGGGGGGGGCTATGAGCCAGCCGCTTCCATTACGTAACTCAGGATGTACACAGGCATGGTACAAATAATATTCAAGGGCATTAAAGTGGTTGGACAGTTTGGGCGTTAGAAACAACAGTATGGTTTTATTTTAGAAGTAGACTTAGAATATCCTCATGAAAATGCATGACCTCCACAACGATTTTCCTCTGGCCGCAGAAAGAATTTAAAAAAGAGTCCACAGAACCTCCAAAACTTGCCTAATCTTCGCCACAAAACTAAGTATGTTTGCCATTACAGGTTGTTACAGTCTTACCTAAGACACGGACTGAAACTGACTGCTGTTCATAAATCATTGCTTTTGACCAAGAGCCATTTATGAGGCCATACATTAAGAAAAATACGATCTTAGAACCAAGCCACTGAGCTTCGAAAAACTTCTTTAAACTGATAACAACAGCTGTTTTGGTAAACTATGAAATCCACACAAGCGAAATGTGAAATTAGTTACGAACTGATTGCCGGATTGTTGTGTGTGATTTGACGGAAAAGGCAAAGCATCGTGCTTATGTTTTGCTTCATGGTGAAAAGGAAATATTCAGAGGTATCTAGCTTTTTGCTAGGAGAGAATGTAAATATGTTGGTTCAAGCCCACCCAGTTATATTGCACGATACCCCCCTTTTCACTACAAATCCCGTCATCATTTCAGTTTTGGGACAAAATCAACACCGGTTTTTTAAACAAATTTAAACACACAAAAACCTCTAAATTGACGCAATAAACACTTTCTAACGGGGGGCCTTAACGTGCGAGATAAGATTGGTGATCGTGAACCCGCATAGTTACATTCTCTCGGTGAACATAAAAATCACCTTTAAAATGCTTTGGCTGTACAATACTTCTCCGAGTGGTTCATCAATTATTGATGCAGCAAGCCAACTGTTTTTGCACTGGCCGTGCAACGAGGACTGCCACAATCACGTGTGCGCGTTCAACCTTTCAGCAGGGAGGGTAGGGACGTCGTTTCTGCTGGGGAAGGTTATAGCTCTTTATTCTGTAGACGGCCTTAACTGTGCAGACGTGTGGCGCGAGAGAATTGTGGTTATTCTGACTGTTCTTGCACGCAAATTGCGCAGCTGTTGCTATGTGCTTTTGGGTATTGGCAGTTTTACATTGTTGGGCTTCTAATCAGTTCATTTTCCAGCAATTTAAAACAAATTCAGGGACTTGCAGCTTGGCGTGAATTTGGAGGAATATTGGGAAACAGCCTCTCAGTTACCTACGACATCTACCCTGCAAGACTCTAGTGTTAAGCCACATAACGCTTTGACGTAGGTCTAAAATAGTAACGGTTATGCCAATAACACGCGACTGGTTGAAAGGATGCCAGTCAGTTCACTCTCCCACTTGCAGCGGCCGACCGGGTCTTGAGGAGCCGCCAGAGCACTGAAATAGGTGCGCTTCAGGCTGTGCATGAATAGGTCGCGCTACTGCTGTTGCGTTATATAGGGCTACTAGTATTGACTTTTTTGTTGTTGTGGCTTCAACGTATTGCTGCTGTGGTTACCTGATTCATCTTCTTCAACCACTTTGTTGTTTTGCTTCAACGGCTTTAATGACCTCTCTGATTAGACTGGACGCCGTTATATCTTTGAAAGGAGATCTGCGATTATAGTTCAGGACTCTAATAAGTGATTTTGCGTGACCCTCGGTCTTCTTGTATTGACGTCGCTCTGTGTGAACAAAATTGCCCTTTCACTTTTTAAACTGCACGATCCTCCTATCTATTGTGTGTGTGTGCGTTGTGGTTGTGTGATGTGTGTGTGTCTGTGCGTTTTGTGTGTGCTCAGTGTTTTGCCTACAAACAGTGCAGTAATGCAGGTCAAAACGATCTGAGGCTGATTGGCCTTGGTAATGAAACCACCCCCCGCCCACGCACGCCACACACATATAACTTCTTATATTTCTTGACACAATACAAGAGAAACTGATTACTTAATTTTTTTAATTGTCGTTTAATATTATGGGTTAAAAAATAAAGGCCGATTGAATACAGATATTATTAATATACTTTAAGAGTTGGATTGGTGAGTGGGAGGGTGATTAAAGATCAGTTAAAGAAACATGTTTGAAGAATTGATTATTGATCTTTTTTAATCGCATAGGACATGCGGGAAGTGTATTGGATGCTGTCAGTTAAATACCTGATTCGGGCCCCCCAACCAGTAGGTAAAGTTGTGTTGCTATTTTTGTTGATTCATATGCTCCTGAAGAGTTTATTGGTGTTTCTAACAGCCTGAAGGAGTTAGCTATTTGCTTTAATGAAGATCAGGTTTTTAGATTAGATGAAGTCTATATTACATCTGAATTTACAATTATTTTTTTTATTTATTTTAGATTTAAAAATGGCTGCCGAACTCAGTGATTCTGATTTAGAAGAATTGTAAGACGTATTTGACAAGAACAATGAAAGTGTTAAACATTGATTTTTAGTGATTTGTTTTGAGATTGATATAGACAATATAATAAAGATCTTGTGAACTATTTAACGAAGGCATCAAAGTGATATCAGTTGGCTTTAGTGATTTAGAAAAAGCTAATATGCTGGCGGGTTGTTATTGAAAGGTTAAAGTGCTTGATGGTTCCACTCGGGGGTGAAAGAATGAAAAGCGCGTTTTTACTTACTTTTATTTACATTATTTTTTTAATTTACGTAAATATTTTGGCTTTAAAAATGTCGTCCACACGTAATTCGAGGACGAAAACTATATTACGATGGAAGGAAATATTTAGCAGTGACAAAACAATTAAGCATATATGTTTAGTGAAATAGACATTGGACATCATTAACCCCACAAATGTTCAGGAAAGCCGGGGACATTGCTATCTCTAAATTTCCAGAGTTCTTCAACGCGAACCGCCAGTAAAAAGTGTATTGGCCGTTCTGTTGATTATATAACGCTGATGACGCTAGTATCATGGAAGTCTTGGGTTTCAACAAGGCGAAAGAAGTTATTAGCTATCGCGTACTTTTAATTCTGACTGGGCTGTTTACATGTTACACAGTTTAACATGAAGTGAAGAAGCAAAAATTGCGCGGTTCTGGCTGGTCTGATAGGAACAGTCTTCTAAATTATAATATCCCCCCCAAACAAAGTTCTATACTATAGTTGCATGTCGTACATTTACTCTCCCAAATGAGTTAGAGTTATATAAAGGGCAGTCCTTTATACATACATAATTATGACAACATGTGATTTATGTGGTGCGTTTTTGGCATTTACTTCTTGTTTAAATTCATGCTATACAGAGTTTATATTTATGATGCATACAAACAAGAGCTGAACTTTGATGAGCATAACCTTTCCAGTGAGTATTAAACAGTATATCTCAGTTTGAGAGCCCCCCAACAAACCAATTCACGTAAACGTATATTACATGGTCTGTAGAAGCTAATCTAGTGACCGCTAAGGGTTGCTCCATCGCTCCCACTTTGTGGCGAACAGCTCAACAAAATTGTAGACTTGATCCTGTTTTGACTGTTTGTACCAAAGTAGCCATTTTGTATTAATCAGAACATTAAGCAGACTTTTGGTTTGTTCATTCAAAGCATCTAGCTATAAAACAGGTTTGTAGAAAGGTGTTTGGTCAAAATCCCAACTATAGAAGCATGCTGCCAGTCATAAGAAACATTGTAAAAGTTTTGTTGACTGCGAAACCTACCTACTCACACCTAAACTGGGTCTATTGTTTGTTTTAAAAAATTTACACAAATGCGATGAGCATACGTGGTTTATGCTGACTTTGAAGCGCTAATTACCGGCTGTGTATACGGTTTCCACAACAGCTAGAACAATAATAACTACGTTTTTAACCCGCCATCAGATCTGTTCTTATGCGTTATGGTTGTTAGGGTCTGCGGTCATCACTCGACACCTGTGAATTACAGAGGCCCAACGAGATAGTAGATTTTTAGAGCAGATTGAATCAACTTCGCAATCAGTTGTCCAACCAAAACTATTTATTCAAACATTGTTTTGACTCCTGATGGACAAGGATTCGCTTTGACTCATCTAAACAATGATGGATATGTAACAGAGAATTTTTTAGGGACACAGTGAGAGTCCACGTTCACTTTTCTGGAAAGTTCAGAGGGGTTTAATGCCTGGCACAACAATTGTTAATCTTCAACTTATTAGGTTGACCCTAAGACATGCGATAAACTGCTATCTTCTTTCATTAAAACTACGAGGTCTTCGATTCTCTTTTTATCATGCAAGCAGTGACTCTGATTAAGAGGGTTACCGGCATAGCACAATCTTCAGAAATGTATATGACTTTTACTCTTGACTCCTGTATCCCTTTTATGACTCAGCCCAACATCTGATGGCTAGTTTAGAAAGTTAGCAGGATCGCTACAAGACTTTCATTCACGTAAAAATACTTTGAATCCATCTGTAGTGCGTAAAGGTGTTTACCCCTTATGATATTTTTTTTTTTTTTTTTTTTTTTTTTTTTTTTTTTTTTTTTTGTTTTTTTTTTTTTTTTTTTTTTTTTTTTTTTTTTTTTTTTTTTTTTTTTTTTTTTTTTTTAGTTTTTTTTTTTTTTTTTTTTTTTTTTTTTTTTTTTTTCATGAACTCGTGGGAATTGGTTTGCATGAAGAATACCGCTCCCCCTAAAGGGCTTTCTTTTATCGTCTTAGAGGCAAAGATTAACTGTTGCTGACTATGAATACGCTCTGAATGATGCGACATGAATACAATGTCTAACATTGGGCGGACTATCTCGATCAATATTTATTGGCTGGACGTGTGTTTTTTGGCTGACGCTCTTTCGTATTACAGATTACATGGATGAAAATTACTGTTTAGACTCAACACATTTACTTCTCTGCCCCTGGCCTTTATTGGATGCATTCTTAAAGGTCTACTATACTCCAGATTCACTTAATATCGGATCTACACACACTTCTGATGATTGAAGACGGCCTAAAGGGGAGGTTGTAGCATGGCCTCACATCCTTACTGCATAGCTAACAACAAGTAATTTAGTTGATTTGATCCACTAAACCATCCAACGGTCTTATGTACTTAGACGCCAACATCTGTTTTGGGTGGGCTATGAGCTGCCGCTTTCCATTACGTAACTTTCAGGTTGTTCACAGAGGCATGGTAAAATTATTTATTTAAAGGGGCTTTAATGTGGTTGGACAGTTTGACGTTGGATCAACCAGTTTGGTTTTATGTTAGATGTAGATCTTAGAATATCATCATGAACTGCAGACCTCCACAACCGATTATCTCTGGGCGCTAGTAAGATTAAAATGAGTCCCACAGATCCTCCAAAACTTGTGCCTAATCTTCGCCTCAAATCTAAGTATGGTTGCCATTCCAGGGTCACGCGCGCGACAGTCTTACCTAAGTCACGGACTGAAACTGACTGCTGTTCATTGATTCATGGCTTTTGACCAAGAGCCATTTATGAGGGCCATACATATAAGCGAAATATGATCTTAGAACTCAAGCACTGATGCTAAGAAAAAGACTTCTTTAAACTGATAGATCAACAGCTGTTTTGGTAAAATATGGAAAATTCACCAGCCGTAAAGATGTGAATTAGTTTCGAAAGATAAACCAAGCAATTAATTTGCCTTCTAAAACCTATCTATCAGGACTTTAGGAGATTTTTATCGACTGCTGGTTGGCATTTGATGAAGAAAAAGGATGTAAAGATGGACAAGCCAGTGTGTTATCGGCAATTTACAGTATTAGTGTTGTCAAAAGTTATTGGATGTTAGATTTCTTAACGACTACTTTAAAACCAATGTTCCAGAAGCAAAGAGTCCGTACACAGACCACTGATAGTTTATTCTAGTCGTACCAAACTGAAGACTTCATAAGGATTTAGAAACCGAGGTAGCTAAAGGAACTGTGGGTGGTACGACACATGCGGAATATCTTTAAGATATACAGTCCCTTTACTTTCTCTGCGAACAAGAAAAGTGTTTGGAAAGATGAAGGTTGAAATCTTATTGGGACAGTTATATTAGGATATGTGGGTTTGCAGGTCAATAGATGCTACTGCGTGGCTTGCATGAACTTTGTATTGAAGTAGGCTAAGGGATAAGTAAGAAGTTGTAAAAAAAATATAACTACACGATAACTACACGCAAGCTCTCTTTGAAAACAAAGTATTTATCACTCAAATGTTAATCTGCGCTCTACTCTTCATCAAGTTAACACAACTGCTGTTAATAAGATAATCGTAGTCTCTATACAATAACAATAGAACTTACTTCAATCCGGGAGTTTTCATATGCTGTAGGAATTGGAGATCTTTAAATGTTTAATTGACGGGACTTGGATTGTACTTAACGTCAGAAACCTTATAGTACTTAACTTAAGAACCTAACTAGTTCTTACTTAGAACTAACGAGTCACATACATGATCATAACATGATTTTAAATTTAGAACTAACTAGTACTTAAAGAAAGTACTTAGTTTTTGTAATTTACTTGTATTTATTGAATTAACTTTAAAAGTACTTTATTTAAAGCTCAACTTAACTTGTACTTATTAGTCTTAACTTGTACTTTTATAGGTCGTATAATAACTATTACATTAGAATATTGGGTATACAGCAGGGTGGGTGCTCTTTTTTTTTGCAGATGTGGTATTCTTCTTTTACTGGCTTTGTGGGGGCTTTGTTGACTGTGCGGCGAAGTTATGGCGTTTGACATTTGGTATGCTATTAAACTCACCAGAACAACAATACAAGCTCCCTATACATATATTAATACTTTTATCGTTTGTTTGGTGATGGTGTTGTTGTTGTTAATTGTGTTGTTGGTGGCGGCGATGTTGTTATTTCTATCAACAATTTTTGTTTTAGTGATTTGGTGTGCTTTTTGCAGTCTGTTCATTCAGCTAGTTTACGCCCTGCCTCATAACAGTCACAGGACTTTTAGTCCTTTGTAACACTACTACGTGTGGGTACATTCACACTTGTGGTACATTCACTTGTGGTACATTATGCCATGCAGATTGTCCGGCGGGACTTGTCTGCGAAGTCTTCTTCTCCTGATCGCTCATATTTTTTATTTGCGATTAAATTTATTATGATCCAAAATTAATATGATTTTAAATGTAATTAATCCATGTGATTGGGATTAATCATTGTCCAAATCTGTAATACATGTAACATTGCACAGAGTTCTAGGGACGTGTTTAAAAAAACCGCGAATCTTGTCGATTAAGTCTTATTTTAAATTTCTTCTGAATCAACTGGCGCCTTCTTACTTACTAAATTACACTATAGACTTATATTTGTTTGTCCCTACCGATATAACCTTTTTGGACCTTAGCTGTGCTTCGTACCTAGCGTGGTTACTTCTCATGTCTGTAAGTAGACAGTTGGTGAATCTGTTCTATACTTAGTTCACTGCCTAATTACTGTTTAGTTTTTCCGCACGCAGCAGAGAGTATATTCTTTCTTTATGGCAGTTGTCTACGGAGTACTGCTTGGCCCTCCTACCACTTTAATAGTTCGTCACTATATTTTAAAAAGCAATAAAATAATATAATACTTTTAAAACCATGAGTTTATCGTGGTTAAAATATTATGGCTGTGCCTTTTGTTGGCGTTTTGTTTATTCATCCTTGCTAATTGTTTGTTAAGGAATATAACCACCCTACATGGGGAAAGATAGAAGATTAGCCAAAACTAGTTGCAACCTTAATTTTTAGCTTTAAACACAAAAGATTATCTGATTAAAAAGCAATAGGACAGCCTTTCGTATTATGATTATTTTATTTATTTTTTTAGTTAATAAAAGATGAGTTTGAAAAATATAGTTTTATCAATACGATTACATAATTGATGTAATAGCAGCCTTAGTATAGGTAATAGCGTTCTGGCAAATAACATGTTTAAAATGAAGCGGCGGGATTAGGAAGATGAGACATTGAGGACGTTGTGTAGGGTTTAGTTGTAATCACTGGCAGGGATTGCTCAAATACTTTTTGTTGCCCCAGGGGATTATCCCAGAAAATATTAGTTCATTGAAGATTAATTTTCTCTTGAAATATTGATTTATAAAAAGATGGCGGGAGTTGTTTGATGGGTGGGAGGAGACTATTGTTAAAGCCTGGCCTTCTCTGGAAGCTTTATATGTTTAGTAAATTTGCGGTATGATGAAGAGAGAGAACGTCATATACAAGGCAATAGAAGTGTTAGCCAAGGCAGAGACGCTTACGAGAAAAGACGAATTGCGCACTTAGACTTTTATAATAAAAAGTTAGAGAACAGGGACATGCAGAGCACACATTTACAGACGTTGTGAGGCAATGAATGAGTAATACTTAGTGACGGAAAGATGTTTCTAACAACACCACTCCAGTTACTGTCTGACTTTTAGGAGCCTTCAGAGAACAGTAAGTGGCAGGATTTGGTTTTATTGTGGGTGTTATGGGAGCTATCTATATTCTTGCCACAAACAATCTAAAAATTATGTTATAATATAAAATTAAAAATACATCCTTCTTTATGGACATTACGAAGTACAAATATTTTATTCTCCTAAAGGGTATTGGAAGAAAGGAAAAGATGCGATTGAAAAAACTAAGATAGCTGCTAAGAGTGTTGAATCAGATGGCGAAAGACTGGCTTTCAAAACAGGCAATTTGGCAAATTATATCTGCCCCGACTCCAAAAAGATTATATAAGGCCTAGTTTTTGTTTTAACTCAGTTCCAAATGACACCCACCAGAGGACATTGCTGATCTTCCACATGACAAAGTTTGAGAAAAAATGTTTAAGTATGCTCTGACAGTTGTTTGAAATGGCTTCAAGATGCAAAAAGACGATGAACATTTAAAGGATTAAAGATCAATGCTGTGGTGTGGCTTTAATCAAATATACATGAGAGGTCCATTAAAGTATCTCTAGGATGATTCAAGTTGATGATGGATAAGAGTTTAATGGTTCTTGTAACAGCTGTTTTGAAAACATCATGTTACAGTTAGTGAGAGGGATTCCCAGGCAACCATCTCAGATTCGCAAGCCCTAGTAGAATAATCTTTAATGATAGAATCTAGCTGAACGCCTGTTTACTCTATCATATATCACAGAGAATTTTATGGACCTACGAAGTACAGACGGCGTTAACACAGGAATGGGTTAGGAGATTGCCAGCAGTCTTAAGCAGGCACATGAACAAGGAAGAATTTAAAGCAACAGGGTTGAGCAGGGAATCGCAATCAAATTAAAAAAAAATAGCATTACTGGAAGTTGTGCAGGGACTCAAAAAACTATTGCCGATTGGACTAATAAAAAAAATATAAAAAAGTAAGATACTTGTTTTGCTCCTGGAGAGGCAGAAGGTGATGATTAGAAATTAGAGCACAGCCTTTATGGAGCTTAGATGTATATGAAGTTGAAAGAATAGGAAAACAGATCCCCCCGTATATTATTTAAGAGAGACTCTCTCGTCTAAATCAGCTGCCCCTAAAAGATAATTTTGTTCGTGAAGAGCTGAAAATTGTCCGCCAAACACAGTGGATTAACCAAAAAAAAAGTATTTATTTTTTGTTAAACTTTTTTTTTTTTTGCATATTGTGGGTTTAAACTGATCATGAGTTTGTTTTTCAATATTCTGTTTAATTGCATCGGTGGCTACCTGTCGTGAAGTAAAAGTCTTTCTTCCACTCCTTTTTGAAGTTCAATTTTTTGTCGTCTATATTCCTACCTTCGGCCATAAGCTTCTGAAATTTTTCGTCTGTAATGTTTTCATCCTGTTATGTATTTGGTTATTCTTAATCTCAATGACAAATGTTTTGCTGATGCTAAGGCTACATGGCAGTGTGCTGTTGTATTTTAGGACGTAATTTTTTAAAACAGACTTACAATCATAGCACGGGCCCCTAAACCCAAAACCAAGGCCCCCCTAATGCTAAAGAGGCTGGCGCCCAAAACCAAAGTGGCTAAAACAGCAACATAGACACAGCACTTACGCTAGCTACAGCTGATGCTGCCCGTTATTTACTACGAAAGAGTATTTAAAAGCTTAGCTTATTTCGTTCTTGTAGCACTTTACTTATCAAGTAGAGCCTTCTATTTCCTTTTGAAGTTCGGTTAGTTTGCTATACATAAAAAATGTTTGAACTCCATTTTTAAATAGATATTTTTTTAAAGTTAATCTTATACATATCTTCTTTTTAATCCTTCGGTCAGTCTTCATCAACAGAGTAAAACGGCAATAAAATCAACATACTTAATGAAAATATAGTTAAGTACTGATAGTTTAGTCTTTGTACATCCTTCACAGTTAACCTGTCAGATGATAATGGGTGTTTATTTCATTCTCCGTTTTTATAATTGCAACTAGCGTGCGTAGAGGGCATCCAAGTTTTCAGCCTTTATTGTACGCCTCTAATTACGTTGTGCTGGCAACACTAGTATCTCCTCCCTCGAGTAATAAAATAAGGAAAAAATCATGTCATTTGCCTAGGTATGACCTGTAGAGGTTGGGGTAATTCTAGAATCCAACAGTGTCGCCCCCCCCCCCCCCCCCCCACTTCAGCTTGGGACTTCTTTCTCATGTAGCATATATCAGACCTGCTTGTTATTTCAATCTGTTTTTTCTGTTGTGTTCCTGGGAACCAGACTAACAAGAACGGGGGTCCTGGCATTCAAAATGCCTTTCTAAAATGTTTTTCTTTTATAGTATACATAGGGGCCTCGTAGTTCAAAACTTTAAAATTCCAGTCAATTTCAGAGGAAGCAATGCCAAGCAGTCTCTCTTTATGAAGCTGTATTCGTGTTTGCCATAAATCGTGTGCCTAAATTTCTTATATCTTCTAGGGTAGGCGTATTGCCTGTCGTTTTTTGTTTCATATTTCGGTTTCGTTTGTAAACCCTCATCTGTGTACTCAATCCATAAACATTTCCTGGAATCCTATTAGATCAAACTCAGTTGTGTCTGCTAGGTATTTTAGCTCTATGCCAGTGGCCATTTAGGAGCTAGACTTGCGCTTTTGATTCTGGCCCCGAGACATATTTTTTAATATTAAAATTTTATATAAAACAAATTGTATAAGCAATCAATAAAAACAAATTATAATAAACAAAAGTATTGACCTGGTGGGGTCAGTCCGTAAGCATTGCTTAGCGTGCTTAGTTTTTTCTAACTGTTCTTTTATTTTTTTTAGCCTCATCTTTGTCCTTTATATCTAAATTTTCACTTAAACATTCGTCCCAAAACTATCTTGGTCCTTGGTGAAAATTAATACGACCGATTTTATCTTCGATCTAAAGTATTTTAAGACAGCATGTATTTTTTGCGGGATAGAAGGACACAGATAACTTAGGTGTGGCGTCCAATAATGGCTAGTTTGAAGAGCTTTTCTTTTTTTTAACAATGTCTCGTTCAGCTGAACAGTCATCATTAATTAAACTGGGTTTCCAGTTCCCTCAAATAGTCTATAGTAATATTCTAAAAACAGTTCCGCTCAGTTTGTCGCTAGGATCAACTAAAATATATTATCGTCTGTCCAAATAAACTTCCTATTCTTTGTAAGACTTTTGTTTGCTTAATGGTTGTGCAGAAATATAACTATGTGTTGTATTTGAACCTGTTATTGTTTGTAAAAATCAAGTACGAAGACGTTTTCCCAAACCAGTAATCCCGCAGATAGAGAACAGTGTGATCTTTGGAAGAAAATTCAAGCTATCCATCTGTTTTTTTAGCATATTTCTTCTGATTTTATATATGCACGTATTTTAGGCACTGTTTTCTTCAATGTTAGAACTGGGCATCACCAAACCATAAAAACATGCTTTTTTATTGGGAAGTTTCCGTTGCTTTTCTTGTGATTATTTATTTTTATTCCATCTTGCCCTACTCTTTCTACTTCCAAACATCTGTTGTCAAATGTGGATCTAAAATCAGGCCACGCCCATATTTAGTTATTAAGGAGTCTTCTCGTCTTACATCATAAAGGCGAAGTTTTTTACATACTCGATCAACTGTAGGATCCCCTTTGCCTACCTCAGCGTATAACTTTCTTATTTCATCAAAAGTGTTGGTGAGGTAAAAGTCACGACCCGAATACAACTGAATCAGGGAATTGCCAATTATTGAACAGGCAACTTCTAAATTTTTGGGTTATAAAACGAATTATGTTTCTATCCTGAAAGGAGTTGTTCCTTCAGTAACACGAACAAAATTCCTTTTAAGATTTCAGAGACTGAGTTAGTTTGTATGGTCCAAGAGTGTCTCGCTTGGTTCTATTTCTGTAATGGAGTGTAAAACTCTTTTCTTAATAAATAACTGTTTTATTTTTATACTGGTACGATTGTTTGGCCAGTTCAGGTTAAGTAACAACATCAAACTCAAGAGATTTGTCGCTGATGTGTATTTAGCCTAAAGGGTCTTAGACAGAACAACTGAAGGCTAGAGACTATAGTCAGTTCTAAGTAAGTTTTTTTTTAGTTGCACCTTGGTAAGATGGCCATATGGTGCTCTTTAACAGCTCAAATATCTAGAGGGATGCAGAATCTGTTGCCAAATATTCTGATACTGCCTCATCTTTACATCGTCTTTGCATCTCGCTTTAAGCTGTGCTTGAGACGTTTGCGCTTGTATTCCCTGATAAACTTTCTCTTTTCTTTCTTTTTTAGGTAGCCATAGGTCAGAATTAGAGGGTTAAAATGTCTGCCTCTCTTTGTACAAAGAATTCTCTACCCTCCAGGTTAATTGCCTTATGTTTATACGATTGCCCTGCCCAAATTAGCAACAATCAGCTAGCATTAGGATCTTCTGCCGATGTACTATATATTTTTGTATGATAGTTTAGCGTGCTGGCATTATAAACTTCGTCAGCGCAAGTCCGGAAACTTAACTATTAAAGTTGTCCAGGTGAACTGTTGATGGAGTATTTACACTAATTACAGTCTGCCTTTTACCTTTTACGCCACCCCATTTTTTTTTTGGGGTTCCTTCGCTTTCTGTATGGATTGAGGTCACAACGTATGAGTTCATTTTTTATAACAAAAGAATATAAATAAAAAATATGGATGAAGATTTTGACACGCCTAATCTTTTGAAGAAGAAAGAGATCTGCCAGGCCCTTCATTGAAGAAAGATGAAACAGAATTGGTCCTTCATTGCGCGAAGACTTGAAAGAGCAAGCTGAAGGTTCTTCATCCCTTCTATTAGAAGAAGCAGAAAACCCCCTTCAGTTAGCGTCATCTCGTGCCAGAACTATTAACAAAAATAAAAAAAATAGAAGTAACTCTTCTACATAAGGCTTAGGACTAGAAACCGCCAGAAGGCCATAGTCCTTTTGATTTTAATATGGATAAAAGCAACCATTGTATATTGATCTAGCAGAGGAAATTTTGTAAGAGTTACTACAAAGCCAGACACAACTAAGTTTATTTAAACTTAACACAATTAGACAGGGATTCCTGTTGCCGACCAAGGCGATTAAACATTTGAAATTTGAGGCCTGAGGCTGTTAGTCTTTGAAGAACTTGGGGCAAGAGGTGCCACACGATCTGAATAGAAATGACTTCTTTTTCAAGATATTTAGGGCAAGAACTGATGAAGCAATAGCTGAAATGCGAAAACGTGTTTTTTTGAGGTGACTCAGTAAAAACATTTGACGATTATTTCATTGCCTAGGAGTGAATCCTGGGGATTAATGTGCTCTACGGTCGATGTGGGTGTGAACTAAACAAACAATTTGCCAAAAACTTGGTTGAGCTGATAGAGAGATAGAAAGAAGAAAAAAATAAGTGGCTGATGCAGTTGTTAACAATATAGGGCAAGAGGAAAAGCTTCGATACACAGATAAATACAGGATTAATGTTAGAATGGGACGGCTAGGTTAGAAACGTGTTACTAACAGAGAACAGCAGCATCACATTCAGAGCAGAATTAGAGAAACTGATAACAGAATAGCTTTATGAAAACCAATACGCTAGCTGAAAGAATAGGACTCTGTTCAGGGAAAGGGATTCAATAGTTAGTATTATTAACAGCTGTTGGGTTTTGCTATCTATACACTCGTTTATGCTTTAACCAGGCAGTGCGCAACAGGGTCAGTAGCTCCTCACACGCCTCAGCCTGGTAAAAGTTGGATTAGAAAACAAATTGCATCATCTAGACAATTATTAAAGAAGTAGATGCTAAAGCGCTTGATGCTTGCCTGGCAATATATATTGGTAGTGTTGTTAGTTGGCGTTTTGTCTACTATAGGCAAAGTTGCTTGGTTATATTGGATCTGACCATCTGTGACGTTAGGAGTGTTAGTGCTGGATTAATTTTTTGTGAAAGATAGATAGTAACCAGAAAAGTTAAAAATAGCATACAAAGGGCTGTCTTTTCGCTAGTCTGACTGTCAGTGAGAGGCAGATCAACAGGTGGCCGTGCTTTCTGGCTGTGGAACGCTTTACTGGCTGTGGGTGCTTTCGTCCCCCCCCCTTTTTCACCTGCTTGTGGGGCGGTATAACTGAGATCGCCTTCTTCAGGGCTAGGTACGTTCTTTAAAAATGGATGAGCGGGCCTTGTGTGGTTAAGCATTGATTGTGCCCTAAGTTTTGGTCGTCTCCTGCTATGAGGATTTCATTGTTATAAATTCTGTATCATGCCAATCCTGCAGTCTAGGTCTGAGTGGTAGCATGTATAATCCATAACCTACAACAAAGTCCAACTTTGAACTAGCATGTGAAAGAACGTCTTGTATACCTTTGTATGCTGGCAGGCAATATCAACAGCAGAGTAATAGATCTTCTAATTGCTGAAATTGTTTTCTGGCATCAAAACCCTGTAAGATTGTTTTACTATGGCTAGACTTGGTTGTGTTGCGTACTCCTAATACACACCAAAAGTATGTCCTTATGGAGTCATCTAGGTCTTTGCACTCATGGCATTGTTAGCCTTTACTTTTATCTAATAATAAATGTTGTCCAAGCATTTGGGTTGTTTGTGTTCTATGGATCCCAAATCGAACATTGTTTGTCTGGTTTGGAAAAGAGGTGTGGCCTGGCCAGTAGTCATATGTTTATTCTCTACGTTCGCCCCCCTCAAATACAATGTGCATACCCCATGATTGCGGTCTAACTTTTGTCTAAAATCAGTTGAAGGATCAATGTTAAATTCGTTGAAGATGCTTTCATATGCTTTATTGTCCATTGGATTTTAAAGGATTATTCGCGGTGTCGTTAGGGTGGGGCACTTGTAGTTCTGTTTAGTATTCGCCTGTACTGGTAGTAAACATGGAAATTATATACTGACCTTACTTAAAGATTGGGATGGTTTAATGGTTTGCATATGAAACACCGCAGCATGTGTGTTGCGCTGTAAATGGCAAAATTTATCTGATTTGGAAAAAAGCCCTTAGGGTGAGATGTCTTGCTGATGGCTACTCTTTCACTCTTTTATTGGCGGATTTTAAATATCTAGTTAGTGGGTGTTCAAGGTCTGCTGGAAGCCTTATGATTCGTCTTCTGCAATGGTCTAGTTAGTAAACTGAAGTCTAAAGATTTGGGTTATAATACGCTCCTCATTGTTGTAAGCAGCTGTTCTTTATATTTATATGCTACCATTTTTATTGTTGTTTTTTTGATATAGTTATAAAAAAAGATGTAATTCGATATCAACTAACAAAACGTGCTTGTGTTCTTAACCTTTGAAATGGACAATAGGGCGCGGGAGTTGTAGGATTGCTCTTAAAGAAATTGGTTTTAAAGTAAAATGGTATTAACATATCTGAAAAAGATATGTAATAAATGGAGGATGTTAAGGTCGAACATTGCAATCTATTTTAAAACCATTAAAAATACTGATGGTTACTACAATTTTGTTCTTTAGAGAAGGTATTAGCATATTTTGGTATTAATTTTAAAAATTAATGTGGCCTATTCTTTAAATTATATGAATTTTCAGAACCTTCAAGAAAAAAGGGAGTTACGTTTTTCCTAGAAGCCTTGCTCGATTTTTGGCTTTTTTTGATAGTGGTGATTCATATCATATTAAAACAACATATGTAATTAAAAGGCGGTCTTTTTGACGTATTTAGGCGTTGACCAGCCGATTTTCTTGTAAACCCAATTTTGTATGTCCATTTACAACAGTTAAAAACTGCTACTAATTTGTTTAATGGCTATCCATCTACAGTTCTCGAGCACTGCCATCAAATTTAAGGCGGGGTTTGCGTTTATCAGTTATATAGTTTTGACGGAAACAAGCAAATTTAAATGATTAATTGAGGGGCTATAAATTCATTGGTTGTAAAAAATAGATATTCATTTGGAAAAGCCAGTTGTTGTTCTGATTTATTAGTGGTGCTTGATGGTAGAAGATCTTATTAGAAAATTAGGGAGGACTCAGTCCGC
This sequence comes from Conus ventricosus, assembly GCA_018398815.1. Lineage (NCBI taxonomy): Eukaryota > Metazoa > Mollusca > Gastropoda > Neogastropoda > Conidae > Conus > Conus ventricosus. Next base: position 68,515,650 of record CM031614.1, read on the forward strand.
GGACGTTATAGCTCTGGATGTAGAAGAGGTACTGTTAAACCCTTAATTTTTATGCCCCTGGATAGAATGTAAATATGCGGGTTCACGTTTACACCAAATCTTATCTAGCACGTAAGCCCCCGTTTTAAAGTGTTGATTGCGTCAACTTTGAGATGGTTTTTGTGTGTTATTTTGTTTAAAAACAGGTGTTGGTTTTGGTCAAAAACTGATATGTGTGGACGTGATTTGTATGTGTAAAGGGGGGTTTTCGTGCAAAATAACATGGGTGGGCTTGCTGAACCACTTGTTTACATTTCTCAAGGGTAGGTCGCGGTAGTCAGTTTAGCTTGATATAACTCTCGATGCAGTTGCAAGCATCGCAGCGTGCATGTTCGGGATGTAAAAGGACGCTGTCGCTGTTCTTTCGGGTTTTTTTGTCCATGTCTTCCCGTTTAAATGCAGCTAAAAAATGCCAGTGGACTTGTTGCTGTTTTCTCGTTTTGTAGACGTGACGAACAAAAACTTTGGGCGATAACCTTTCGAAGAGGCAAATATATACCACAGATATATATATATATATATATATATATATATATATATATATATATATATATATATATATTATATATATATATATATAATATATATATATATATATGTGTGTGTGTGTGTGTGTGTGTGTGTGTGTGTGTGTGTGTGTGTGTGTGTGTGTGTGGTGTGTGTGTGTAATATTGGTATATAAGGTGGAGGGTCCGTGAGAAGTATTGAAGCAAGTGCTGTGGTAGGCTATGGTTCCTCCATAGGGGAGGTTAGTGCCAGCAAGTGACAGTTATGTCACCACTAGACCTGGTGACCTGCTGGTGAGAAAAGAAAATCTCCTAAAGGTCGAGTAGATCCTCCTGCATGCATGAAAAGTGTCTAAAAACACATAAAGCGAAATAAGAGCAACCAGAGAACGTCTCAAAGTAAAATCGAAAACTGCGTGTAAGGGACCCTGCATTGAACAGGTTTTCTTTTTTTTGTGTGTGTCTATGTTTATTTTTCGTCTGAAAATGTTTTTTTTTTCCACAGACATTTCTTTGAGTGTTGCAAAAAAAAAAAATTACCTGTTATCAAAACACGTGAAAAGATATACCTTAACTTGTTTTTTTCTGCCAAAAAATGTTCATGAGTTGCTGAACATTGGAACAGTGTTGCGACGGACCGTATTTCGTCTGGTCCCAAAGTTGGGGGACACGTTTTACCGGAACAGGTAAACCTGTAAAACTGGTTAACCTGTTAAGATGACAGCTTCTCACCTGCGTTTGTGTAAGTTGGGTGTGCGAGGATTTCCCTTCAGTTTCCCCAGAGCTACCAGCCAAGCAACTTATTCAGAAGAGCCGAAGGGACACTGAAGGCAGGTCCTCGCTGGCAGTCAGGTAGGTGTTGATAACTGATTTGAAATTAGGGTTTGTATTAATGAAGTTTCTTTTTTTTTCCTACAGGTAGTTGGGAGCTTTGCAGTGTTTAGTAAAGGCCTAAACATATTCCCTTGATATATCTTATGATTTGACGAGACATAGGGTGACAGTAGGAAGTTGTAGTTAGTGAATATGAGTCGAGAGGAGGATGAGGAGAATGGAGTGAGTAGAAAGAGGAAAGAATATGTATACTGATACGTGATCGGGAAAAAAAGTAATCTAGTTAAATCACTGTATTATTGGAAAAAGTGTTGTTTATATTTTCCCCTGAAGTATCATAATGATGTGAGTGTTGGTGAGCTCTGGAAGTGAGCAATGAAAATTATTGTGCATGAATTATCGGAAAATGTATGCTGATTCTTGTTGTGGAAAGATAAAAAGGGACGAACGGAAAAATCGTTCTAATTAGGCATGTGATGATGATGAACATTCTTTCTTTGATAAAAAGGGACGAACGGAAATCGTTCTTTGAAATGTCATTGGACACGTCTAGCGATGATGTGATATGATAAAAGTATTCTTTTCTTGACAAAATGGGACAAACGGAATTCGTTCCTTTATGTGTAATAATTGTATTCTTGGTACTTTGAACAAGATGCAAAGCATATAAACGTACTCCCAGTTTATCCCGAATACGTGTAAGATATTCCATAAAGTAATGGCTATAACGGTAAACTTAAACATTGGGCATCATCTGTAACCCATAATGAAGATACCTGCTAATTTGCTCAAAGATCGGCCAAGTACTTTCTGAGATATTCCATAAAGAAGAAAAGCGTTACGGGCCGTTACAGTCGTTAGTAACGGCTATAACGGTAAACTAAAACATCGGGCATCATCCGTAACCCATAGTGAACATACCTGCTAATGTTCACAAAGATCGGCAAAGTACTTTCTGAGATATTCCATAAAGAAAAAAGGTTACAGGCCGTTACAGCCGTTAGTAATGGCTAAACAGTACATTAAACACCAGGCATCATTCTTGATCCACAATGAATATACCTGCTAATTTTCACAAAGATCGGCCAAGTACTTTCTGAGATATTTCATGAAGAAAAACAACCGCTACAGGCCGTTACAGCCGTTAGTAACGGCTATAGCGGTAAACAAAAACATCGGGTATTATTCGGGACCCATAATGAACATACCTGCTAATGTTCACAAAGATCGGCCAAGTACTTTCTGAGATATTCCATAAAGAAGAAAAGCGTTACGGGCCGTTACAGCCGTTAGGAATGGCTATAACGGTAAACTAAAACATCGGGCATCATACCATGTGAACATACCTGCTAATGTCAAAAGTTCGTGTCATGTGACGTACCTCAC
>CM031614.1:68532806-68565306 GCA_018398815.1 Conus ventricosus
CCACACACACACACACACACCCCACACACACACACACACACACACACACACACACACACACATACTCGCAGCATGCTCTCACGCGCGCACGGATACACACACGCGCGTGCGAGCGCGCGCGCACGCGGACACACACACACACACATAAGCGCAGCATGCACGCACGCGCGCACGCATACACACACGCGCGCGCGAGCGCGCACGCACGCGGATACACACGACGCGCACGCACGCGGACACACGCGAGCGCGCACGCATGCGGACACGCGCGCGCGCGCGTGCACACGCACGCAAAACACACACACACACACCCACACACAAAACAACACGCACACGCACACACATACACAGACACTGGGAGACAGAAACGGAAGAATAAAGCACACACACACACACACCCCACACACACACCACACACACACACACACACACACACACAGAGACAAACTTGCGCGCGGGGGCACGCAGACAGACATTACACCGCCCCACCACACACTCGCACACGCGCGTTCGAGTACGCACGCACGCAAACACGCGCAAGCACACACCGCGCCGCCCCAACACAACACACACACACACAACACACACACACAAAACACAGACAAAAAACAGAACGGAGGGACACACACACACCCCAACACACACACACAACACCCCAACACACACCACCACACACAACACGCACGACACCACACAAACCCGCCGCATGCCGCGCGCACTCGCACGACAGCCCCCCCCCCCCCCCCCCCCCCCGCCACACACACACACACACAAAACCATAGAATGAGAGAGAGAGACTGACCGACTGCCCTGACTGGGGAAGACTGCGACAAGAAAAAGTAAAGAGAGAGAGAGAGAGAGGGGAGGGGAGAGAGAGAGAGAGAGAGAGAGGAGAGAGAGACGGACGACGGACGGGGAGGGGAGAGAGATTTATTTTCAGCTCCATCGTGGCCTTTTCCTCACTTATTCTCACGATCCTCTTCAAACCCGACTTCCTGCCCTTTTGAGACAAGTTTAAAACAATCAACCACTTCTTGGGTGGAAACGCCCGCCCGAACCTGGGCACCGGATCACCCCCAACGCCATCAAACGGTGGTTCCAAGCACCTTCCCGTTTACATGCCCCCCTCTTTCGATTTAAGACTGGTCAACAGAGGGTGCCATCTGCCCTTTGGTTCTAGACAAAAGTGATCCTTCACCCACCAAAAAAAAAAAAAGAAAATTCCTAGGTCACAAGTGAGCTTACAAGGTCAATGACGTAGTCAGATGTGTATAAACACGGCTAAAGTCTCCTGAAAAACCCTGTTACTGGTACTGGGAGTTACGTTATCGTCGATTAAAGGGCGATGGGGGTGGGGGGGGTAGGGGACTCACCTGACAGGGGCCCAAAGGCGCAGTCAGACGGTATTAAATACGCCTAATGACTCGTGGATGCCCTGTTGGTTGGACTAGAAAAAAAAGGTTGACATCATCATCTGATAAAAGGCAGAGGGGGTACACAGCTAACAGGGCCAATGGCGCAGTCAGATGGTATTAAATACGCCTAATGACTCGTGAATGCTCTGTTAGGTGGGCTTGGAAAAGGTTTACGCTATTATTCGTTCAGGGTTTAAAAAAAAAACCTAGCTAACAGGGCCAATGGCGCAGTCAGATGGTATTAAATACGCCTAATGACTCCCTGAATGCTCTTTTAGGTGGACTTTGGGAAAAAGGGTTTAACCCTTATTATTTCATTCAGGGATTAAAAAAACCTAGCTCACGGGGGCCCAAAGGCGCAGTCAATGGATTAAATACGCCTAATGACTCGTGAAATGCTCTGTTAGGGGGACTTGGAAAAGGTAACGCTATTATTCAATTCAAGGATTTAAAAAAAACTTTGGCTAACAGGGCCAATGGCGCAGTCAGATGGTATTAAAATACGCCTAATGACTCGTGAATGTTCTGTTAGGTGGACTTGAAAAGGGTTAAACGCTATTATTCAATTCAGGGATTAAAAAAAAAACCTAGCTAACGGGCCAATAGCGCAGTCAGATGGTATTAAAAAACGCCAAATGACTCGTGAAAAGCTCGTTAGGTGGACTGGAAAAGGTTAACGCTATTAATCAATTTAGGGATTTTAAAAAAATAACCTACTAACAGGGCCAATGGCGCAGTCAGATGGTATTAAATACCCGAATGACTCGTGAATGCTCTGTTAGGGGACTTTGAAAGGTTAACGTTATATTTCATTCAGGGATTAAAAAAACAAACAAACAAAACTACTAATGGGCCAATGGCGCAGTCTGATGGTATTAAATACGCCTAATGACTCGTGAATGCTCTATAGGGGATTTGGAAACGGTTAACGTTATTATTCAATTCAGGGATTAACAAAAACTAGCTAAATGGGCCAAAGCGAAGTCAGATGGATTAAATACGCCTAATGACTCGTAAATGCCCTGTTATCTGGACTAAAAAAAAAGGTTAATCAATCATCGAATGAAGTGAGGGAAAACCTTCACAGCTAACAGGGCCAATGGCGCAGTCAGATGGCACTGAATACGCCTAATGACCGTGAATGCTTTGTTTACGTGGACAAGTCTAATAAATTTCCATAAATATTATTTTTTCAAGTAACATGTAACTGCTGGAAGCACTCGAGTGGGTCAGATGACCATCGCCAGCTCAGATGGGGTCACGGACGTCTAGACCCTCGAGAGCTGCACCCTGTGTTGGTCCCGAGAGGGGGAGGGAGGGGGGGGGGGGGGGACCAAAAACCCCGGAGAGGGCGGGTCGGCGGAACTGCCGTTTGATGGCGGTTGGGGGCGATCTTTGGTGCCGGGTTCGGGGTCGTCTTCAAGGGGGTTGTTTTGTTGGAATCTGTCTCAAAGGAGGAAGAGGTGTTGAAGGGGGATCGGAGAATAACTGGGAAGAAAGTCTGATGGGTCTGAAATAGAATCGGTGAGTGCATGGGGTAGGTCACACACACCCACACACACACACACACACAACACACCCCACCACACACACACACACACACACATGTACGTAGGGATACACAAAGCACGCACACGCACACACAGACAAAAGAGGCACGCACTCACGCACACACACAATCGCACACACACACACACACCACACCACACACACACACACACACACACACAACATATATATATATAATAGAGAGAGAGAGAGAGAGGGAGACAGACAGACAGACAGACACGTTCGTGCACACACACGCACAAACTCGCCCTCTCTCTCTCTCTCTCTCTCTCTCTCTCTCTCTCTCTCTCTCTCTCACTCTCTCTCTCTCTCTCTCTCACCCTCTCTCTCTCTCTCTCTCTCACACCCTCTCTCTCTCTCTCTCTCTCTCTCTCTCTCTCTCTCACACACACACACACACACACACACACACACACACACACACACACACACACACGCGCGCGCGCACGCATCCATTCACATATGTACAAACACGCGCACGCTCAAACACATGCACACACACACACGCACACACACACACACACACGCGCGCGCGCGCGCACACACACACACACACACACACACACACACACACACACACACACACACACACACTCACGCCACCACACACACACACACACACACACACACACACACACACACACACACACACACACACTCACATCCACGCACGTGCACGCACGCACAGACACATACACATGCACCCAAACACACACGCGCGTAAACGCACACACATACAACTGCACGCACACACGTATTTTCACACACACACACACACACACACACACACATATCACTTCTGCATACACCCTATACAGAGTATGTAGGAGAGAGTGACAGACGGACAGACCGTGATAGAGATATGGGCATATCACACTCGCGCTGCAAGAGTCGTATAGACTAACTTCCCCCCTCTTTCTCCCCTTCCCTTCCGTTCATTCCCCACACACATCTCTCCATCCTCTCCCTTCCTGTCCACTACACACACACCACACACACGCGCATTCACGCGCGGACACACACACACACACACCTATCTATCTATCTCTATCTCTATCTCTCCCTCCGGGGGGTTGCGACCTTGTCGTGGTCGGAGGGCTTGCGTGATCCCGTGATCCCTTAGGCTTTGCTGGCGGGGGCATCAATACTCGAAGATAGGCTGGTTTTTTAAAACTGCTTCTAGGCCTGAGAGGTGCAGATGCTGTTTGGCCTAAGCATAACGTGGTAAGGAGTTGATGCCCCTGGTAGGGCTTCCCATGTCAGATAGGCTAAGGGTGAGGATCCTGACTAAGAGTAACCCGCCTTTCTCCTTTTCTTGTTTTCTGCCTCCCTTATTTGGCCCTTTTCTATCTTCGTCTCCCCTTCATGTCTTCTTTTTCACACTCCTTTTCTCTCCGTGGTCTCCTTAAGATCCGCCGTGTTTGCCGTGCGGTGCGACCTGTGTCGGAGGGGAATGAGGTCCTGGTGATTAAGAGGGCCAGTGCTTGAGGAGGCCTGTGCTCTCAACACATCACTTTGGCTCGGACCTCTCCTAGACAGGGAGTACACTTTGGCCCGGGTGTACTAATCGGCTCCCCTTCTTGGGGCTGGGTCAAGACAAGCAGTTCCCCTGCTGGCCATGTGAACCCTGCAGTGCTCAGCTCTCTGTCCCCGGGAGTTGAGCATGATCAGGGGGATGGGTTAGTTGCTTCTGTTTGTCGTATGTTTCTCCCGAAGCCTGGAAGGGGTCAAGACATTGGTTTCCTGGCCCCTTAGTTGGACTCCAAGGTGGGTGGGTAAGGGAGGGATGAAATATAATAAAATAAACATGGCTTTATCAAAAAACAACCCCCCCCAAAAGGAAGAGGAAGGCGGCATCCCCTATTTCAGGGGAACGTTATTCTGACAGCGATTCTGACACGGAGGTACGACAGAGAACAGGTTTCTGGGCTTCCTGGCTCGTGGTGGAAGGGACGGAGCAGGAAAGACCCCTTTCAGCTCTGAGCCCTTTTGCTATTCAAAAGGGCTTTCAAGGCTTAGCAGGTGACCCTCAGTCCGTCAAAAGATTGGGGAATGGATCGTTTCTAGTTCAATGTCGATCAAGAAAACAATCTGAACAGCTGTTGAGGGCAACAAAATTAGTGGATAGGGAGATCAGGGTGACTCCCCATAAACAGTTAAATTCATCCAAAGGTGTGATTCGCTGCAGAGATCTAATGGGTGTCTCAGAGGCAGAAATAAAAACGGAACTGGCGTCCCAGGGTGTGACGGAGGTGCGCAGGGTGACAGTCAAGAAAGGTGCAGAGAGAGAGTGGCCACCAACACCCTCTTTCTGACCTTCTGCAACCCTGTGTTGCCTCCGGTCATCAAGGTTGGCTACCTGAACGTCCGCGTTCAGCTGTATGTCCCGTCCCCGTTGAGATGCTTCAGGTGCCAGAGGTTTGGACATGTCAGAGACCGCTGTTCTGGGCAGGAGGTGTGCGGTGTTTGCTGCAAGGCAATCCATGATGGGCCGTGCAAAGATCCGGCACATTGTGCTAACTGCGGTGGCGATCATCCCTCCTCTTCAAGAAACTGTCCTCTTTGGATTCAGGAATCCGCCATTCAACGAATAAAAACAGAAAAGAAGATCTCCTTTTTTGAAGCCCGCAAGCAGGTTGTGGGCAGTCAGACTCCAACAGTTTCATATGCTTCGGCTGTAAAGACGGTTCCCACAGTTCACACTCGATCAGTCTGCTGTCAGACTGATGACTTTACGTTTTCTAAGACACTGCAAGTCAGAACTGTCAACTCTGGTGGAAGCAGGTCCACCACCTTCCAACCCAAGGTGACTGCCCCTGGTGGAGGCAAAACATCCGCCACCCCTCAGACTGCCCAGCAGTCTACAACATCTGCTGCTGGCAGATTAAAAAACCAGCTATCCCCCCTCGACCTCCTCTGTCCAGTGCCCGTGCGGGCAAGGGAGATCAACCCAGTGTGGAGATGGTGGAGTTGAGGAAGAAACCTCCACCATCTCCCAAATCCAGACCTCCACCATCTCCAAACTCCAGGCCTTTGTCACCTGCAGGCAAGTCTGCCAGCAGGTCCAAAGACCAACACAGTCCAGTTAAACTAAATAATAAATTCTCTCCATTGGACGCAGACGTTGAGGAGGAGATGACCTGATCTCTCTCCTTTTCGCCTCTGCACCATGGATAGTACCATACTCCATTGGAATATCCGTGGATTAAATTCCAACTTTGAGGAGCTGCAGCTTCTGTGTCAGTCTATAAAACCTTCCGTCGTGGCTCTTCAAGAAACTCAAATTCAAAGCCAGAAGACCTTTACTCTTTCTGGCTTTAATATTCTTTCAAAACCTGCACAACCATCCACGTTGGGACTGTCGGGCGGTGTTGCCCTTCTCATACATAAAACTTTGTTGTATAGTCCTGTCGCTCTACCTCCCTTCAAGCTGTAGCTGCGAGAGTCACTCTCCACAAGACTGTGACGATCTGTTCCCTTTATCTTCCACCTTCTGTCCCGATTTGTCGTCAGGACCTTGTCAATCTGTTAGGGGAACTTCCTCGACCTTTTTTGCTGTTGGGTGACTTTAACGTCACAACCCTCTTTGGGGTAGTGCCGGTACGTCATCCAGAGGTCTGCTGATTGAGGATATCCTGTCGGATTTGGATTTGTGTTGTCTGAACGACGGATCTGCAACTTACCTCCACTCTTCCACAGGTTCACTTTCGTGCTTAGATTTGTCGGTTTGTGACCCCTCGCTGGTCCTGGACTATGAGTGGTCTGTCCATGACGATCTGCACGGAAGTGACCATTTCGCTGTTCTTTTACAGCCCATATTAACTGAACCCGCCTCTGTCTCTCAACATCTCAATTATAAGAAAGCAAACTGGGATCTATTTGCAGCCACTATTTCTAAGGAGTTCCAGGACACTGATTTTCTTCAGAGTCCGGACCCGGCAGAATCACTGACTACCACTGTGATCAACTGTGCTAAAACCTGTATTCCAGTGTCTGCCGACAAACTTCATATGCCAAAAACACCCTGGTTCGATTCCGACTGCCAACAAATTTCCAAAGTTAGAAAACGGGCTCAGCGGCGGGTATACCAACGACCTTCGGGTCCCAACGCTAGAGCCCATCAGAAACTCCGTGCTAAATCGAGATACACTTTTAAAATCAGTAAACGTCGGTCCTGGAGAAGCTTCTGCTCCAGGCTGACATCGAAAACTTCTAAGAAAAAAGTTTGGAACATCATTAGAAAAATCAAAGGGAAGAACACCAACCCTCTATTCATCACTTAAAACTTGCCGATGCTCTGATCACTGATAAACAAGCTGTTGCTAATCTGTTGGCCTCCACCATCCAACAGAACTCCTCGTCTTCAAATAAATCTGCAGTCTTTTTAAGAAACAAAGAGATTAGAGAGAAATCTTCATACAATTTCACATCAGACAACTCTGAAACCTATAATCTTCCTTTTTCAATCGCTGAACTCAAATTAGCTTTGCAAACCTGCACTGACTCTGCCCCTGGTCTGGATGACATTCATTATCAGGTTGTGAAACATTTTCCAGAGAGCTGTCTCCAGACTCTTCTCCAAGTCTATAACCATATCTGGACCACAGGGTCCTTTCCGCCTTCCTGGCGGAAAGCCCTGATCATTCCTATTCCAAAGCCTGGAAAGGACCTTACCAACCCTTCCAACTATCGCCCAATCGCTCTGACCAGCTGCCTCTGTAAGCTGATGGAAAAGATGGTCAACTCCCGTCTGATGTGGAAGCTGGAAACCGATGGTCTTTTGGCCAGTGAACAGTGCGGTTTCCGGAAGTACCACTCGACGGTTGACCATCTAATCCGCCTGGAAACCACCATCCGCAACGCCTTTATTAACAAGCAGCATGTGGTTGCTATCTTTTTCGACCTCGAAAAGGCGTACGACACCACGTGGAAAGCAGGAATCCTTATGGACCTGCACAGACTTGGTTTTCGGGGTCACCTGCCTCTGTTCATTCAAAACTTTTTAGCCGATCGACAGTTCCAGGTGCGTGTTGGCACCACACTCTCTGACATCCATGGGCAGGAGTTGGGTGTTCCTCAGGGAGCATCCTTTCTCCAGCCCTTTTCAGCATTAAAATCAATGACATTGTCCAATCGGTAAGCCAGGGCACTGAGTCCTCTCTGTTTGTTGACGACTTCGCGCTGTATGCAGTTGGAGCTTCTTACGCCAGCGTACAGCGTCGACTCCAACTTTGTGTCAACAGAATCCAACAGTGGGCTGAGGAAAGCGGGTTTACCTTCTCCTGTACCAAAACTCAGTCAATTCATTTCCACAATTTTCGTCAATTCTTTGCTGATCCTGAAATTCGTCTGGACAAGTCCACTATTCCAGTTGTAAAAGAAGCCAAATTCCTGGAGTTATTTTTGACCAAAAACTCAACTTTCTCAGCCACATTAAAAACCTCAAAACTTCTTGCCAGAAAGCTCTGAATATTCTGCGGGTCGTAGCGCACACTGACTGGGGCGCTGATAAGAAAACTTTGCTGCACCTCTACAGAGCCCTGGTCCGTTCCAAACTGGACTACGGTTGTGCTGTCTACGGCTCCGCAAGACCCTCTTACCTCAAACTATTAGACCCTATCCACCATCAAGGGCTTCGTCTCTGTCTTGGAGCGTTCCGCACCACCCCTGTGTACAGCCTGTACGCAGAGGCGGGTGAACCTTCACTGTCCAACCGCAGGCTGAAACTGTCTTTGAATTATTATATCCAACTGTTCTCAGAACCGCAGAATCCTGCCTATGACTGTGTTTTTGACCCTCCGTTCCAAAGTAAGTTTGAAAACAACCCGAAATGTATTCCGCCGTTTGGTCTTCGTATGAGGCCTCACGTGCGGAATGCAGGTCTAGACCTAGGAGTTGTGTCCGATTTTTCCAAGTTTCCGGATCAACCTCCGTAGACCTTTTTCACACCAGAAATTCGTTTTGGTCTTGCAGCTTTTCGCAAAGAGTCTACCAGCTCTCTGGCGTACAAGGCATTGTATGCTGACCTCTGTTCGAAATTTCCATCCTGTCAAAAAGTTTTCACTGACGGTTAAGTCTGAAGATGGAGTAGCCTGTGCAGTCTACTGCCCTGGGGCTCCTTCTCAGATACTGTTGGAACATATCCATTCAGATGCTTCTGTTTATTCTGCTGAACTTACTGCTCTGGTACTGGCTTTGAAGATAATCTCACATTCTTCAAAGAGGGACTTTCTGGTTCTGTCGGATTCGCTGTCAGCTTTGGAGGCCATAGCTGGCCGCAACCTTCAGCATCCAGAACTTTTACTTTTTTTTGAACTTTTTAGCCAGTTGAAGGCGGACGGTTACAACATTACTCTTGCTTGGGTTCCTGGTCATGTTGGCATCGGCGGGAACGAAATGGTTGATCGTTTAGCCAAGAACGCCACAAGAGAGAAACTGTCCAACACTTTTATCCCCTGCTCAGATGTGAAACCCAAAATTAACGATTATGTGAGAGACCTCTGGCAGGAGGATTGGAACACACAGACGAATAACAAACTCTTTCAGATCCGTCCAAACCTTAAGGACTTCCTCCCATCCACGTCGGGAGGTCGTAAAGAGGAAACGGTTCTGTGCCGGCTGCACACCGGCCATTCGTATTTTACCCATGCTTACCTTTTAAAGAGTGAAGAAGCTCCGTGGTGCATTCCATGTCATGCGCCACTCACAATGAAACATGTTCTTTTAGAGTGTTGGGACTTGCACGATGTGAGACACAAACATTTTACAGCGGAGTCCATGAAGATCCTGTTCAGGGATGTCCCGCCTGATGTGATCCTTGAGTTTTTGAGAGAGATTAACATTTTTCATCTGATTTAAGATTTTACGGAAGAAAGATTTTTAACAAAGTTTCTGGTGCGTTTGTAGACGGTGTCATTTAACGAGATGTATGAAAGGTTTTTTTTTTTTTTTTTTTTTTATGACTGGTGAGTTGATTTTAACGTGGTGACAGCCCTGATATGGCCCTTTGCGGTCGGCTGGGCTATAAGCAACATTATCTTATCTTATCTTATCTTATCTCTATCTCTCTCTCTCTCTATCTCTCTCTCTCTCTCTCTCTCTCTCTCTCTCTCTCTCTCTCTATATATATATATATATATTATATATATATATATGAAACGAACACACGTATATACGAACACACTTACACACACACACACACACACACACACACCTCACTCGGGCACTCCTGTTTTTTGACAACACACGCAGCAGTGATGGTAAGTATCAAAGTTGCAAGGGGTTGTGATGCAAACGAATGAATACAATTACGGACTATTGTCTACGAGCGAGGTATGTTTCAAGTCTTAGATGTCCTATCTTGTTCTGTCATGTCGAACGTCTTTGGACTTTCGTCTCATTCTGTGCCTCCTGTTTAACTGATGCAACTAGCGTTTATTTCTCATTATCTAAAAGCCCACTTTATCGCTGCCAAACGTCTGCCCCCCCCCCCCCCCCCCCCCCCCACTCCCCCTCCCTCCCCCCTCAGTGCCTCCATGGCTCTTCGTTCACCGATACTCCCGATTCCTTTCTTTCTGTGAGTGGAACAGAAATTCGCAGTATCCTGGTGGAAAGGACATTAGAGGCCCCACGTTACTCATTCCTGCACAAGCTTACATTCTCCGAGTATCCTGAAACAACTTTCCAGTGTTGCCAACGTGTGACCACAGTTCTGTGCGGATTTTCTGTATGATACATTAAAGGAACGGAGCAGGGTTAGAAATGTGTCTATTTTTTTCACCTCGGTCGTCTTGGTCATCACGTGAACCAATCTGCAGCACACTTCTCGCGTACAACTCACCTTGAGCAGTGGAAACTCTACGCCAAAAGAAGGGGTGGAGGTAGGGTGAACAGTGGAAACCCTACGCCAAAAGAAGGGGTGGGGTGAAGTGGAAACTCTACGCCAAAAGAAGGGGTGGAGGTAGGGTGAACAGTGGAAACCCTACGCCAAAAGAAGGGGTGGGGTGAAGTGGAAACTCTACGCCAAAAGGGGTGGAGGTGGGGTGAACAGTGGAAACCCTACGCCAAAAGAAGGGGTGGGGTGAGGTGAACAGTGGAAACTCTACGCCAAAGAAGGGGTGGGGTGAACAGTGGAAACCCTACGCCAAAAGAAGGGGTGGGTTGGGGTGAACATATTGGAAACCCTACGCCAAAAGAAGGGGTGGAGGTGGTGGGGTAGGACTCTTTTAGTGTAAAATGTGTTCCAATTTTGCCATTTTGTGCTCGTAGTTTCCCTCTTTATCTTTGGCTTTTTTCCCTGCCTCTGTGGCCCATTCTTTGATTTGTGTTTTGAATACTCTTCATACTTTTTAAATTCCACCCCACAGGAATGCAAAGGGGGTGGGGATGAGAATCTTCCACTGTAGATTGTACCCCTGTCTTCTGGAAATCCGGTGTTAGCAATTTCTTCTTTTGTGTCACTGTCTTTGACTTTGCTTTCTTTTTAAATTCGAATTTTTTTTCTCTGTTGCCGACCGCTTTCTGTATTTGTGGTCCTGTTCATCTTCCTGTGGTGTTGAAAGCGTTTTTTCTTTCTTGATAAACTTTGTAAAAAGCATGTTCTTTCTTGTAATCTGGTGACAAGATAGCGAGAGTTTAACCACTGGAGCTGGCATTTTCTGTCCGTTCTGTGGAGCGGTTCACTGATTAGGCATTTCTGTGCATCTTTGTTGCATTGGAATTATCTCTAAAGGATTTGTTTGATCTGAGCGAAACGATCAGAGTGATTGGTGCACTGAACATGGTTTGGTTTAATCCGAGTGAGGGCTGCATCATGGCATTGATGTTACTAAGAAGTGTACCCGTAAACCGTATGGAAATCTTGAGTGTTCCCTTGACAGGAGTGACTTCTTGGTTTTGTTCTGTGCTCGTTTGTGTTTTGCTTGTTTGTTTGCGTTTTGTTTCCTTGTCATCTCAGCACGTATTGACAGCACTGGGAATGCTCTCTGTGGTTTGCTTGTTATCTTAGCACGTGTTGACAGGCCTGAAGATGCTGTCTGTGGTTTACTTGTTATCTTAGCACGTGTTGACAGCCCTGGAGATGCTCTCTGTGGTTTGCTTGTTGTCAGGTACTGGGGGTCCCGACGGTCCGAACCACAGGGAGAGTGGAGTCAGGCACCCATACCACACTCACCACAAAACACAAGGACCCAGGACATACACTCAAAGACAATATTTATTGCACATTACAACACACTCACACTGCGCACACACACTAAGTGGGGTGGGAACACTGGCAGATGAGAGAGGACAGAGAAAGGCAGGAGAAAGGAGGGAAAAGAAGAGCGAGATACAGAGAGATTAACTACTAGATAGGGGCCAAATAAAATAATAAAAGAAAGAAATGTTAAGCCCCCGTCCCGGGATGCCCCAAATTACACCTCTATTTTCCCTTAGAAAGAAAAGGAGAAATAGAGACAATCTAAATATGTTCACATCACAGGGCCTGAATTTTCAGGAAAGGAAGGGGAAAAAAATAAAGAAAAAAAAGAAATGCAGAGGAGACAGAGGGGCCTGGACCACTACCACACCACTCGGACACTTCCAACTAACACACTCATCTTGTGTCAACCAAGTCCTATGATGTCTTGATGGAAGTCGGGACTTCCAGCCGGCAGTGGAAGCACACAACACCCCTCCTGCCGTCGCCTCGGCAGCTCTCCCCAGCACCGCGGCCAAGGAGGAGGTAGGCCCGGGAGTTCCAAGGAAACGGCCAGACCGCGAGCCACCGGAGAAACAACCAAGCAAGCAAACAAGCAAGCCCTAAGGCTGGGGTCAGTACCATGCTGGGAATATGATTCCAGTTTGGTCAGTGTCGGAGGGTTGTGGTCAGTTGGTCGAGGCCAAAGAAAATAAGAGTGTAAGAGGGAGATAAGAGGGAGGAAAGCAGCAGATAGAAGAATGAAAAGCAGAAAAATAAGGTCCGGCCAATAAGAAAGTAGGCGTCCATCGAAAAATAAAATACTGAGGTAAGGAACAGAGGGCTTGTATAGGTCAAGTCATGTCACACATGATACAGGCCCTAATCTCAATTAACTAAATGTTAATGCAAACCTGATAAATTTGCCACGAGTCAACCTTCCTTAATATTTATCCATCTATTTCAATCCAAAACTGACATAGGTAGGAACATTTTAGAAAGAATTATGCATTGAATCGACAGGTGATTGAGCAACCACTGGCAGACTTTCCTTTAAATTAAAAAAAACACCACTAAATATTTCGAACCATCACCCGTAGGCATTTTTGCTCTTTTATATATAAAATGGATTATGCTATAATGAACACTCACCCGCAAACATGCACACAAGTATTTATGCATTAAACGAAGAACAAAGACATGGGGAGGAGAAAACAATGACTGGAAGAGAGGGTGGATGAGTGTCCCACACCCACCCCGGTAAATTTGCCCTCAACCAAACACACCGCGGTTCGCCTCATGAGTCAAAATTTACTCTCCAACAAAATAAAACAGGCTCTTAGTCTCCACCCAAAAAGCAAATAGTATAGTAAAATTATGAAAGTACGACGGACACTAAATTTCAATGAAAACTTATTCTTTTGCTCTATGCGTGAGCCATACTCGACCGGCAATATCTCGCACTCGCAAGATTTTTAGCAGGAAAACTAAAACAAACCGTGCACAAGAAGCAGACGAAAACCAGCAGAACACGCAAAACTTCCAGAGAGAAACTAACGATAGAAAGAATTATGACCTCCACCTTAGAATTTGAGTAAGTGATTTACTTTACATTAACCGTGGGAAAATTACGCGAAGAAGCCTATCTCAAGGAACAAAACGTCACTTACCAACAGGCTTGTGAAAGGCTAGCCGTGTGCTACGCTCTGCTCACTGAAGAACCAGCGTCTCCAACACCGGCCTCCCAACTCTCCCGACGAGGAAAAGAATGGTCGCGAGACCACAGCCCCAGCCCTGGTCAGCAGGAAGAGAGCTCCCAAGTCGCCAACCACCAAAACCCCTATGCCCAATCCAATGAAGGATAGCACTCCGGGGTGGGGTGAAGATTCCAATAAAGAAATCAAAACAGCAATGAAGCTGAACCGAAAACGCTACCAGGGAGAAGATATGTCTTCGACTCGAGGCTGGACTTTCGCAAAGTGCCAAGAGACGACACCACGACAAAAACGTCAGCTTCGATTCTAGGGTGAGTAGACACGAGAATCTCCGAGAAAAACTGAGGCATGCGTGTCAGACCTGACACAGCGAGGCCTCGCGGAAACCCGTGGACAGTTACAGGTAGGAGGGAGGATGATGAAAACAGATTATATAGAGGGGGAAGGATGGAGGAAAGGCTACACTGGAATAAGAAATAACGAAAACAGGACCCAAAACATATTGCTAGGGTTTCTGTCGTCGGATGGGAAATAAAAACGAACAGGAAGGATCTCCCCACCTGAATATTACCCCTGGACAAAAACCTGTTCGTGACAACACCCCCGACGAAAACGTCTAGTGCCACTGAGGCATAGACTATCCCAGCCTATGACAGAAACAGTGAACACTACAATAATGCGAAGAGCGAACCGAGAGGAAAACAGGATGCGACACCAAGTCGCGAACAACTATTGGTTACACATTCAACCATAGCACGTGAAAGCAGCAATCAAGAACTGGACTCGGGAATTGATTACTCCAGCCGACTCAAGTAATCTGCCTCTACATTGTCCCTTCCCGGAATGTGACGGAACTGAAAAGCTAAACTCTGAAGCTCCATGGCCCAACCCATGAGCCTCTTGCTAACAGGGCGGATTCTGTGGAGATACTGGAGGGGATGGTGATCTGACTCCAGGATAAACTCCTTCCCATACAAATATGGATAGAACCGTCTGGTAGCCCAGACCACAGCAAGGCACTCTTGCTCAATAGTGTGGTACTTTTTCTCAGCGCCCATCAATTTCTTGCTGGCATAAGCCACTGGGAGAAGACCGTTGCCTTGGTCTTGTAACAGCACAGCTCCAAGACCTACG
The DNA here is from genome assembly GCA_018398815.1 of Conus ventricosus. Classification (NCBI taxonomy): domain Eukaryota; kingdom Metazoa; phylum Mollusca; class Gastropoda; order Neogastropoda; family Conidae; genus Conus; species Conus ventricosus. Next base: position 68,547,818 of record CM031614.1, read on the forward strand.
TTGGAAGCATCAGTCCGCAGAACGAAGGGCTTACTCAGGTCTGTGAGCTGCAGAACTGGCTGGCTGGTGACTGCCCTTTTCAGACTGTTGAAGGCTTCTGTGTCCGTGTCACTCCACAAAAGGGTCTCCGGCTTCCGGGCTGAGGTCTTGTCGGTCAGGGGCTTGGCGATATCCGCGAAATGAGGGGTGTACTTCCTGTAATAACCGACAAGGCCCAGGAAGGAACGAAGCTCCTTTTTCGTTTGGGGAGGTTTTGCACTCTCTACACGGTCGACCTTGTCTCGTTCAGGTTGGAGGTAGCCTCTCCGACAACGTGTCCAAAGAACTCGATCTCAGCCTCCCTAGCTGGCACTTGGTTGGCCTTGCAGCTAGCCGACACTGTCGGAGACGGGCAAACACGAGCTGGATAACCTCACATGTCGATGCCAATGTTCTGTTTCCAGCAGAAGGTCATCGATGTAGTTGTGAGCCTCAGGCAGGTTGAGGGGTTGCAGCATCGTCCTCATGATCCTGCTGAAGACAGCGCCTGCCGTCTTGAGTCCGAAAGGCATGACCTTAAACTGGTACTGTCCCTCTGGAGTGGTAAACGCAGTTTTTTCGCGGTCTGAAGGCTCCATAGGAATTTGCCAATAGCCTTTGGCGAGATCAATCTTAGAGAAGTACCGAGCCTGAGCTAGCTGTGCAAAGATCTTGTCGATCTCAGGCAACGGTTCTGCATTGAATCTCAAGATCTTGTTCAGCCTCCTGAAGTCTACACAGAACCTCATCCTGCCGTCGGTCTTGCGTATCAGAAGTATGGGGGACGAATAGGGAGAACTGCACCGTTCTATGACGTCCATCTGCAACATGGAGTGTATCTCTTTCTTAATCACATCCATTTGAGAATGAGGTAGAGGATATTGTTTGACTCTGACGGGATCTTCCTGGGTTAGGTCAAGTGCACAAGTTCCTAAGTTGCACTTCAGCGGAACGTCCGTAAGGATGTCTTGGTATTCCTTACACAGATCCAGCACTTGACTTCGTTGACTCGCCGAAAGGTGGGTGGTGATCTTAACGTTCTCCATGTCTCTTCTTGTTGAAGTGCCAAACACGGAATGTCAAACTCCAATGGTGGCACCTCTGCAGTCTCCTCAATCACCATAGGGGTGAAACCAGCCTGGCATTGCTCACGGCGCTAATACTTTTTGAGTAGGTTGGCGTGCACCAACTTGTCCTTCCCGCGCACACGTATCACATAATCCCAGTCCCTCACGCGCTTGAGAACTGGGAAGGGACGCAGTACCTTTGCCACCACTAACTGCGTGGCTGTCAGAGTAGAAGTGACGCAACGGCGATGTACTAGCCCCTTACGTCGGACGAACTCCACGGTGTTCTCCCCAGTCGCCTTAGGCCCTTTCCCACAAGTAGTCGAACCTTGTTTAGGGTGGGATCCTTTGCCTGGAGCGACTTGATGGTATCCTGCTCCAGGGTGACCGTCTGCTTCTGAGAAAGGGGTTTTAGTAACGGCCGTAAAGCTTCTTTCTCCCTGGCCTGAGAACGTGTGGTTACAGCCGCAACCACGTCTGGAGGGAGCTCAGGTGAGATCCGTCGGGGTTCTCCACTCTCGAAACGAACGGAATTCCCAATGAGGAGAGAATATGCTGGTTTCTTGAGAGCTACGGCCCAAACTTTGCCTTCAACGTGGGGGTGGAGATATCAACAAGAACCTGATCTCGCGATGCTTGGAAGTTATCTTCCACCCGGCTACGTGGCACGGTTGTCCTCGGATGGCGTCCTCGGGCACTAATTCCTCGTCCACGAAGATGGCGGTCGCACCTGTATCGCGGATCGCCTCGACTATCTTCTGGCCCACGACGGAAGGGAAAGTTGGGCACTCTGGGGTAGTCACCTCATCCTCACCGTAGGAGACAGTGACTCGAAGACCACCGGACTTGCCCCCTTGTTTCCTCTGCGGACAGTCACGGACGACATGTCCGCGCTTCCCACAGAGGAAGCAAGCCCGAGATTCCGGACCAGACACTCCACGGGAAGAGGGTTTTCCTGCCTCGGCGGAGGAGGCGCCTTTTAATCCCCCCGTTTGTGTTCCTTCTCCCCTTGGTCCAGACAGGGACTAAGTGACGCTTGGCGTCCGCGAAGGCTTCGGCGATCCTGATGGCCTGGGCGAAGGTCTTCGGTTGCGACTCTCCCAGCTTGAATTGCAGATCCGGTGATACGGAATTGGAGAGCTGCTCGAGTAAAAGACAATCCTTCGTGTCCATTTCCGAAGCCTCGATCCAATATTCGAAGGTGCGTCTCAAGCGTTCGCCAAACTGTTTGAAAGTCTCATCGGAATCCTTCCTCATGGTGCGGAATTTCTTCCGGTAAGATTCGGCAGTCAGATGTAGGCGAGATCGAAGAGCAGCTTTCAGGTCCTGGTAAGAAGTACCTGGCGGAATGTCCACGAAAGCTTCTTTTGCCTTCCCAGTCAGGCTTGCAATCAGGTACAGTGCCTTCTTTTCGTCTGAAAGATTATATGCAGCGGCCATCACTTCAAAGTGCTCGATGTACGTATCGATGTTGTCGGCCGAGCTGAAGGTAGGCATCCGGAGTTTCGGTGGTGCCAAAGGGAACTCCTCTCCCCCGGCTAGAATGTCTCTTGTCCCGGATGGGGTGTGACACTGATCCGTCAACAGGGCGTAGCTGACCAAGGAGTTCTTCCTTCAGCCTTTGACGTTCTTCTTCCAGATCCTTCCTTTCTCGAGCTTCTTTTTCTCTTCTTTCTTCTCTCTCTAGTCTCTTCTCCATTTCCTCTCTCCATCGCCGTTCCTTCTCCATTTCCATCTTCCACCGTCTCTCTTCTTTGGCTTCTCTCTCCTCCCGCTCTCTCTTTCCCTCGCTTCTCTCTCTTCCTTTTCCATTTTCCAGGCGAGGAAGGGGTCCAAGGGAGGACGGTGGGGAAATGGGGTAACGGGGAGGAAGGACTTCCCAGGACGGGTGGAAAGGACCTCTTGGTCTCTCTTCGGTCATACGTCGGCTTGGGGTCCTGGAAGTGAAGTCTGGAGCTCTTATAGGAGAGTGCATGCCTAGGGGAGTCTTTGCCAATCCAGATTCCGCAGTGACAGTGACGGGGGGAGTGGCAGCACCAGAGGAATAAACCATTTGAGTGGTAGTACTCATAGTCGCCTGCAGTACAGGACTGTCTAAGCCTGGAACGATATTAATCTTCTTATACATAGAGCGAGTAATAGGGCGGGTATCAGAGGGATCCATGGTGTGGTGTCACTTGACGTGGAATCAAACGCCAATAGGAAAAAGGTGCCCGAAAGGTGGACAACAGTCGAGCCGTGGGGAAGAATACAGGTTCCACTGTATGTGAAGCAATACAACACCCAGCTTGGAGAACTGTCACTACTAAGTGACCACCAAACTAGGAAAACCAAGAGGGAAATATCATGCAGTGCTCCCACACAGGCAAACAAGGCTGAGAAAGATCACACGTACTGTGACCAGAAACGCAACTGCTATGGGACGGCGCAATGTGGGGATATCTACCCAACAATAGTTCTCTTACGACTCCAAGAATTCCCACCAAGTCTCAGAAGACTAGTCACGGGTGGTATTTCCAACAATAAAAGTTAGTGATATCGACCCAAGTACCCAAAAATCACCGAAGTACGTTTCCCCAAAGGCAAAATATACTGAAGTTCAATAACGAGCCAAACAGTATGGAAATTTTTTTCCCAAAACAAAGTAGCAAATCCGTCTAAGTCAGGCTTATCTAACAAAGCGTTGCCTTTCTTTAAGGAACCAAATAACCTGACACAAGCTTCTCGCCTACACTCTGATAGAAGTGTCTGACTGAAACAGACAACTGCACACTGATTGGAGAACGACGACTCTTAAGATTATAGAACAGATGAAATCCTGTCCATTATCCAATTCACGTCGATCAGTCAAGGCCTATCTTGCTTAGGCGACTGACTCAACTAACCAACAAAAGCTGGTTAACACACACCGTTTTCCACGAACTGGGAAAAAGTTTCAAACACCTTCAAAAAGGTGTTACAAAAAGTCGCCACAAATAGCAACTCCCCAGGAAAAGAACAATGAGTATTCACGCGTCCCAGTTATAAACAAGGAACCCACACGAAAAAAAACGAAAGGTCATGTAAATCCTTCCACCCAAACGAGGAACAGGGTGTAACGGATTTTAAACACCCAAGGGGAAGAATAACAATCGCAAAAATCCTGCAAACACACACAAAATAACGCAAGTATTTCCTGCAGAAAATCAAATGGTTAATTTTTTTTTTTTTTTAAATTGACACAACTCGGCGAGGAGAGCAGCGCTATGCAATAAGGCAGTAAGAGGGGTGAGGGACACTCGACCCCACTCCCCTCTCCCCACTACTCCTCCCCCAAAAGGGCTTCCTACACTCTAAAGCCCTACCCAGCCAACATCCCACTTAAACACAATCACAAAACGAGACAAAGGGATCCTGCGCCCGTAGTAAGGTGGCAGACTACCCAACTAAACCACTCTCCCGGCATCTCCACCAAAATGTCAGGTACTGGGGGTCCGACGGTCCGAACCACAGGGAGAGTGGAGTCAGGCACCCATACCACACTCACCACAAAACACAAGGACCCAGGACATACACTCAAAGACAATATGTATTGCACATTACAACACACTCACACTGCGCACACACACTAAGTGGGGGTGGGAACACTGGCGGAAGAGAGAGGACAGAGAGAAAGGCAGGAGAAAGGAGGGAAAAGAAGAGCGAGATACAGAGAGATTAACTACTAGATAGGGGCCAAATAAAATAATAAAAGAAAGAAATGTTAAGCCCCCCGTCCCGGGATGCCCCAAATTACACCTCTATTTTCCCTTAGAAAGAAAAGGAGAAATAGAGACAATCTAAATATGTTCACATCACAGGGCCTGAATTTTCAGGAAAGGAAGGGGAAAAAAATAAAGAAAAAAAAAGAAATGCAGAGGAGACAGAGGGGCCTGGACCACTACCACACCACTCGGACACTTCCAACTAACACACTCATCTTGTGTCATCCAAGTCCTATGTCTTGATGGAAGTCGGGACTTCCAGCCGGCAGTGGAAGCACACAACACCCCTCCTGCCGTCGCCTCAGCAGCTCTCCCAGCACCGCGGCCAAGGAGGAGGTAGGCCCGGGAGTTCCAAGGAAACAGCCAGACCGCGAACCACCGGAGAAACAACCAAGCAAGCAAACAAGCAAGCCCTAAGGCTGGGGTCAGTACCATGCTGGGAATATGATTCCAGTTTGGTCAGTGTCAGAGGGTTGTGGTCAGTTGGTCGAGGCCAAAGAAAATAAGAGTGTAAGAGGGAGATAAGAGGGAGGAAAGCAGCAGATAGAAGAATGAAAAGCAGAAAAATGAGGTCCGTCCAATAAGAAAGAGTAGGCGTCCATCGAAAAATAAAATACTGAGGTAAGGAACAGAGGACTTGTATTGGTCAAGTCATGTCACACATGATACAGGCCCTAATCTCAATAAACTAAATGTTAATGCAAACCTGATAAATTTGCCACGAGTCAACCTTCCTTAATATTTATCCATCTATTTCAATCCAAAACTGACATAGGTAGGAACATTTTAGAAAGAATTATGCATTGAATCGACAGGTGATTGAGCAACCACTGGCAGACTTTCCTTTAAATTAAAAAAACCACACTAAATATTTCGAACCATCACCCGTAGGCATTTTTGCTCTTTTATATATAAAATGGATTATGCTATAATGAACACTCACCGCAAACATGCACACAAGTATTTATGCATTAAACGAAGAACAAAGACATGGGGAGGAGAAAACAATGACTGGAAGAGAGGGTGGATGAGTGTCCCACACCCACCCCCGGTAAATTTGCCCTCAACCAAACACACCGCGGTTCGCCTCATGAGTCAAAATTTACTCTCCAACAAAATAAAACAGGCTCTTAGTCTCCACCCAAAAAGCAAATAGTATAGTAAAATTATGAAAGTACGACGGACACTAAATTTCAATGAAAACTTATTCTTTTGCTCTATGCGTGAGCCATACTCGACCGGCAATATCTCGCACTCAGATTCTTAGCAGGAAAACTAAAACAAACCGTGCACAAGAAGCAGACGAAAACCAGCAGAACACGCAAAACTTCTAGAGAGAAACTAACGATAGAAAGAATTATGACCTCCACCATAGAATTTGAATAAGTGATTTACTTTACATTAACCGTGGGAAAATTACGCGAAGAAGCCTATCTCAAGGAACAAAACGTCACTTACCAACAGGCTTGTGAAAAGCTAGCCGTGTGCTACGCTCTGCTCACTGAAGAACCAGCGTCTCCAACACCGGCCTCCCAACTCTCCCGACGAGGAAAAGAATGGTCGTGAGACCACAGCCCCAGCCCTGGTTAGCAGGAAGAGAGCTCCCAAGTCGCCAACCACCAAAACCCCTATGCCCAATCCAATGAAGGATAGCACTCCGGGGTGAGGTGAAGATTCCAATGAAGAAATCAAAACAGCAATGAAGCTGAACCCGAAAACGCTACCAGGGAGAAGATATGTCTTCGACTCGAGGCTGGACTTTCGCAAAGTGCCAAGAGACGACACCGCGACAAAAACGTCAGCTTCGATTCTAGGGTGAGTAGACACAAGAATCTCCGAGAAAAACTGAGGCATGCGTGTCAGACCTGACACAGCGAGGCCTCGCGGAAACCCGTGGACAGTTACAGGTAGGAGGGAGGATGATGAAAACAGATTATATAGAGGGGGAAGGATGGAGGAAAGGCTACACTGGAATAAGAAATAACGAAAACAGGACCCAAAACATATTGCTAGGGTTTCTGTCGTCGGATGGGAAATAAAAACGAACAGGAAGGATCTCCCCACCTGAATATTACCCTGGACAAAAACCTGTTCGTGACACTTGTTATCTTAGCACGTGTTGACAGCCCTGAAGATGCTCTCTGTGGTTTGCTTGTTATCTTAGCACGTGTTGACAGCCCTGGAGATGCTGTCTGTGGTTTGGTTGTTATCTTAGCACGTGTTGACAGGCCTGAAGATGCTCTCTGTGGTTTGGTTGTTATCTTAGCACGTGTTGACAGGCCTGAAGATGCTCTCTGTGGTTTGGTTGTTATCTTAGCACGTGTTGACAGCCCTGAAGATGCTCTCTGTGGTTTGCTTGTTATCTTAGCACGTGTTGGCAGGCCTGGAGATGCTCTGTGTGGTTTGCTTGTTATCTTAGCACGTGTGGACAGCCCTGGAGATGCTCTCTGTGGTTTACTGGAGCTGTACTGAAACACTGTCCATGTCCATCTCCGATACGTCATCACCGTTTTGTTTCCGATGATGCTTTGAGCTTTGGGTGATTCAGTTCTCTCCAATGCACAAGCATTCTTCATTGAGTGATTGAAGAGCCGGTATGCAAAGACTTTCTTGGTTTTCACCGCATATCCGGACGAGCTCGGTCTGACAAGACCTTCCGTCGTTAGCGCGCACACACACACACACACACACACACACACACACACACACACACACACACACACACACACATGTTCTGTTGCTCGTTTCCGCCAAAATAAGCTATCCATCGTTCAAGAGGAATCTGCACCAAAAGACGGACATGAACACTCAATGGAGATATATTTAGGAAAATGTCATTTCAGGGTGGTTCGTGATAGTATTTCCTGTTTGCCATCAAGCGTTTTCGTGCCATTACACAACGTTTTGGATGCATGATCTTGTTCGTTTGTTTTGAGTTTCTGACTGGGTATAAAGCTAGGAAACTTGTCGGCTGGATGTTTTGTAACACCCCAGCCTTCTATCCTCCGTCCTTCTCATCCCTTCGCCTCTGCCTGAAAACGAACAATACAGAATCGATCTGCTGTTCTCTTCTACCTTTCAACGAGTCATGATTTCGTGTGTGTGTGTGTGTGTGTGTGTGTGTGTGTGTGTGTGTGTGTGTGTGTGTGTGTGTGGTGTGTGTGTGAGAGATAGAGAGATAGAGAGAGAGAGAGAGAGGGGAATGAGCGAGGGAGGAGGAAGGTAGATAGAGCTTTGGTGTGTGTGTGTGTATGTGTGTGTGTGTGTGTGTGTGTGTGTGGTGTGTGCGTGTGTATGTGGTGTGTATGTGTGTGTGTGTGTGCGCGTGCGAGCGTGTGTGTGCATGTGTGTGTGTGTGTGCGCACGCGCGCGTGTGTGTGTATGTGTGTGTTCCCCGTCGGTGAACCTCGTACACTTTTATCTTGACAAAAAAACAACAAACAAAAAAAACCCTACTCTGACAAAGCATGGGAACAATGCAATGCAATATTGTAAAACTGTTCTGTATGACATTGTATTACAGGGGATATGTTTTGAACTGCAATTATTGTATTTTGTTGTGTTGTAGTGTATTACATCGCAGTGCAGTGCAGTGTAGTCTAATGCAGTGTTTTGCGTAAGCATCTCGTCACCCCAGGCTTCATCGTCGTGAAATTGAAGCTCTGTCCACGGAGAAATGGTGGCGCGTGTGGTGTTAGTCACAGTGCCTATAAGTGTGTAATGCTTCTTAATACGTGACATGTGATTGCACACGTGACGGTTTGTCGTTTTTGTTTTCTTTGCTTTAACAAATCAAACTGTCAAAAACGTATTTGCGTTATTGTAGTATCCGGATTTCACTACTGCAAATTCTTTGCCGTGTGTCTGCTCATTGTGCACAAGCTCCCTAAAGTCCAAATGTCAGTGTCAGGTTGTCTTGAAAGCTCAGTTGTTTGTACAGCTGGCACAGAAAGGGTTATAGGTCACTTCGTACGACCAAAGTTAACTCCAGGTAATAGATGTTTCATCTATCTATAGATTTAGGAAGAGATGGGGATAGTTACCGCCAAGGGTATAGACAAACAAAGCACAGGACAAGACACTTGGGAAAAAAAAAAAAAAAAAAAAAAACAACCCCTCTCTTTCTAAATTTTGCTTCATTTTCCGCCCTTAGTCACTCCTTTTTGAAACATATCTATAGATTGTCGTCGGTGTCAGCAGTGGTAATTCTAAATACAAATTAAGACCACTGTGAAATGGTCGTTCTGTGAGAGCTTGCATTCCATTGAATTCTGGATTTCTTTAGGAATGTGCAGTGCCTCAAAACGCTTACGTAAATCGTATATCGCCTTGTTCGTATTCCTAAACAAGACACACGACAGCTGAAGCAGTCAAAGGGACACAACAGCTTCAAGTGAATGCTGTTTATTATAAGAATTATTAGTTTGGAGTTGCGTACCTTTGAATGCCTCGCTGTGGGAGCAGGAGCAGCCCTTCCGTGCATCAATCAAAAGGAGAAAATATCATAATATTCCTGACAGGCAGTGGAACAGACGAGTCCTGTAACTGCAAAATATCTTAGTCTGTCAAAAAGAGGGTTAGGGCAACAGTTCTTTTTCACACACAAGGAGAAGTTACCGTTTCCAAACGGTTTTCAAATGGTATAGAAAATCACAATGCCACTCTTCTAATTTTCGGCCACCTGGCCTTTTTCAAGAGAAAAAAAAGCACCCAGAAACAATGCAACTACGTGATGTCCATCTTCGGCAACTGGTCAGAGCACAGAACTGACGTCATAAATATATTACGCAAATGGTTTTGTGATATAATCGCCATTCTGGTGTATTGTTTTACAAAGACTATCGTACGCTTTTGAAGCCTTTTTTGACTCATGTGTGCGACAGCTTGAATTCATAGTATCGCCTTGTTTTGTCAATACCCGTCCTGCGCGCGTGTGTGTCTGCGTGTGCGTACGTGCGTGCGTGCGTGCGTGTGTGTGTGTGTGTGTGTGTGTGTGTGTGTGTGTGTGTGTGTGTGTGTGTGTGTGTGTGTGAAAGAAACTTACAAGATTTACTCTCCACTGAACGAAAGAAACAAATACCAAGACAAAACGCGACGCATTTCGACCGCTTTGTTCTTCCTCATGAAAGACAAACAACATTCAAGACAATTAAAACGAAGAACGAACAATCGCTCTCCTCAAATTGGCCGCAATTTGGATGTGGGATGAAACCAAGGCTGCTGGGAAGGAGGCAATATGCCTACAGATATGAGTAAAAAAATATCATGTCGTAATCATTGTTCATATCACAGTGGATTTAGTTTCAAGGAACATAATAACGAACAAATTCATCCTATCCTCGGAGACAGCTGAACAGCGTGTTTTCTATTCATCTGTAAATTCCCGAACACCTTCTCTAAATTTTATTACGGTGTTACAGACGTTTGATAGTCAGGCAAGAACGTATGATCCTTTACATGTGAAAGAAATGTAAGATGCATATTGAATCAAAACATGCCACAAACGTGTTCAGTCTATCGCTGATAGCAGCAACTATTCAGTCTGTTTTGTTTTTTTAAAGATTTAAAGAAAGCCTAAAGTTTCGGCCTCACCCTGAATCTCCCAAACGAATTATAACAAGTTAAGGAACGTTTACAGAAATTGCTATTAAATGTGTTTTAATACAGACAGAGGAAAACAGTTTACTCGAATGTTTCGCCCAGTCATTCAGCCACCTGTGGCTACAATTTCAATGAAAGCCATTCACACGTCGTTGAACAATCAGTAATAAAAAAGAGACACCCCCATTTGAAAAGTCAGCAGCAGTCAATAGTGGGTGTGGCCGCCATTCTGAGCCACACATGCTCTGCACCGACGCCGCATGGAATGAACCAGGGTTGTAAGGGTCTGTTGCGGGATGGCCTGCCATTCCTGCTGCAGGAACTGGGTCAGCTGGGCCACATCAGCGGGCGGAGGGTGGTTGTCAGCAACTCGTCTACCCAGGACGTCCCACAGGTGCTCTATCGGTGCCAGGTCTGGAGAGCGCGATGGCCATTCCATGCGTTGGATCCCCTGCTGCTGGAAGAAGTCTCGTACCACGTGGGCTCGATGCGGAGGGGCGTTGTCGTCCTGGAGAGTCGCACCAGGACCCATGGCCTGGAGAGCTGGCTGCACAATTGGGGCGGACGATCTCATCCCGATAACGCTGACCAGTCAAAGATCCCTGGATGACGTACAGGGGGGTTCTGCCATGGAGATGAAAACCACCCCACACCATTACCGAACCACCTCCATAACGGTCGACCTCACGAATGGTGGCGGCAGTGAATCGTTCTCCTTGTCTGCGCCAGACTCGTCTCCTGCCATCATTGAATGAGACAGTGAAACGTGACTCATCGGTAAAGAGGATCCTCGACCACTGCTGCCTGTTCCAATGCTGATGGAGGCGGCACCACGCCAGGCGGGCCTGTCGGTGACCCTGAGTCAGTGGAATTCGGATGGCTGGCCGACGAGACTGGAGGTCAAATTCATGAAGGCGGTTGCGGACAGTGGAAACGCTGACATTGACATTTGCTGCTTGCATGAGGCGACGTCTCAGCATGGGTGTTGTGACTGTTCTGTCCCGTAAAGTTGACAGGTAGAGAAATCGGTCATCCCGTCGACTGGTGCAACGAGGACGTCCAGTGCGCGCCCGTTCTTCCGTCCTGCCTGTTGTCGCATAACGTTCATCGAGTCTGTGAATGACTGAGGCCGACACCTGAAGACGTCTGCCCACCTCTCGTAAAGACACACCCTCTGCTAGCCACGCCAGAGCGCTCCCGCAGTCCACTGCACTCAGTCGTCTTCTTGGAGGCATGTCTGGTTGTGTCGTTTTTAATGCCCTTTCTGATACCCATTTTGGTGCAGTTTGTGCGGGTCAGTGTTCACAGTTGTCAGTGCTTGCACGTGCAACCTGCCGAATCGCTGCACATGCCCGGTCTGGTCAGCAGGGGCTTGTTCCACGGTCAGTGCAATTTCCTCATTTGCACGAATGTCCCGCCGCTGGCGAGGCATTGAGTGGCAGAGTGGTGAGCACAGGAATCATACCGGTGTGTCCAGCAATGTTTCAAGTACCGTTCTGCTGCATTTTTTTTCATAAATGGGCGGCCTGGCCTTTTTTACTCATTTCATTTAAGAAGATACAAAAAACGTAGGGCGTTCCTTAACTTGTTGCGGGGAGTGCGAACTTGTTATTTGACGGAGTATAAAATGGGACAACAAATGCTGCCTTCTTTTACACCGTTGAAAAAATAAAATGCCTCTGGTAGCTTGTTTTCATTGTATTTCCAAACCATGTTTGCATCCACTATGACGTTTTGAATAATTTTTGCTTTACACCTATGTTGTGTAAAAGTGTCCGGGGTTTATGATGAGATCAAAGGCCCTCTTATAATCAATACATGCATTGTATAGACTTCTTATTTCTGGGGAGATACTCTGCGGGCCATGTATACACTTCTAATGAAGTTTTGAGTAGTTTTCATGTTACCGCATTTCTGTGTAAAGGTGGTCAGAGTTTATGATAAGATTACAGACCCTCTTGAAGCCAAGAAATGTAAAGTACATTTCTTTATTTCCTAAGAGATGTTCGATCATTTCAAATGATGGAAATGCAATCTATTATTGTTGAACAGTCTTTTTTAAAAGCGTTTGCCTATATCATACTTACAACATCCTTTTTCCTATAGAAATTTACATTCTATGTATAATATAGCTATAAAGTTTACTGCAGATTTTAGTAAGAAGATGCAACTATAATCTTCACAAATATGAATAGTTCGTTTGTTAGAAATGACACGAGTGCTTTTTTCTGTGTTTCTGGGAGTTGTTGAACTAAAAAAGATACCACTGAATAAACAAACAAGAAAATAGTATGTTTGTTGTTTTTTTTCACATGGGACTTAAGTTTTAATGATTTCAGAAATGATATTGTCAAGACCGGTAGCTTTGTTATGTTTAACGTTCTTAGCATATGTGACTATGTTCCGTGATACTGGCAGCGAGGCCTGTAAAGTCCTCCTGCTGAATCAGAGAGTCAGACATGAATTCACCATTGTTCCTATCTTCATCTTGCCCTTGTTGTCTACCACTAACAATTCCACTGAAACGTCAAAGTATTTCTTTTCCTTTGGAACATGTTCTTTCTGTTGACGGACTCCTTTGGAACTGTTCGTTGAAATGTCTTTCTGTTTGTACCTTCTAGGTGTGTTGACATTTCTTTCTGTTTGTACCTTCTAGGTGTGTTGACATTTCTTTCTTGTTTGTACCTTCCAGGTGTGTTGACATTTCTTTCTGTTTGTACCTTCTAGATGTGTTGACATTTCTGTCTGTTTGTACCTTCTAGGTGTGTTGACATTTCTTTCTGTTTGTACCTTCTAGGTGTATTGACATGTCTTTCTGTTTGTTCCTTCTACGTTTGTTGACATTTCTGTCTGTTTGTACCTTCTAGGTGTGTTGAAATGTCTTTCTGTTTGTACCTTCTAGGTGTGTTGACATTTCTGTCTGTACCTTCTAGGTGTGTTGGACATTTCTGTCTGTTTGTACCTTCTAGGTGTGTTGACATTTCTGTCTGTTTGTACCTTCTAGGTGTGTTGACATTTCTGTCTGTTTGTACCTTCTAGGTGTGTTGACATGTCTTTCTGTTTGTTCCTTCTACGTTTGTTGACATTTCTGTCTGTTTGTACCTTCTAGGTGTGTTGAAATGTCTTTCTGTTTGTACCTTCTAGGTGTGTTGACATTTCTGTCTGTCTGTACCTTCTAGGTGTGTTGGACATTTCTGTCTATCTGTACCTTCTAGGTGTGTTGACATTTCTGTCTGCCTGTACCTTCTAGGTGTGTTGACATTTCTGTCTGTTTGTACCTTCTAGGTGTGTTGACATTTCTGTCTGTTTGTACCTTCTAGGTGTGTTGACATTTCTGTCTGTTTGTACCTTCTAGTTGTGTTGACATTTCTGTCTGTTTGTACCTTCTAGGTGTGTTGACATTTCTGTCTGTCTGTACCTTCTAGGTGTGTTAACATTTCTGTCTGTTTGTACTTCTAGTGTGTTGACATTTCTGTCTGTTTGTACCTTCTAGGTGTGTTGACATTTCTGTCTGTTTGTACCTTCTAGGTGTGTTGACATTTCTGTCTGTTTGTACCTTCTAGGTATGTTGCCGCATGGTCTTCTCCCAGGTTCAGACTTGGTGCCCCCAAAAAGTTCGGAGTGCCAGTCGTAGTGTTTACTTTCATATCACGCGTTTACCTTTGAGCCAGTCACTCTTTTTCTTGTTCGTCCTTCCTTCTCTTCTTTGATGGCAAGAAACGGCGAACCTCGCGAGAGACTGCGAAACTTGACATGGTAGTAGATATATTCAAAGGTTCATTTAGGCTGAAACCGACGAGAAGACTGGTTTAACGTGGTTGATCATATGTTTTTTTTTAAAGAAAATAAATATAGGTAACTTTCACATCTACTTCTGGATTACAAAGGGCTTATTAGGATTCTTCCCATACAAAAGATAATATGATTATCATATATGTTCGACTCATTCCGTTTCTCAAGCTGCGTCTTATGGGGTCTTTTACAAAGAGAACTTGAAAACAATCAGAGAACTTTGCTGTTTTCAGAGCATGGTTTGAAAAAACAAAATTCAAGGTGAGCACAGTTGAAGCTTATTCCTCTCTTGACATTTAACCCTTAAAGACAATAAACAAGTAGGGTAACTCTTGCTCCCATAAGAAAACCTACGTCAGAGTAACTTTTGTTCAAGACTGGCACAGCCTTTTGATTTGATTTGATTTGATTGATTTATTTTAACGTCTGTTCACAACAATGGTGATATTAGACTAGAAATAAACCAATCCCAAAAAATAAACACACACACACACACACACACACACACACACACACACACACACACACACACACACAAACGGGCTGTGTAAGAGTTTGCGTCTGTGTTTACGAGCGCGCGTGCGTGCGTGCGTGCGTGCGTGTGTGTGGTGTGTGTGTGTGTGTGTGTGTGCGTGTGTTTGTGTACTGTGCGTATGCGTGTGTGTGTGTGTGTGTGTGTGTGTGTGTGTGTGTGTGAATATGCACTCATGTGTGAAAGGCTACGTATAAACATTAATACAATAACTATAAATGATTTAATGTTTACAATAAATTTGCAAGTATAGTGCTGGATAAAACTGATGCAATTTGTATCATTTCTTCGCTGTAGATTATATCATTTAAAGATCATTTTTGCTACATCTATCCCATATATGTTGTATAACAGGGATAGCAATGGGCAATCAAAAAGAATATGTTCAATTGATATTGAATGACCACAAGCACATTCTACATTTTTTGAAAATTTAGTCTTCATGAATTTAATCGAATTTTGTAAATGAGACTAGACAAGGATCTCGAACACGGTAATATTTTTGACTTTGAAGGAAGCTTTTCTGTCATTATACGACTTTCTAACATCGATTTATTTCATGTTTTTCTAATTTTAGTGTACTGTCAGGATGTTTTCTAATAGCTCCTTCTTTCGTGATCTATCAGCCATTTCATTCCCCACAAATACCACAGTGAGATGGAATCCAACAAAATTCTACATTAATACCTTTACATATAATTGAATGTATCAATTTTTTTACGTCAAATATCAAGTCTTTTCGAACTTTTGCATTCCAGTTTTGCAGACTGTAAAGAACAGATTTTGAGTCAACACAAAGTAAAATGCTATAAATCGCAGTATCAATATCAACTATGAAGGATAAGGCCATAAGAATTGCTATAGTTCTGCAGTAAATACAGAAACCCTTTTCTAGACAAAATGACTTTCTTATCTTGAAAGTAGGAATAGCAAATCCAGCCCCTGTGTATGATTCCAAAACTGAACCGTCTGTAAAAATCTTTAATGATTTGGATATTATTTTCTAGTGTTCGTTTGCTTCAACGGATATGAGATTGATGTTATCCTCTTTTTTTTAGAGTTGTATAATCTGTATCGAATCTAGCAGAAATATGCTCCCATTGAGGAATAATGGGTATTATGGGATACTTGAGATTGATGTAATATCAATATCACAACTCTTAAAAAGATCATCTGTATAGTTTCTAATAGGTTGAAGATATGAAATGTTTTGCGCTCTTTTCGGGAAATCCTGTCTTGAGTCAAGAAAATGTCATTTGTCACTGAATTGGAAAACTGAAAGACATCTAGTCACATACTTTGCGGTGGCCAACTTCCGTTGGTCCTCAAGAGTTAACGATTAGCTGCTCTGTATGTTTTGAGCGTATTTGTGTGTACTGGCACACCAAGTGCAACTTAACAGCCTTACTATCTATGCTTTGTAATTTTTTTTAGCAGCGTCTGTGGAGCTGAGAATAAACCTCTTGACCATAAGTTAATTTCGATCGAACTAAAACTGGTAGCAAGGTGTTAAAGTGTTTGAGTATCTTGTCCCATGACTGAGCATTAGTTATTTTGAGAAAATTAAATCTTTGTCTAGCTTTACTTATTATGTGTTCAATATGATATCGCCACTTTAACTTTGGGGTTAAATAGACTCCTAAAAATGTTACAGCTTTTGAATATTTAAGAGTGTTGCCTTTTATAACAAGCTGAGGAGGATGCTTTGGAGCATCACCATTAATAAAAAGCATTAATTGTGTCTTTTCTCCCGAAAGTTCTAAACCATTTTCTTTCATGTATAAATCTAACTTATCTAGCTCAACTTGGTATAGTTTTTGAACATGTGTAATAACTCTCTTATTTGTTTGTTTTCTGACGTTTGTATTCATCCATATAGCAATGTCATCAGCATATTGAACGAGATGGATATTGCTAGATGGAACGTTTGCGAGATCATGAATAAGAATAGTAAAAAGAACTGGAGCAATGATAGATCCTTGAGGAATTCCAATATCAATATCCTTGAATGACGAATAGCACAGCCTTTTAAACTTGAATATAGTCAGACAAATACAAAGACGAACAATCTAATAGTGGGGGGAAACAAGCGCAGGCCAACAATCTCTCCATCATCACAGTACTGACTTGGCAAAGATTTTAACTTGAGTGGGGGGGGGGGGGGGGGGGGGGGGTTGAAGATGAAGAAAATGGGTACATAAAATTAAGAAAATATATCTTAAATATGAAAACTCTTCACTAGCAGCATGAGGGAACCATCGTAATCCCTCTCGAAGGCACATCTATTTGTATTGCCTGCTCCTAGGCCTTTCGTCCGCTGGATCGGACTCATCAGGGAGACACGGCTGGTTGTATCCGTGCTCCAGGCGTCAAATAAAGACACACCACAGTCCATTTGACGCCAGGAGCACAGACACAACCCGCCGTGTCTCCCTGATGAGTCCGATCCAGCGGACGAAAGGCCTAGAAGCAGGCAATACAATAGATGTGCCATCGAGAAGGATTACGATGGTTCCCTCATGCAGCTAGTGAAGAGTTTTCACATTTAAAAATATATATTTTCTTAATTTGTATGTTCCCATTGTCTTCATCTTCAACCCACCTCCCCCCTTTAAGTTCAAATCTTTGCCAAGTCATTACTGTGATGACGGAGGTGTTGTTGGCCTGGGCTTGTTTTTCCCCCACTATGAGATTGTTCGTCTTTATATTTGTCTGACTTTATTCAAGTTTAAAAAG
>CM031614.1:68570306-68590306 GCA_018398815.1 Conus ventricosus
AAGGAACGAAGGTAAATCAATGTTCGCTGTTAAAAAAGACAAAATTTAAAAAAAACTTGGCTTGTAATAGCAAACAATAACTCAAAACCAGTATGGAAAGCTACAAACATTATGACGCGTAAGAATTCAAACAAAACATGAGCAGTTTCCAATATTAATTTTCTGCTGATAGTTTTAAAATCATCATTTTCATAACATCGCTGAGAAAACAATTAAAAATGATAGCTCTGGTATAAATGAATTGCAGCTTCTAAAAGATTTCTGTGGGTCAAAATCGATCAAAACAGAATTAGTAGTTCCTCCAATAACGAGCTATGATGTTTCTTTTCATCTTATACATATGAAACAGACAGGTACTCGCGGTCCTGACGATTTGAGTGAAACATTCTAAAACTTAATGCTCGTCTCATAACTGTCTCATTGACTTACTCATATGACCTTTATATTAATAAAAACTATTTAGCTATTATTCTCAGGCAAGCGAAAATAACCACTTCCTTAAAACTGGAGACTAAACAGACCCTTCAAATTACAGATCCATTTCGCTTGTAATTCTTCTCTCTAAGCCATTAGAATAGCATCTCATTCAGTACTTTGTCTCTTATTGCAAAATACGACCTACTCCCTTAACCAGTGTGGATTCGGAGCTAACCTTAAATTTCTTGTCACATAGCGCTGATAAATCTTGTTGATCAGTGTTCGAAAGTACAAATGATTCACATATCACTGGTGTTCTATTCGTTGACTTTGGAAACGCATTTGACGCTATTGATCACAAATTGTTACTGAAAAATGTGGCTGTTTTTATGATTCACACTCATGTTCTTTCTTTGATCAAATCGTCTCTTCCTAGTCGTCAACAATCAGTTTTCCTATGACACAGGCAGTCCAGATTTTGTTTGTTTGTTTATAAATGCACATAAATTCACTTACCCCATGTATATTCGCTCCGGCTATTTCTGTTCCCAGAATGTGCAGCTGCTGCCTTTGTGCTGACGACATCCCTTTCCCCTCACAACCACAGATGCCCCAGTGACCGCGTGTACCTGCGGACACCTGTTCGCGCAATGGTTCCAACTGCACTTGTGCTCGTGAGTTGCACATAAGAGTACGCACACGCGCACGCTTACGCACGCAATTATTTTGTTTAATTTCAATGTGAGGTGACGGCAGGCGGAAACTGAAATATGAAAAAAAGAAAACAGGCACGAGAGGGGGTTACCATTTAGGAATCGTACCATTCGTGATCTGTCTGTTCTTAGTGTGTGGGTTACCATTTTGAATGGTACCAGTCCCTGATCTGTCTGTTCTTAGTGTGGGGGTTACCGTTATGAATGGTACCAGTCGCTGATCTGTCTGTTCTTAGTGTGGGGGTTACCGTTATGAATGGTACCGTCGCTGATCTGTCTGTTCTTAGTGTGGGGGTTACCGTTATGAATGGTACCAGTCCTGATCTGTCTGTTCTTAGTGTGGGGGTTACCGTTATGAATGGTACCAGTCCCTGATCTGTCTGTTCTTAGTGTGTGGGTTACCATTATGAATGGTACCAGTCGCTGATCTGTCTGTTCTTAGTGTGGGGTGTTACCGTTATGAATGGTACCAGTCGCTGATCTGTCTGTTCTTAGTGTGGGGGTTACCGTTATGAATGGTACCAGTCCCTGATCTCTCTGTTCTTAGTGTGGGGGTTACCGTTATGAATGGTACCAGTCCCTGATCGTCTGTTCGTAGTGTGGGGGTTACCGTTATGAATGGTACCAGTCCCTGATCTGTCTGTTTTTAGTGTGGGGGTTACCGTTATGAATGGTACCAGTCCCTGATCTGTCTGTTCTTAGTGTGGGGGTTACCGTTATGAATGGTACCAGTCGCTGATCTGTCTGTTCTTAGTGTGGGGGTTACCGTTATGAATGGTACCAGTCCCTGATCTGTCTGTTCTTAGTGTGTGGGTTACCATTCATGAATCGTACCAATCGCTGATCTGTCTGTTCTTAGTGTGGGGGTTACCATTTATGAATCGTACCAGTCGCTTATCTGTCTGTTCTTAGTGTGGGGGTTACCATTTAGGAATCGTACCAGTCACTGATCTGTCTGTTCTTAGTGTGGGGGTTACCATTTAGGAATCGTACCAGTCGCTGATCTGTCTGTTCTTAGTGTGTGGGTTAACATTTATGAATCGTACCAGTCGCTGATCTGTCTGTTCTTAGTGTGTGGGTTACCATTTAGGAATCGTACCAGTCGCTGATCTGTCTGTTCTTAGTGTGTGGGTTACCATTTATGAATCGTACCAGTCGCTGATCTGTCTGTTCTTAGTGTGTGGGTTTACCATTTATGAATCGTACCAGTCGCTGATCTGTCTGTTCTTAGTGTGTGGGTTACCATTTATGAATCGTACCAGTCGCTGATCTGTCTGTTCTTAGTGTGTGGGTTACCATTTATGAATCGTACCATCGCTTATCTGTCTGTTCTTAGTGTGTGGGTTACCATTTATGAATCGTACCAGTCGCTGATCTGTCTGTTCTTAGTGTGTGGGTTACCATTTATGAATCGTACAATCGCTGATCTGTCTGTTCTTAGTGTGTGGGTTACCATTTATGAATCGTACCAATCGCTTATCTGTCTGTTCTTAGTGTGTGGGTTTACCATTTATGAATCGCACCAGTCGCTTATCTGTCTGTTCGTAATGTGGGGGTTACCATTTAGGAATCGTACCAGTCGCTGATCTGTCTGTTCTTAGTGTGTGGGTTACCATTTATGATCGTACCAGTCGCTGATCTGTCTGTTCTTAGTGTGTGGGTTACCATTTATGAATCGTACCAGTCGCTGATCTGTCTGTTCTTAGTGTGTGGGTTACCATTTATGAATCGTACCAGTCGCTGATCTGTCTGTTCTTAGTGTGTGGGTTACCATTTAGGAATCGTACAGTCGCTGATCTGTCTGTTCTTAGTGTGTGGGTTACCATTTATGAATTGTACCAGTCGCGGATCTGTCTGTTCTTAGTGTGTGGGTTACCATTTAGGAATCGTACCAGTCGCTGATCTGTCTGTTCCTAGTGTGTGGGTTACCATTTAGGAATCGTACCAGTCGCTGATCTGTCTGTTCTTAGTGTGTGGGTTACCATTTATGAATCGTACCAGTCGCTGATCTGTCTGTTCTTAGTGTGTGGGTTACCATTTGTGAATCGTACCAGTCGCTTATCTGTCTGTTCTTAGTGTGTGGGTTACCATTTATGAATCGTACCAGTCGCTTATCTGTCTGTTCTTAGTGTGTGGGTTACCATTTTAGGAATCGTACCAGTCGCTTATCTGTCTGTTCTTAGTGTGTGGGTTACCATTTATGAATCGTACCAGTCGCGTATCTGTCTGTTCTTAGTGTGTGGGTTACCATTTATGAATCGTACCAATCGCTGTTCTGTCTGTTCTTAGTGTGGGGGTTACCATTTATGAATCGTACCAGTCGCTGATCTGTCTGTTCTTAGTGTGTGGGTTACCATTTATGAATCGTACCAGTCGCTGATCTGTCTGTTCTTAGTGTGTGGGTTACCATTTATGAATCGTACCAGTCGCTGATCTGTCTGTTCTTAGTGTGTGGGTTACCATTTATGAATCGTACCAGTCGCTTATCTGTCTGTTCTTAGTGTGTGGGTTACCATTTATGAATCGTACCAGTCCCTTATCTGTCTGTTCTTAGTGTGTGGGTTACCATTTATGAATCGTACCAGTCGCTTATCTGTCTGTTCTTAGTGTGTGGGTTACCATTTATGAATCGTACCAGTCGCTTATCTGTCTGTTCTTAGTGTGTGGGTTACCATTTATGAATCGTACCAGTCGCTTATCTGTCTGTTCTTAGTGTGTGGGTTACCATTTATGAATCGTACCAGTCGCTTATCTGTCTCTTCTTAGTGTGTGGGTTACCATTTAGGAATCGTACCAGTCGCTTATCTGTCTGTTCTTAGTGTGTGGGTTACCATTTATGAATCGTACCAGTCGCTTATCTGTCTGTTCTTAGTGTGTGGGTTACCATTTATGAATGTACCAGTCGCTTATCTGTCTGTTCTTAGTGTGTGGGTTACCATTTATGAATCGTACCAGTCGCTTATCTGTCTGTTCTTAGTGTGTGGGTTACCATTTATGAATCGTATCAATCGCTTATCTGTCTGTTCTTATTGTGTGTCCCCGCGCCAAATGTTTCACAAACGAAGTGTTCTGGTTCTTGTGTTGTTGTTGTTGTTGCAGCTGCTGCTGCTGTTGTTGTTGTTGTATACTGAAACTCAGACTAGACACATTGGAAAACGAGTGAAGAGGTCAGCTTGGGACTGATTTTCATTCATGATCAAAAGGAAATTTAATGTTTGCATCTGTACATTTTTTTTTTCTCAATTTTTTTTTTGGCTTGATTCCATTTGAGCAATAAGCAATGACAATCATTGTCGAATACAAAAGTCCCATTGCATGACTTCGGCAGTAGTTAAAGATTCTCAGTGGTTTTTGAACCAGAACTGGATGAAGAATGACTGATCTCTGCAATGAAAACATGACACTTAGCGAGGGCTAAAGTAAAAATAAGGGCTACCTCTCTGTCTCTCTCTCTCTCTCTCTGTCTCTCTCTCTCTCTTCTCTCTCTCTCTCTCTCTCTCTCTCTCTCTCTCTCTCTCTCTATATATATATATATATATATTATATATTATTTGCGTGTGCGTGCGTGCGTGCGTGTGTGCGTATGTGTGTGTATGCGTGCGTGTGTGTGGCGCGCGCGCGCGCTTTGAATTAGAATTAGTATTTTATTATGTTTTTCTATAATGTGCGCTTTGGGCTCTTGCGAGGTAAAGCGCTCTATAAATATCCTTTTACATTACATTACATATGTGCACTGCAAGTGTTTTTTTGTTTCTTTTTAAATTGAAACTGATGTGAAAGAAAGTTTGACACGACATGGTCTGAAGATGCATTCGCCATAAGCAGACTGTCGTGTGTTTGGAGGTAGTGGAAGGCTGCCCATGGCAAACAGAAATCCCGCAAATCGATTTTTGTCGGATCTCCGGCTGCTCCATGTACTCACACTACATAATTTCGTGATCTTGGGTTAGATGTATTTCCTTTGAACAGAGTACTCGATCGATGTTTGAGCAGTCAAGGGTGTTCACAGCCATTTATCGTCAGTCATGGGTGACAGAATGGAGATGTGTGTTTGTTATTTAGCTATGACTTGGGGCGTGTTTGTTATTTAGCTATGACTTGGGGGCGTTCACTTTCCATTATGCCTTTGAAGTGGCGTTATGCAGGGAGTCATGGCAAAGAAGATGGCTGTTCCGAGCGGCATTGCGGTGCTTACCTCCTACAACAGGTTCTTAGTTGTCATTGTATAAGTTCCGTTACTGCCTGAAACAAACCACCGTCTTATGTTCTTTGTGTCAGATACAGAGACTCTGTCTTCGGCGGTTACTCTTAGATGCTTATCTTGCTCTTCAGTCGGGATATCCAATCACTGTCCTCTCTGGCATCTCACACAGAAGGCTGATTGTCATCAGTATCGGCAGATTAGGAATTTTATCGTCGCTGGGAGAGTGACTGGCCGGGTCATCCGGCGAAAGGCTGCGTGTTGTCATGGCAGGCATAGGCAGGGAAGGCCCTGCCCAAAGCTCTGTTGTTCAGATGTTATCCTTGAAAAGACTGTCCTGAAGATACTTGAATCTGGGTACTTCTTCCAATGTTTGTCCATGGCATGGAATATTAGATATCGTGTGAAACTGTTGCCACGATTTTGTTTTTCACTGAGCTGACTTTAAATCTTCAGGTATTAAATACTGTCTCCGGACTGGTGGTGTGTTTCTAGAGTTTTCTTTTGCTGTTTTTGAAATAAAAAGAATATGTTGATGCTATCAGGGAAACGTAGGCTGCAAAGTGGTTGCCCTTAGGTGGATATAAAGCTACTAAAAACAAGAAGTTTTTTTCATGTCATTCTTAAGGCAGATAATTAACAGAATAGGAGAGAGAAATGAGTCTTGGTGCATTCCCCTAGTGTTGAAGAGAGAGTCCAAAGTTGATACTTACAAGAGCCGCACTCTTTGTATCATTGTAGAATGATCCCATTCTTTGTATGACGTTCTTGTTTACATTGCAGTTCTTCATGACCTGACGCAGTTCTCTGCACTTTAAACCGTCAAAGGCGTTCTTGAAATCAACGAAGTTGTGACAGTGATCATATTGATGTTCAGCATGCTTCTATATCTTCAATCTGATGTTGGAGATATGTTCATACTACGTGTTTCTTTCAGACCAGTGTTCTGCCTGCTCTTCCTCAAGGAGATCTTCTCTTTATATTTACAGTCAGTTCTGCTCGACCTTCAACATCAGTTTATTGACATTGGTATGCTTTCTTTTGTTGGCGGAAACACTAGGCCTACTATGAATTACCTATTTTCCTTTGACCACTTGTTTGTTTCACTGACTGATAATTTTTCAGAGTGTTGATGACTTCTGCTATTTTGATCAATAACAATTCAATTTGGCCCTTTATACACACAGGGTGATCCGCCTCCCTTAAATGTGGGTACATGTATACAGTTTCTTGTACTTTTACTTGGAAAAAACAACAACAACAAACACCGTCTTCACAAATATTTTGGTGGTGCAAACATCATGGCCTTCTATGTCATGTGTCTGTTCCCCCCCCCCCCCCGGATTGTGTGGTGTGTGTGTGTGTGTGTGTGTGTGTGTGTGTGTGTGTGTGTGTGTGTGTGTGTGTGTGTGGTGCAAGTAATCCTTCCGGTTCTGCTTGCCTTGTGAGGAGGGAACCGTTCTTTTCATTTACAGCTATTACTTCATGAGGTTGCTAACATCATAGTAAGTTCTTCAATACAAACAAAAATCCACCACGCTTCGCCTTTCCTCATCTTTACTTCAATATTACCATACCGGTTACAAATACTATTTTCTCTGGTTTCTATAATTGCTATAGCGGTTACAAGTATTATTCTCTCTGGTCTCTATAATTACTATACCGGTTACAAATATTATTCTCTCTGGTCTCCATCGTTTTTTGCTCGATGTTCTTGTTCACGAGCACATGGGGCGGTTTATTTTCCTTTCTCTGGCCTCCCTTCTGCTGCAAAGGTTCAGCACGTTAACAGAGCCCCTAGGCTTGTCCTTCATCTTGCCCTAGCCCGAGACTTCTCCAGTAGTCCCAAGATGTTTTCTGGTGGTGTCAGTGAGATTGTTAATATCATTCAGTAGTAGGCAGCATGTAGCAGACATACCTTTCGCCTGGAGGACCAGTGAAGTTTCGGAGTTCTCGACGTTTTCCGGGTGGAATCATACAATGGATTGATTTGGCCTGCGGGTTTTGACACGATAAAAGCCTGATTGTCGTCTGGTATTGTTCTCACGATCAAAGCTGATGTCAGCACCAGCAAAGGCTCTTTGTTTGGCTTGTGTCGGGTAAATCAACAAAGGCTCTTTGTTTGGCTTGTGTCGGGTGAATCAACGAAGGCTCTTTGTTTGGCTTGTGTCGGGGAATCAACAAAGGCTCTTTGGCTTGTTTCGGGTAAATCAACAAAGGCTCTTTGTTTGGCTTGTTGCGGGTGAATCGACTGGACTCGAACCTTTGGGGGAGCGAAGGGGAAGTTCCTTCAGCTCTGTGTGGCCCTGGGTGTAGGCCTTGCCACGTTGTTCTATCGCGTCTTTTGTGCGGACAGTATTATTGACCGACGTGAACACTTATCTAATGGAAAACTTTCGGAGCCATAGTATCCTTTCACAACTTCTTCTTTCCATTCCATGCACACACTTTGCCAAACTACGTGCATACCAGATTGGTTTGTCCCTGTAGACAGTGAGGTCAATGGTCCAAATACTTAGACTCTGCTCTCACTCTCCATTCATTGACCAGGTCACTTTTCAGAGTGTAATTGTTTTCAACGCATCTTGTTAAAGCATTTTGACGCAGAAAAAACAACAACAACAAACAAACACACGTGGAGACGCACTTTAAGATGAATGACTGTGGCACAAGTAACAGGTTATTTCAATTGTTCCTCAGCTCTTCAATGAGCAAAACCACTTGCATCCTTCTGTTAGTATATATAACAATGGCGCATCTTTATAATGGGCGTTTTACACAGTGTGTGGTCAGTTCAAACCCATCTGCATCCTTCTTTTAGTATATATAACAATGGCGCATCTTTATAATGAGCGTTTTACACAGTGTGTGGTCAGTTCAAAACCATCTGCATCCTTCTTATAATATATATAACAATGGCGCATCTTTATAATGAGCGTTTTACACAGTGTGTGGTCAGTTTTCTTGGGAAATGTTTTCATTTGCTCATTATTTTGACATAAAAATCTCTGAAATGAGATGGGGAGAGAGAGAGAGAGAGAGAGAGAGAGAGAGAGAGAGAGAGAGAGAGAGAGACAGACAGACAGACAGACAGACGAGATATAGAGAGAGAGAGGGACGGGGAAGGAAGGGAGAGAAAAAATGAGAGAGAGAGGCACAGAGAGAGAGAGGCAGAGAGAGAGAGAGAGAGAGAGAGAGAGAGAGAGAGAGAGGCAGAGAGAGAGAGAGAGGAGGGAGAGAGAGAGGGAGGGAGACGAGGAAAGACGGACAGACAGACATAAATACATCCGGCCAGCCAATCAGACAGGCAGACAACAAGGCAGGCAGGCAGAGGAATCACCATCCATTCATGTCTCTGCAGCTTGCACCAACGGAGACTTGCTCTTCAGCGGGTCTTCAGGCTACCTGACCAGCCCCGGGTTCCCAGGACAACACACCAACGACATGACCTGCCGTTACAGGGTCAGCCTGGACCCCCCCGGCAGCCGGACCGTCCACGTCTCAATGGACTACGACCTGGAAAGTATAGGGTCCTGCGAGGCTGCCCCGTGCCCGGATTGCTTCGATTACGTCATCTTCAACGACGACTGTATGAGGTACTGCGGCAAAGGCAGCGTCACCAAGAGTTTCACCGCCACGGAGTCGTGGTCCATTCTGTTTGTGACGGATATCAGCGTCACGAGGACCGGCTTTGTGCTGTACTATCATGTCGATTGAACTGGCTTGTTGCAGGGTCTTCTCTCTTTCCGTTTTTTTTTTTTTTCGTTTCGTTTTTTTTTTTTTTTTTCAAACTGACCCCCTGCTTTCCCTCGTAGATTTGCTTTCTCATTCATTTAAGTCGTAGAACTATGCATTGGTTTCCTTTTTCTCTCTGTTTTATTTTATTTTCTTATTATTGTTTTTTTTTCGTGGGGGGGGGGGGGGGGGGGGGTTCCTGTATTTCGTTTTGTGTGATTTCTTTTTCAGCTGTATTGTGAACAGTCCACCTGCAGGCACACAGATTTGGGGAAATGTAAGATAGAGAGTGTCCCAAGACGTTTTGGGGAAATGTAAGATGGAGAGTGTCCATGACGTTTTGAGGAAATGTAAGATGGGAGTGTCCAAGACGTTTTGGGGAAATGTAAGATGGGGAGTGTCTAAGACGTTTTGGGGAAATGTAAGATGGGGAGTGTCCAAGACGTTTTAGGGAACTGTAAGATGGGGAGTGTCCAAGACGTTTTGGGAACTGTAAGATGGGGAGTGTCCAAGACGTTTTGGGGAACTGTAAGATGGGGAGTGTCCCAGACGTTTGAACATACTCTTTCCCCACCACCCTTCCGAAGAGTGATGTGACATTGACCCAAAAGAAGATTGCGGGCAGGGGAAGAGAAGGGATGACGTTGGGAGAAGGGGGGGCGGATGAAGTGGTGAGTGTTGGGGACTGGGGAGAGTGATGGAGGATTAGGAGAGGGGGTCAGTCAGGATAGGTGATGGTAGGCGAGATGTGGGGGGGGGGAGTGTTGGAGGATTAGGAGAGGGGGTCAGTCAGGATAGGTGATGGTAGGCGAGATATGGGGGTGGGGGGGGGGAGTGATGGAGGATTAGGAGAGGGGGTCAGTCAGGATAGGTGATGGTAGGCGAGATATGGGGGTGAGGGAGGGGAGTGTTGGGGCTCATCATAGAAGCTGGGCATCTGGCGATCTTCCAGTGGGAGTTTGCAGGTAGTATGTAGAGAATCCATTGCACTCCAGTCCCTCCTGTCCATGTCCTGACCCCCTCCCTCTCCCCCGTCCATTCATGATGCTTAAGACCATTTAGCAGATGTAATTAACCTGCTAATGTAGACCTAAAATGGACTTTTGAAGGCGCCTGCCTTCTGGACGAAGTGATCTTCTTCAGACCCAAATGTTCAAGGTCGTATATATTGGGCATGAAACAACTTACAGCCAACTAAAAATGATTGCAGAAAAAAAAAACTCGGGTTAAAAAAACCCTGCCCAGCCGCATGGAATTCAACAACATAACGGTGGAAAGTGTTGCTGTCCATCCTAAACAATGATCACCACAGTATGGAAATAAAAGGCACATGCGAACGACACTTTGAAAATGCAACATTGTTCACAGGTTTACATCCCAAACCCAGAAGAGAAAACTCATTTTCCGGACGCGGTTCAGACTGTTGCAGGGGATCAACAAATGAACCAGGATTTACCAAGTGTAGCAGCCTCCATTGTGCGTCCAAGATCTATAAACACATTCTTCAGTTCTCAGCCCCAATGCCCCCGTAATGATGACTGCACACGCAGAGAGATACATCTTCGTTTGCAGGCGTCGCCCTCCCTCTCCTGTTCCCTCATCTGCTCCTCACTTTCTCCCACAGTTCTTCGATTCCCCATCCTGCAAACGCACACGAACTAACCAAACCGCCATCGCGCCACACACAGAACAAACACAGACAAAGAGTGGGCCTTCAGGCATGCAAAATGCAGACAAGACAGCCCATTGAACGGGTAGGCCACAGAGAAATAGCTTGAAGACACACACACACACACACACACACACACATTCTCATACCTCCTCTGTGTGTGGTGTGTGTGTGTGTGTGTGTGTGTGTGTGCGCCCATTCACCCCCTGACCATAGTTTTGTCGTATACCCAGTCTTTGACATCTTCGCTCTGGTAGTGTTCATGCCTGTAGGGTAAATAGACGCTTTGATTGTCTTAGCTTGAATGTGATGTGTTGCTGCTAGTTGCTCTTTTGTCTGAATATTTGCAACTCGGCGTTCACATAAGATCGCGCGCGCGCGCGCGTACGTGTGTGTGTGTGTGTGTGTGTGTGTGTGTGTGTGTGTGTGTGTACACATCCAAACGTACACTTCTATCAATTATACGGTCATTATTTATTATCATTCACATTATTGTCGTCCTCGTCGTCGTCATCATCATCATAGTCGTTGTCGTCTCCACCATCATGGTCGTCGTATGCAACATCTTTATCGTCATTATCAACATCACCATCATCATCCTTATGATCACTTAAATCAGCAGCCACAGCGATAGCCCACACCAACAACATCCAGACTGACTCTTTACAGTCGTCAGTGCGCGGTGGCACTGGCACTGTCGCCATCATCGACACTAACACTTTGTCGCCATCATCATGGACACTAACACTTTGTCGCCATCATCATGGACACTAACACTTTGTCGCCATCACCATCGACACTAACGCTTTGTCGCCATCATCATGAACACTAACACTTTGTCGCCATCATCATGGACACTAACACTTTGTCGCCGACACTAACGCTTTGTCGCCATCATCGACACTAACGCTATGTCGCCATCATCGACACTAACACTTTGTCGCCATCATCGACACTAACACTTTGTCGCCATCATCGACACTTGTCGCCATCATCGACACTAACACTTTGTCGCCATCATCGACACTTGTCGCCATCATCGACACTAACACTTTGTCGCCATCATCGACACTTGTCGCCATCATCGACACTAACACTTTGTCGCCATCATCGACACTTGTCGCCATCATCGACACCAACACTTTGTCGCCTTCATCGACACTTGTCGCCATCATCGACACTAACACTTTGTCGCCATCATCGACACTTGTCGCCATCATCGACACTTGTCGCCATCATCGACACTGACACTTTGTCGCCATCGTCAACACCAACACTTTGTCGCCATCATCGACACTAACACGTTGTCGCCATCATCATGGACACTAACACTTTGTCGCCATCATCGACACTAACACTTTGTCGCCATCACCGACACTTGTCGCCATCATCGACACTGACACTTTTGTCGCCATCGTCAACACCAACACTTTGTCGCCATCATCGACACTAACACGTTGTCGCCATCATCATGGACACTAACACTTTGTCGCCATCATCGACACTAACACTTTGGCGCCATCATCGGCACTAACACTTTGTCGCCATCATCATGGACACTAACACTTTGTCGCCATCATCATGGACACTAACACTTTGTCGCCATCATCATGGACACGAACACTTTGTCGCCATCATCGACACCAGCATTTTGTCGCCATCATCATGGACAATGACACTTTGTCGCCATCATCATCGAGACTAACACCTTGTCGCCATCATCGACACCAACAGTTCGTTGCCATCATTGACACTAACACTGTGTCGCCATCATCGACTCTAACACTTTGTCGCCATCATCATGGACACTAACACTTTGTCGCCATCATCGACACTAACACTTTGTCGCCATCATCGACACTAGCACTTTGTCGCCATCATCGACACTAACACTTTGTCGCCATCATTATGGACACTAACACTTTGTCGCCATCATCGGCACTAACACTTTGTCGCCATCATTATGGACACTAACACTTTGTCGCCATCATCGACACTAACACTTTGTCGCCATCATCGGCACTAGCACTTTGTCGCCATCATCGACACTAACGCTTCGTCGCCATCATCGACACTAACACTTTGTCGCCATCATCGATACTTACACTTTGTCGCCATCATCGACACTAACACTTTGTCGCCATCATCATGGACACTAACACTTTGTCGCCATAATCGACACTAACACTTTGTCGCCATCATCATGGGCACTAACACTTTCTCGCCATCCTCATGGACACTAACACTTTGTCGCCATTATCGACACTAACGCTTTGTCACCATCATCATGATCACTAACACTTTGTCGCCATCACTAACACTTTGTCGCCAGGAAGAAAGGTGGCAGAGTTGTTAAGGCGTTCACCTGCCAATCCAACGTGTGAGAAGTGCGTGGGTTTCGAGCCCTTCCTTTCTCGCCCTTTCTTTCCCAGTTTGAATGACAAATCGAACTGAACGTCAAGTCCATCGGATGGGGACTATAAGCGAGTCGGACCCGTGTGGCTTGCTGGCCCCCTGCACACGTTAAAGAGCCCACGGCAGTTGAAAATCGAAAAGAGCAGGGGGGGTTCCCCGCTGCCCTGGCAAAATTGATGTAAATTGAAGATAGCCGCCTGGTATTTCTTACCAAGCCACAAAAAATTGTCACTTACTGTTATCGTATGCCATCGTGTACCGGTGGAAATGGGGGACACGTATAAAACATCGTATGCATCCTATGTGAGAAACTGGAGGAATACATGAAATAAATGAAAATGAGTGACTGATATTGAATGGTACGGGAAACGACTGAATGAGCGCCAGTAGGCTGCTCTTCGGCCGGCTCTACCTGGGTAGACAGCCCGTTGAGTGAGTGAGGTAGTGTGTTTATTGCAATGCGCTTAGAGCTTGGTCTGTGACCGAGGATAGGCGCTATATAAATACCCAATATAATATAATAATCACCATGGACATTAACACTTTGTCGCCATCATCATGGACACTAACACTTTGTCGCCATCATCATGGACACTAACACTTTGTCGCCATCATCATCGAGACTAACACTTTGTCGCCATCATCGACACTAACATTTTGTCGCCATCATCATGGACACTAACACTTTGTCGCCATCATCATCGAGACTAACACTTTGTCGTCATCATTGACACTAACACTTTGTCGCCATCATCATCGAGACTAACACTTTGTCGCCATCATCGACACTAACATTTTGTCACCATCATCATGGACACTAACACTTTGTCGCCATCATCATCGAGACTAACACTTTGTCGTCATCATTGACACTAACACTTTGTCGCCATCATCATCGACACTAACACAAGCAGACCAGAGAGAGGGAAAGAGAAGGGGAAAGAATTTTGAAAAACCTCTTAAGTCTATTGTCATGCGTCTTGGCTTTCCCCTGGCTTCCTTGTGGACCCTTTCTTTTAGCTGTAAGGCTGGCCGTATCGGTGGTGAGACGATTTGTAACAAATGTTGCATTCATTTCTACCTCTGTCTGTCTGTTGGTCTCTCTCTCCCTCCCTCCCTCCCTCCCTCCGTCCCTCTCTCTCTCTCTCTCTCTCTCTCTCTCTCTCTCTCTCTCTCTCTCTCTCTCTCTCTCTCTCTTCTCTCTTTGAGAAAAAGTGAAAGAAAAGAAAATAATGAAGTCTTTTGTTTAAGCAGTGTTGCTTTTTTGTATAAGCAGCACATTATCAGAGTGAGAGTGCCAGTACACCACACTTTAGAACATTAAAAACCCAGACATTTGTTTTGTATCAAACGCAAAAACACTAAAATCAGCAAGAATATGTTCATTTGTAAAAGAACGTACAGACTATGCATAGTGTGAAAGAGACAAAAAGCTAGTGGTGGAATTTTTTTGTCGTTTTTTTCTGCTTTGGGTTTTTGTTTGTTTGTTTTTTTTGACAGATGAAGAGTACAGTGTAAAACGGCAAAAAATGAAGAGGTAGATTTCGGCCTTAGGGAGAAAACAAAATCACCGCCTTAGGTGCTCCAGTGATCCGATAACTGATGCCAGAAAACACACACACACACACACACACACACACACAAGCAGACCAGTATGAGTTGTTCGCATACATTTCATCGCAGCGAACAGAAACAGTCTCACTTCCGATAGGTGAGGTGGCAAACAGACGGTGTTTGGAAAACTGCAAGGGAGATAATCTCTGTTAGAGCTCGCGCTCTGCAAGAATGGCCCACCATTGTCATAGGACAGCTGCTTCTGGTTGATACGCCCAAAGCCATATCGCCCCGGCAGTCAGTCACACAGTTCAGCCAGAGGCTGACATGCTCAGAGCCATATTGCCCCATCAGTTTCAGTTTCATGCAGGAGGCGTCACTGCGTGCGGAGTTGTTAATTCATTTATCCATCAGCTTCAAATCATGCGTAGTGTGGTCTCAAAACTTAGCGGATGTGGTGTAGCGTATATGGACAACTAAGATGAGACAATTGAAGAGGGTCTCGTGGCTACGACCCAGCAGATGTCTGACCTACGCATTAGCCCAACGCGCTGGTCAGACCTTGAGTGCCTACCTACCATTTTTTTTTTTAGTGGATGTACACGTGTGTGTATGATGTGTGGGCATGGGCCCGTGTGTGTGTGTGTGTGTGTGTGTGTGTGTGTGTGTGCCATATCAGTCGGTCACACAGTTCAGTAAGGGGTTAACATGCCCAAAGCCATATCGCCCCGTCAGTCAAACAGTCCAGTCAGAGAGAGAGAGAGAGCATGTGAAAACCAAACATTTGACATTCTCGATTATCTGCTTGACCCATATACTGAGAAAGCTAACTCTGCAGGCAATGAAAAGACGGGCGTTATTTTCTCCTGATTTGCTTTGGTTTTATTTTTTCTGGTACAGATCTATTGACTTCTGTAAATTCGTTCTCGTTGGTGGAGACAAAATCTTACAACGCTCAGATTACACGCGCATTCTCGTGGTTGCGATTAACTTTGACATCACTCGGGTTACAGGAACTATGTAGATGAGACATCCCGCATTTTGTGTGAGCGCTTGGCACAAACAGACCCAAAGCAGTGCACTTTGGAGGGTTTTGACAAAGCAATTGCCACAACTCACAATTAACCCTTTTCACACTGTGGTCAAGGGTCTGAGTGTGCGTGACTTCCGATCACACACGCGCACACACACACACACACACACACACACACACACACACACACACACACACACACACACACACACACACACGCGCGCGCGCGCGGTTGAGAAGTCGAACACAGATAACACAAATCGGCGACAGAAACAACCAGTGCTTTATTTCTATCACGTCAGGAAAGCGGTGAACACATCTGCCTCTGTGTCGATTAAGTATTTTCCTACGATTCATCCGTTTAATATATCTACGTTTGCTTATTGTACATTTTGATTTCGTCTGGCTGGCTGTGTACCATCCAGTTATTAACAGGGCCCGTAGCCAAGTGGTCAGAGCGTTTCTCCGTGGAGCTAAATGCCGGGGGTTCTAACCATAATTGGCGTTGGATTTTTTTCGGCTTAAAAACCTCCTTTGACGACCCCGCAGTAGACAGGTACCTGATTGTGTGCAGGGGAGGTTAAAGGCGGCGGAATGTGAGGGATGAGCTTTGATTTCCATTACACCGTGCCCCAGACAAAGTGAATCACTGATAGTGTACTGCTTTGTGACCATAAGACTGTTGGGTCTTTAACCTTTTCACTTTCTTTTAACTAATATTGTTAATATTGTTTTGATGCTAGAGTCTAAACTCATCAACACGATGAAAAAGACTTTAAATAAAATAAAATAACGAACTAACTTAATATTGTTACCCTCTTGGTGTGAGTGTGCTATGTAGCTGTCTTTGTATTAGTCACTGACGTTTGACTTAACCAGTTGTTTATGGATTTTCCGCATGCTGCTCTGTGCTTGTAGGTTGTTTCCATACAATTATGTGGCTGTCACCTTATTTGCTTTCTTCGACTTGTATTTTATGAATCACACTGTATTTTGAATACATACTCGTAGTTAGTTA
This sequence comes from Conus ventricosus, assembly GCA_018398815.1. NCBI lineage: Eukaryota > Metazoa > Mollusca > Gastropoda > Neogastropoda > Conidae > Conus > Conus ventricosus. Next base: position 68,587,062 of record CM031614.1, read on the forward strand.
TAAGCACTAATTTTATACTGATTGAATAGCATGAATATAGAAGTGTCTGGAAGTGGTGTGTGTGTGTGTGTGTGTGTGTGTGTGTGTGTGTGTGTGTGTACCGGTTGGCCGATAAAGTGGGTTGATCAACTGCTCAAAAACGCAGAAAATTGGGTCTCTTTTTTTCTTTCTTTCTTCCTTTTTTTTTTATTTTTTTTTTTAGCCCCCATTGTTTTTGCATTGAACCTGACACATTTCTATGGTCGGAAATATATTGTTATAATGTAAACCTTTTAAACAACTGATTTAGAGTATATAATTCAACCTTCTATGAGTAGATTTTCCTAAATTCACCAGAAATGTTTGGGGGGAAATACATTTGTGAAAATGAAAAGTTGTATTCTGTAAATGACATGTTGAAACTTTCCCTAGATTAACACGTTCTTAAAAATCCTTTTAGAAATTCAATAGAACCCAGTTTGTGCGTGCGTGTGTGCGTGCGTTCGAGTGTGCGTGCGCGTGCGCGGGCGCGCGCGTGTGTGTGTATGTATGCGTGCGTGTGGGTGTGCGTGTATGTGTGTGTGTGCATGTGTGTGTGTGGGTGCGTGCGTGTCTCAGTGTGTGTGTGTGTGTGTGTGTGTGTGTGTGTGTGTGTGTGTGTGGTGTGTGTGTGTGCGCGCGCGTGCGTGTGTGTGTGTGTGAGTAAGCACGCGCGCGCGCGCTCGTGACTGTGTTTGTGTGCATATTAAAAGCTTATCCGACCGAGTATAAAACGGCTTCTAGTATACCAAGTTTGAAACGGCTTCTGGTATACCAAATTTGAAACGGCTTCTGGTATACCAAGTTTGAAACGGCTTCTAGTATACCAAGTTTGAAACGGCTTCTGGGATTACTGTCACCACTGCGACGCTTAAGAAGAGAAGACGATACGTCTCCCCCCCTCCCTCCCCCCCTTAACATTTAATGATGGAGCATAGGCTAACTGCAGTATGTTATATAATTATATAGTTATGTTCACAAGATTATGAAACATATACTTATGAATCTTTCTGTGGACATCTGGAAGCTCTACATGATCGTTTCTTGTGGCCTTCCAGTTGCCTCCGTCAGTCCTGGTTGTCAGTGTATCATCCGTTTAACCGTGTGCTAACCGGGTGTCCATTTAGTCCTGGTTGTCAGTGTATCATCCGTTTAATCGTGTGCTAACCGGGTGTCCATTTAGTCCTGGTTGTCGGTGTATCATCCGTTTAACCGTGTGCTAACCGTGTGTCCATTTAGTCCTAATTGTCAGTGTTTCATCCGTTTAACCGTGTGCTAACGGGTTGTTGTTTTTAGTCATACTATCCGCTTGCAGTCCTGTGGTTTTGCTTCAGTCACCTGGCAACATCACTTCCGCAAATCCATGCGACATGCGTGATTTGCAAGCTTTGTGATGGCCAAGTAAGCACTCGACCCTCTCAACCTGTTTCGTAGTGGTCTCACACGTGGAGCATGAAGGGCATCGTTAGGATCTCTGGAGCTATTCTGCAAATTACGTAACACCTCACCGATAGTATTCTTAAATTTTCTTCTTTTTTTTTTTCGTTTAGGCACAACCTTCTGTCTGCTTGGCGATGAAATGGCTTTGGATTAGCAAGGATCAGCTCTGGAGAGTGCAAAACGTTTTAAGTTTTTTTTGTTGTTTTTTTTGCACATGGTATGTTACGTGATTGTTGTTAACAGATTCGATCAATGGCATGAACATGTTCTTAAAAGTGATTAAACATTACCTTCAGATTTGGAGTGCTGTATACAGAGTTATATTGTCAAATGTAAACTGAACTCACTCTCTCTCTCTCTCTCTCTCTCTCTCTCTCTCTCTCTCTCTCTGTCACACACACACACACACACACACACACACACACACACTCACTCACTCACTCACTCATAGACACGCACTCACGCACGCATGTACGCACACAGACACATTCAGACACACACACACACACACACACACACACGTTTCTCTCTCTCTCTCTCTCTCCCTCTCTGTCTCTCTCTCTCTCTCTCTCTCTCTCTCTCTCTCTCTCTCTCTCTCTCTCTCTCTCTCTCTCTCTCTCATCTGAGCAAGCTTTTAGGCGTGGCCTAAGGAACAGAGTTCCTCTTCGTCCACAGTCGGTTGCGTTGAGGATGTCATGGAAGATGAGACAACAACAACAACAAAATTATAACAAAATGAAACGAAATAAATAAATAAACAACTGAATTAATTAATCAACATGAAAAAAAAAAAAACGATGAAAACAACACCTTCCACATATGGTTCATCTGAAATCACTGCAGACCGTAATTCTCTTGCACAGACGTGGGTTAGCATTACGAATACGACGAGAAGGAAAGACAACTCCTGGATTCCGTCAGTTGCGCAAACACTTCGGTTTTTTCCCTTAGAATCACCAATGACTCGGTATCTCCTTCCTTCCCCACCTCCCTCACACCTTCCCACACACACGTACATTCCTGTCGCCAACCCGATTCATCCATCTCCAATCCCTTATAATGCCCCAACCAGTCCTAACCTCAACTCTGTGTGTGTGTGTGTGTGTGTGTGTGTGCGTGTGTGCATGCGTGCGTGCATGCGCGCGCGTGCGTGCGTTGTGTGTGTATGTATGTGTGTGTGTGTGTGTGTGTGTGTGTGTGTGTGTGTGTTTTATGATGCCAAACCAGCCCTATCCTCAACTCTGTGTGTGTGTGTGTGTGTGTGCACTTTTTTTTCCCCTTTAACTTCGTCATTTTGTCTAAAAGCTCTCCCCTATTTCCCTATACCTCACCAACTATTCCATTCCCATCTTTACCTCTATGCCCCAACCCTCCAACCTCCCCCGCCCCCTTTTAAAAAAAATAATTTGTATTCATTCATTCCTTGATTTTGATGTCGTTAGGCGGAAAAATTTCTTGAAAAGAAAAGCTGATTATACATATTGGTTAGAAAATCTAGTTTTCTTCTGAAATAACAACAGCCACATCTTCCAGCATTCTTGAATATAAATTTACAATGATTTTTTTTTTATCACTGAAAAAATCTATGCGTTTGAGACTGGTTTTTTTCCTCTTGGAACATCTGTTGGCTCTATCTCCATGCCAGACTTGCTCTCCAAGAAATACGTTGTTCATTTGCATACTTTTGGCCTGGAATGTGTTTTGTGTGTCTAGGTTTAGCCTTCATTCAAAATTCCCTCCGTGTAAAGCCTCTCTCTCTCTCTCTCTCTCTCTCTCTCTCTCTCTCT
>CM031614.1:68595306-68602830 GCA_018398815.1 Conus ventricosus
CCAGAGAAACGGAGGATGATGGAGTTGTGCACGAGAGAAGAGAGAGAGAGAGAGAGAGAGAGAGAGAGAGAGAGAGAGAGGAGAGAGAGAGCGAGAGATGATGTCACAATGTCACCTATGGACGTCATTTTTTCTATTGCGTCACTTGTTGTCATGCGGCCTGAAGAAGAGCAGTGCCTCGAAAGCTTGCGCTTAAACAGACGGTGTTTTGTGTTTTTATTGAATTTAATTATATTTTCCACTTGTGAGGAACACTAAGAATCCTTCAAGGATCCACCGACAAACCCAAACGTGAGTAGAATGAGCTTTGAACTGACCATTCATTTGTTTTCATCAAGATGAGCAACGACCAAGATCAATTTGCATCCGCTTCAGCTGGATCTGGTTTACCCCAAAAGCTTTTTTCTACTTGCTGCAGCTTGACAGACAAGTTGACGCGTTTCAAATCTCACAAGCAGTTTCTGGCCCCATGTCTCTCAAAGGGATTGACGCCGAAAGGCTTAGAGCTTCACTTCGCATTCTCCGGATTACCTGATGATCATAGTCTGATCAACAACATCAGATCGACTTTGACTTATGCAGAACAGAGCATCATACGAGCCTGCACTGAGTTCTACGAGGCAGCAGCCCCGGACTTGGATGATCAACTGAACATCGCGAAAACCATGCTGAAAGGCACAGTGAGTGAACGTGAATATGAGGCCGCTCTTCATAGCCTGCGTTATAAAGAAGAGTATTTGGCAAGAACTTGTAACCAAAGAAAAATGAACAAACTAAGACAGCTTGAAAACAGCAGGGGCCTATCACCACACAGGGCCCAGCATGCTGCCGTCAGCCCTGAAAGAACTGACAGTAGGCACAACACGCAGCCAGAAAATATCAGTATGCCGATGTCTCCTGCACCAGTACACGATCGGACTTTCATTGGAACACCTAACCGGACTGACAGTGAGTGTAAAACACAGTTAGACGCTACCAAAACAACAGTCTCCACTGCACCAATGCAGTCACTGGGTCAGCATGCCTCTCAGCCATCTAGGGCGCGTAAACGGAATCGCCGATTTCGACGAAGACACGTCATTAACCCTGAACCGGGTCATGTTATCAACATATCATCTGTGACTCTATCAGATGAACAACGCAAGGTTCTCTCCTATGGCCCCAAGTTCTGCCCCACGCCAACATCGTACGATGAACGACAATTGTTGGATGACATGAAGGAGGGGATAAGGCGACTACGCCTGAAGGAGTTCTTCTATGATGAAGACGCCCCTGCAAGATTGCCAGCTACTTTGAAGTTCTACAAAAAGACCTACTGGCAACCACCTACTGGCAGGGACAACGCCCTTGAAGCGTACTGTAACACCATTGAAACACTGGTGGACAACCACATACCCCAACCACCTAAACATCGAAACATCAGCAAGGATGAACGTAGGGCCATCAAAGATCTGAAGGAGCTGGTTCAGAGTAGAAAGGTGAGAATTACACCTGCTGATAAGGGGGGAGCAGTAGTAGTGCAGGACTTTGATCAGTACAAAGCCGAGGCGCACCACCAGCTGAAGAATACTGCACATTATGAAAAGCTGCAGCAAGACACTTCAGTCCAAATTGCACAGGTCTCCAACGGACACTTCACAGATCTACGTGATGCCAAAGTCATTGATGAGAACTGCTACAAATGGGGCAAGATTGTAGATGTCAACGCAGTCAGAACTCACCAGTTCTATCACCTATCCAAGGTTCATAAAGACCACCAGAATCCGCCTGGAAGACCTATCATCTCTGGAGTCAATGGACCTACTGAGAATCTGTCAAAACTGGTAGACTTTTGGCTTCAGCCTGTAGTCCGTGCTTTACCATCATACGTGAAGGATACTACACATTTCCTTCAAATTCTGGAAGACTGGAAAACCACGAGCGGACCTTTGCCTGAGGGAACCCTGATTGTCACTGTAGATGTGGTAGGACTTTATACCAACATTCCTCATCATGAAGTTGGCGAATCCCTGGCAGAAATGATGAGTGAGTTTGGTCATGTTACAGACAAGATCCCCAGTACCACCAAACTAATGGACATTGTAAATCACATCCTGTCTAACAATGTCTTCAACTTTGACGGAGAGCTCTTCCGACAAATACATGGAACAGCGATGGGCACACCTATGGCACCATCGATTGCCAATGTGTTCATGGGCTGGTTGGAGAAGAGGATCTTGGCACAGTCTCCATGGCACATTGATCTCACCATGTGGCGTAGATACATCGATGACATCATCATGTTGTGTTATGCAGGGTGAGCAGAACTTGAAGGAGTTTCTGACCTGGCTAAACATGCAGCATCCAATGATCAAGTTCACCGCCAATTATGGAACAGTGGCTATCCCTTACCTGGATGTCAGCATCAGCATCGAAAACGGTCAGATCACCTCCGACCTGCACACCAAAGAAACTGATGCGCACATGTACTTGCCGTTCAACTCATGTCACCCACGACACTGCATGAGGGGGATACCATACGGACAGTGCCTACGTATACGCCGCATTTGTTCTGAGGACGACAAGTTCCAGCAGAGAAGCAAAGAACTACAGCAAAGATTGATCAAGAGGGGCTATCCAGCAACGCTTGTGGAGGCATCCATTGAGAAGGTGAAAGTTATCTCAAGGAGTGACGCTCTCAACTATGTGAGCAGAAAGAACAATGCAGAGAGAGTGCCGTTCATCATCACCCATAACCCTTCGAATCCTCCACTTGGCCAGTGGCTCAAGACATATATGAAGGTCCTCCATACAAGCAGGAGGATGACCAAGGCTGTTCCATTTCCTCCCATCATGGGGGAAAGAAACTGTACTAACCTCCGCAAACTGCTGATGCCTTCATGCTTGCCCCCTGATGTATCTCAGACTAGTATTGGCGATCGAGGTGAAGATGTACATGAAGATGCAACAGGTTGCCACAAATGTGACAAACGACGGTGTATCATCTGCAAAGAACATCTGCAGGAATCACCAAACTTCACCAGTGTCAGGACGGGTCAATCTTTTAACATCAGAGATGTGGTCTGCTGTTCTTCCAACAATCTGGTGTACTTGATTGACTGTGCAGCGTGTCATGATGTGCAGTATGTTGGGGAGACCGGCAATACCCTGGCGGAGCGCTTCTATGCCCACAGGTATGACATCAGGCACAAGAAGGATACTTTGGTTGCCAAACACTTTAATGGCCCCAGTCACCAGTTGACTGACCTCCGCTGCACAGTCATCGAACTTATGAAAAATCTGGACATCAATAAACGAAGAGAGAGGGAGAGGTTCTGGAGATACAAGCTCAAGACGAACTATCCACAAGGGCTCAATGTGTGGGTCTGAGTGACCAGAGAAACGGAGGATGATGGAGTTGTGCACGAGAGAGAGAGAGAGAGAGAGAGAGAGAGAGAGAGAGAGAGAGAGAGGAGATGATGTCACAATGTCACCTATGGACGTCATTTTTTTCTATTGCGTCACTTGTTGTCATGCGGCCTGAAGAAGAGCAGTGGCTCGAAAGCTTGCGCTTAAACAGACGGTGTTTTGTGTTTTTATTGAATTTAATAAATTGGTTTCAGTCAGTCAGTGTGCATGTGCGTGTGTGTGTTTGTGTTTGTGTGTATTTGTGTGTGTGTGTGTGTGTGTGTGTGTGTGTGTGTGTGTGTGTGGTGTGTGTGTTGCAAGAATATTATGTTTAAATAACCTAGTCTCTGAGTTTGTGTCTATCTATGCAAACCATTTCTGGTCACGTTTCTCTGCATTTCAATGTCTGAGAGGCGTGAGATGAAATTAATGTTGAAAAACTATTATTAACGGGCCTGGATGGTAGCATTATGCTTAAAATGTAAACCGTTTTCTGACAGGTTTGAAGTGCAGTGTGTGATGTAATTGTCGTTGGTGCTGTCAAGAGTGGTTTCACAGAAGGACATCATAGTTTTCATAACCCAACATTCGTAAGAAACTATTACATAATTCTGGTAGATGATTTCTAATAACGCAGTGGTGTTAGTGTGCTAAAATTACATCGACCCCACCTAATTAAATTCAGTTCTAATACGTAAGAGGTTTAGTTGCTACATTTGAAAAAAAAACTGCAATTTGAATTGAATTGAAAAGGTTTCTTGCTTACTTTGCCTGCTGTTTCTCTTTCTTTAAAAACCATTCTCAGTTTTAAAGAAAAATCAAAGCCTGATCGGTAATGGTTGAGTTTAACGTCCTCATAGCGAACGCTTGCAGAGACAACATTTCGCCACAGCAGGCTGAACATTGGAGATATTTGAAAGCTTGTCCGTCAGTTTGTAACACTTTATTAGATGCCGGTTTGTTTGAAAAAAGTTGTTTTCGATCTGGCAATTAGTCAGTGAAAGTTGTGAACAGTCTCCAGGATGGACATCAGCTGTCCACTCTGCGGTGTCTTTGTCCACTCTGCGATGTCTGTGTCCACTCTGTGGTGTCCACTCTGTGGTGTATGTGTCCACTCTACGATATCTGTGTCCACTCTGCGATACCTGTGTCCACTCTGCGATGTCTGTGTCCACTCTGCGATGTCTGTGTCCACTCTGTGGTGTCTGTGTCCACTCTGCGATGTCTGTGTCCACTCTGCGATGTCTGTGTCCACTCTGTGGTGTCTGTATCCACTCTGCGATGTCTGTGTCCACTCTGCGGTGTCTGTGTCCACTCTGTGGTGTCTGTGTCCACTCTGTGGTGTCTGTGTCCACTCTGCGATGTCTGTGTCCACTCTGTGGTGTCTGTGTCCACTCTGCGATGTCTGTGTCCACTCTGGGGTGTCTGTGTCCACTCTATGGTGTCTGTGTCCACTCTGCGATGTCTGTGTCCACTCTGTGGTGTCTGTGTCCACTCTGCGATGTCTGTGTCCACTCTGTGGTGTCTGTGTCCACTCTGCGATGTCTGTGTCCACTCTGCGATGTCTGTGTCCACTCTGCGGTGTCTGTGTCCACTGTGTCCTCTCTGCGATGTCTGTGTCCACTCTGCGATGTCTGTGTCCACTCTGCGGTGTCTGTGTCCACTCTGTGGTGTCTGTGTCCACTCTGCGATGTCTGTGTCCACTCTGTGGTGTCTGTGTCCACTCTGTGGTGTCTGTGTCCACTCTGCGATGTCTGTGTCCACTCTGCGATGTCTGTGTCCACTCTGCGATGTCTGTGTCCACTCTGCGATGTCTGTGTCCACTCTGTGGTGTCTGTGTCCACTCTGCGATGTCTGTGTCCACTCTGCGATGTCTGTGTCCACTCTGCGGTGTCTGTGTCCACTCTGCGGTGTCTGTGTCCACTCTGCGATGTCTGTGTCCACTCTGTGGTGTCTGTGTCCACTCTGCGATGTCTGTGTCCGCTCTGCGGTGTCTGTGTCCACTCTGCGGTGTCTGTGTCCACTTTGTGGTGTCTGTGTCCACTCTGCGATGTCTGTGTCCACTCTGTGGTGTCTGTGTCCACTCTGTGGTGTCTGTGTCCACTCTGCGATGTCTGTGTCCACTCTGTGGTGTCTGTGTCCACTCTGCGATGTCTGTGTCCACTCTGTGGTGTCTGTGTCCACTCTGCGATGTCTGTGTCCACTCTGTGGTGTCTGTGTCCACTCTGTGGTGTCTGTGTCCACTCTGCGATGTCTGTATCCACTCTGCGATGTCTGTGTCCACTCTGTGGTGTCTGTGTCCACTCTGTGGTGTCTGTGTCCACTCTGTGGTGTCTGTGTCCACTCTGCGATGTCTGTATCCACTCTGCGGTGTATGTGTCCACTCTGCGATGTCTGTGTCCACTCTGCGGTGTCTGTGTCCACTCTGCGATGTCTGTCTCCACTCTGTGGTGTATGTGTCCACTCTGCGATGTCTGTGTCCACTCTGCGATGTCTGTGTCCACTCTGTGGTGTCTGTGTCCACTCTGTGGTGTCTGTGTCCACTCTGCGGTGTCTGTGTCCACTCTGCGATGTCTGTGTCCACTCTACGATGTCTGTGTCCACTCTGTGGTGTCTGTGTCCACTCTGCGATGTCTGTGTCCACTTTGTGGTGTCTGTGTCCACTCTGCGATGTCTGTGTCCACTCTGCGATGTCTGTGTCCACTCTGCGATACCTGTGTCCACTCTGCGATGTCTGTGTCCACTCTGTGGTGTCTGTGTCCACTCTGCGATGTCTGTGTCCACTCTGCGATGTCTGTGTCCACTCTGCGATGTCTGTGTCCACTCTGTGGTGTATGTGTGCACTCTGCCGTGTCTGTTTCCCCGTATGGACGTTTTGGTGGAATGTCTTTGGCATTTAGAATCTTTTTCCACTTGCTCTTTGCATTAAAAAAAAAAGAAGAGATGACAAGTTTCAAAAAGGAGTGACTGAGGGCGGAAATTGAATCAAAATTTAGAAAGAGAGGGGGTTAGTTACCGACAAGGACACAGACAAATATAGCACAGAACAAGACACAATGCATTTCGACCTCGTGGGTGGTATGGCTGCCTTAATGGCGGGATAAAAGACGGTCATGCATACAAAACTCCACTCCCTTTGTTGGGCAGATGGGATTCATACTTTCCTGTCCATATAGGGAGTGTCCGCAGGAGTATCAGCTTGCGTACGCAGAAGAAGGAAGAGGAAGAAGAGAAGAAGAAGAAGACCGCTTGGGTCTTCTTCAGGTGAAAACAAACAATGAAACAATGAGGTTTGTAGCTTGTTTTGTAGAATAGTATGATATATTAGGGACGGTAGTGAATAGAGATGTATAGATAATAGTGCTTAGAGATGAAGTTAAAAGAATCATCAATCAATAAATAAATAAACGACTTTAATGGGCGGTGATGGTGATGTTAGTAGTTATATGTGGGCAGCTGTATGTGGGGGTGGGGTAATAAGAAAAATAAAGTTAGGTGTAGGTTTTAAATAAACAAAATAAAATATAATGAATGAAAATAATAATAAGATAAATGAAAAAATAACAAAAACAAAGTTAAGCAAATAAAATGAAATAAAATCATATAAAATAAATAGCGGGTGGCTGCAACTTCTGTATGAAGTGGGTAGTGGGGGTATGGTGGTGGTGGTGTGTGTGTGTATTGGTGGAATATATAGCCGACTGGTGTTGAAGTGGTGGGTATGCATATCTGTGTTACTGTTGGATGTTGATGCCTTGGGGCTGTAGCGTAACAAGTTTGGCAATGAGATGGGTCTCTCGTGTAGTGCGTTCAAAGCTGTCACTCTGTCATTGCCAGAGTGCCAAGACTTTCACATGGTTGGTGTTGTGTTGGGAGTGGCTGAAATGTAGGGCAACGGGTTTGGGTCGGTGGTGGCGGATGTCAGCCAGGTGTTCAGAGATGTGTGTCTCAAGTGTGCGTGATGTTTCCCCTATGTAGATCTTGCCACACAGCTGGCAGTGAATGGCGTATACAATGTTGCGGCTCTGACAGGAGAATGTGTGTTTAATAGTGAAGGAGTCCTTGGGGCCCTGTAGGATGGTATCTGGTTTGGTGAGGGGGCAGATTTTGCAATTAGGGTTGGAGCAGGGGTGGGTG
>CM031614.1:68607876-68645376 GCA_018398815.1 Conus ventricosus
AGATTCAAATCTTATTCAATTTCCTTCAAAAGTGATATAGATTTCATTTTTCTATCTTTTGTAGTTTCTGAGCTAGAATTTTTTGTTAATTATGACCCCCAAATCATGAGATTTCCCGGCACCTGGGAACACCTTTGTTTGTACTCTTGTGAGGCACTGAACGGGTTAATCCCATGATTAATGGCGATAACAATGTTCCAAATCTGTAATACAGATCACACCCTAGAGACTCTAATGTCTTTGTTAAAACTGGATCCTGCGTTAAATCATACATAAAATCCTGTTCAGAATCAATGGGCGCAAATCTACTAACTAGTTTAGTGTACAAACTAAGAACCGTTTGCCCCACACTTTTCACCATTCTAGACCCCAGCTGCGCTTCATACCTGTTATGATACTTTATAATGTCTTGCGGCGACATCTGTTGAATTTGTTCAATGCTGAATTCAGTTCCGAGGAACTGTTTTGTTTTTCCACACGCTGCCAAAGAATACAACCTCTCCTTTTGGGGCATAACAGCTTGGCCATCAACTTGGTCATTCATAAGTTCGGGAAGGTTTAGGCCGCCTTGTAGCTGTAGGAGATCATCACTGTTCATGTTTTTTAATAATTATAATTATTTTATTTTTAAAAATGAGCACTGAAAAAACTGTTACCAACCTTGTATACCATTCTGCTGTTATTGGAGGACTAAGTGTAGGATACTCAATGCTTGGTAAAAGCTTGTTAAGAATTAAACCAGCAGATCTTGGCAAACTAGACTTTGAGGATTCAGCAAAGCTGATTGCTATCATTGCAGCTTCGGTTGCCACGAAAGATTTTCTAGTTAAGCAAGGAATAATTCCAGACAATATAAATATGTAAGAAAAAAAATACATTTATAAAAAATGGCTTCACTCGCAATAATGATAGGCGGCGCTGTGGTGAATGCGCTTGCTTTTAGCGGAAGTAATTTCGCGTTTAGTAAACTGCGGGATGACGGCGAGAGAAAAAGACATAACAAAGCTATGGAGGAACTAGCAGCTGCACAAGACGCCTATGAAAGGCAGAGACTTGAGCAGTTAGATTTTATTAATGACACACTGAAAAGACGGGGGCATGCAGCTTACATATTTAAAGATGTTGATCAAGCAATAAAACAATATTATCTAGTAACAGGCAAACCAATCGAGACATTGCCCCCACCAAAATTCAGTGACTTTTATCAACCATCAGAAAAACAAAAGATGCAAGAAATCGGGTTTATTGTCGTTGGTATGACCGTCGTGTATTTTGTTGCACATAATATTGGCTGAGTAAAAAATGAACAAAATCTATTATTCGCCCAAAGGATATTGGAAGGGCATCACAGCAATTAAAAAGCTAAGCCAAGCAGCTGGAGTCAGTGAACAAACAGCAAAAGAATGGTTATCTAAACAAGCGATTTGGCAAATTTATTTACCTGCGCCCAAACGAATACAGAGACCACACTTTGTAAACACAACTCCAAACGACACCCATCAAATGGATCTTCTATATTTACCCTCTGATAGGATTAGACGAAAAAGATTTAAGTACGCACTTACAGTCATTGACATGGCTTCAAGATACAAAGATGCAGAGCCATTAACGCAAAAGAGTGCTTCTGCTGTTGCTGTCGCTATACAACTGATATACCAACGAGGGCCGCTAACTTATCCTCGCATGATTCAAGTTGATGATGGAAAAGAATTTAAAGGCCAAGTGAATCAATTATTGTTAAAACACAGAGTTACTATTAGAAGAGGCATTCCGGGTGTTCACAGATCACAGGCTTTAGTTGAAAACTTTAACAAACAGTTAGCTGAAAGACTTTTTTTCCTACCAGTATCACAGAGAGCTGATTGACAATTCTCGCAACACAGAATGGGTTAGAAGACTGCCCTCAGTTTTGCGCGCAATGAATAATGAAGAATTTAAAGGGCTAAAACCAGTACAAGCAATCAAAAGAAAAACAATAAATGTTGCTGAAGACTCCAGTACACCCGGCAAACTATTACCGTTTGGTTTAAAAGTAAGGTACCTTTATTTACCGGGGGAAGCAGAAGGGGACACTCGCATCAGGGCAACCGATCCAATTTGGAGTGTTGACCCGTACGAAATAAAAAGAATTGTAAAAATGAATCCGCCCGTGTATTATTTACGAGAAACTGACACAACAAAACAGCCAGCCCCTCAAAGATCTTTTGTGAAGGAAGAACTGCAGATAATCCCACCAGACACAGTTCCGCTTTAATTAATTTACGGTTCTCCAGTGCCCAATTGCATATGAAAACTCTGGATTAACAAACACCCGTTTTGTGTTTGTTCTATCTAATGACTTCTTTGTTACAACTGTTGTGTTGATCTCATGTAGATTAGATCGCAGTTTTACGTTGTCATGATGAAAAGTCTTATTGCCAAACAATGCTTCTTTGTAGTTGTCATGTGATATGTTTGACTGCACAACGCTGCGAGATATTCCCTTTGCTTTCTTAATGATTTTCTCCTGGCTCGAAATACTGTACATTTTTGACCTTAACCCCACATACTCCTTGATTACCTTTCCAGATAATTCATCCTTCATCTTTCCTAAAACCTTCTTGTTAGTAATTGAATGCAAAGGCGAATCTTTAGGGTAATCGGACGTGTCGTACCATCCACTCGCTCCTTTAGCCACTTCGGTTTCCATGTCTTTTTTAGAGTCTTCATAGGGATATCTATAAAAAAATTTTCCCTGTATTTGTAAAGTACTCTGGACTCAGAAAACGAGGGTTTTAAAAGGTATCATAAAAAAACCTAAAAATAAAAAGTTTTGATAATTCTAAAACAGAAAACCCCAAAAAAAACTTTTTGGGGGGGGGGCAATTTGGGACTTTCTTTTTCTTCATCATTATGCCAAAAAAGCTGATCATGAAACTTCTGAGCCCCTAAAATTTTATTTTTTGAAGCCCATTTTAATTGCTTCTTTTCCCCTCGGGACTAATCTGACATTTTTGCGCTTGGGCGATTCCCATAGTTTTTCCAAAACAGCTTTTTTGTTCATCAACTTGAAAAAGCCCTTTTTTCTGAAGCATCGGGGGTTTAGTTCTGAATCATGTTTTCATGATTTTAATTTTTTATAAACTTTTTCTTGATAAAAAGGGAAATTATGCATAAACAGCTTTTAATTTTAAAAAAAACCCATGTTTTTAAAAAAAAATTTGGGTAGAAGTCTGTAAGGGCAGACAAAATTTTTTTTTTGCCTCAAAAGTTAGGACAATTTAGGGGGGCCCTTTTGGGATCCATCTTTAGCCCTTTCTGCTGCTAATGGTAGTCTTTAATCAGGCCCATGGAGTTCATGAGGAAATTCTAATAAACTTCAAAATTTAAAACCACGCTGTTGATCAGGCTTTAAAAACTGCCCAACCATTTTAAAGGGCCTTTTGAATATTATTCGGATCCCCGCCTGGGTAAAAATTTTTAAATTTGGTAAGGGAAGGGGATTGCGCCAAGCCCATCCAACAGTTTGGGTTTCATCTAATACATGAAAAGTTAGATTTTTTAAAAACTCGATCATAGTCGCCCAAGTATTTGTTTTTTTGCTTTACAGTAATGATGCAAACGCCATACAAATTCCCCCCCCCGGGCAATCCTTTTTCAATCATCTAAATCTTTGGGTAAATCTGACAAAAAATTTCAATCTGTACTCCATTAAACTTTAAAAAAAGCGTCCCAGCTCCCCCGGGTCCAAAAATAAAAATGCGCAAAAATCCAAACTGTAATGTTTCAGGGCAGGTCTTTCAAAATTTTCAAAAAACCCCCCCAAACCCAAACAAACGTCGGGCCATCAAGTAAAAATCAGGGATATCCCCCATCTTTTTTACACTCTAATTTTCTGCCACCCCTTCTTAAAGCAGCGGGGTAATCAGAACCCACTGATCCCCCTTTCCTCTAAGACAGAAAAGAAGGGCGCCTTTAGGGGGGAATTTGTGTTTTCATAAACCTTTTTCCCCTGTTAAATGATTCAAAAGGGGAAACCCCCCCCTTTCTAAGGGAGAGTTGGGTCAAAAATATTTTTCCGTTTTTGGGGCAGGATTTTAAGGCCATGGGCCTTAAACTCTAATGATCCCATCATGTTTGGGCTAGAGTCAAAAAAAAAAGAAAATGTTTTTTTAGATTAAAGCACATGTACTTTTCTGATGACGGGTGCAATGCATGACACTCTAAAGGGAAACGCCACTGCTTTAAATTAAAAGAGAGAGTCGAAACCCCTCGCAATTTTATAAAAAGGAATACAGCAGTTCCCCATGTCTTAGGATCAAATTTTATTTTGAAGTTTGCTTTTGGTTAGGGCGCCGCCCCGGGAACTTTTTCCGCTAATGTAAATCATGGCCCTCTTATTTTTGGATTCCCCTTGCCCCTGATAGAGACCTAAACCCAAAATCCAAAAATTGGTGGGGCTGAGTAAAAACGGGGTTGTTGGTCTTCGGGTGCCCTTATAAATTTCAGATAAGTTTGGGAATTTTTTAAAAAACAGTCTTTGCGCACTTGCTGCACCCTTTTCTAAAAATTTATTCTGGGGCTTTGGGGCCCTCTATAAATTTTGGCTTTGAATAAACGCCATCCGACCTAAACAACATGAAAGCAAATGAAAAAATTTGTTTATTACTCATTAAGACTGTTTTTCAAAGGGTTTTGGGGCCCCGGGCCCCTTCAAAAGGGAACAATGAGTGATTCGAAGTCTGCAAAAAAACCCATATGGGAATTTTTGCACCCTTTTTCCATTTTTTAAAAAACTAATTTTAGACCCGGGGTTGGAGGTGAAAAAAAATTTCCCCCGTTTTAAACCGTCTAAGAACTTTTAAAAATGTTTCTTATTTTCCCCTCGGGGCTTGAACAGTGGCTTTCCCTTTTAAACTTTTTTCAAACAGAATTCTTTTTTGCCATGATTTTTTTGAAGTTTTCTTAAATTATCACTCATCGGGGCGTATCAATGTGAAATGCGGTAGCCCCGCGGTGAAAGAAATCAAAGTAAGTCAACAATTTTTTCTGGTTCGCCTATTTTTTGGCGGGTTCTTGGACCCCCAAAAAATTTGGGAAACCAAATTTGTTTCCTCATCCCATGTTATACTTTTAACAGTTTTGGTTTTTTTTGGTTCTTAAAACTGATCAATTTTGGCAAACACTAACGGGAAAGGACACTCCACAAATTTAAAAGATCTTTGGGATTTTAAGGGTGTTTATTTAGCCCCCTCTCCCCCTGCTTTTTTTGGGGCGGGCGAAATTTGCAGCCTTGCAAAAACACACCACATAAAACATTGTTGTTTTAATTTTTTAATTTTTGAACTGTTTCTTTTTTGCAACTAATGCGGAGGTAGGGGAATGTAAGATTGCCAACAATGGGGTTCTTTACTTAGCCTTTTTTAATCTAAACTCTAAAATTTTCGCCCTTTTGACCAACCAGAGCCTCTCTTTTTTTGGCTTTTTTTCAGCCCAGCTTTCCCAAAAACGTGCAAGCAGTTCGCCTCCCAAAACCGGGTTTTTTAATCTTTATGAAAAGAATAGTCGGGTTGTTTATTTCGAGACCCAGACTTCTAGTTTTCCCCTTCATTTTTTTGTTACATAGCGATTAAACAGCTAACTTTTATTTAACTGGCGGGTCTATTGTTTTTTTTCCCTGGAACTTGAGAAATAGCAGAAAAAAAAACGCTTGCCTTACGTTTTTTTGGATAAATTTGACTTTTTTAGATCAATACTTCAGTGCTTTTGATAAACGCGCTCTCTCGGGGCTTTTCCTTTCAAACATTCGCTTTTCCTTTCCCTTAATTTTTTATCCATGTTGATTTTTCTTTTTTTAACTCAAAATATTTTTTTTAAAAAAAAAAAAAAATTTCCCTTAATCAGAATCAAAATAAAAAGGGATTTTTTTTTTGCGCTTGGACTCATAAACTAAAGTATAAACCCCCCTTTGGGTTTTTAAATTTGTGAGCTTTTAAAACAGATTTTAATGTTTTCTTTTAAATTTTTTTTTTAAAACTTTCCTTTTTTTTCCTGCCCCGGCGTCCGGCTGTTAGAAAAACCCCCACCCCCTTTTTCTTTGAAGATCAAATTTTTTGTTTTTTGTAGTCATCAAAATGGGCCCGGGAAACGTTTTAAATTTTCTTCTTCCGTGATGTTTGGGGTTAAACTAGGGGCTTTATTTATTGTCATTTTTAAAAAACGAACTAAGTTTGGGGCCGTTATTTTTTGGAACCATAGCTGTGGGCTTTGGGGGTTTGGGTTTTAATTTTTTTGGGCCCGGCCGCACTTTACAGCTAATGAACACGGGCCGAGAGCTAAAGACAAACCTTTCCTAGAGGTAAAGCTGGGGTGCGCCAATGCCCCCGTTCCCTAAGAGACCAACACTCGTTCCCCCCTGAATAGAGAAATTTTAAATCGAGGGCTCCAGTATTAACATATGAAACCCGCATTAAAGGCAGCAAAAAACCCTTCTTTTGGTTTTGCTGTATTTTGAAAGGTTGCTCAAGTACTTGCTAAAAAAAAATTTTTTTTTTGTAATTTTGGTTTAATTTCTGAAGGTTTTTAAGTTGGGTTTTTTCTACTATCTCTTCTTTTCGGCGGCGGTCACTTTTGGGGAAAAAACCTGAACGGGCCATGTTTTTTTTAAATAAAAAAAAATTTTAATTTATCTACTTCTTTTAATCGTTATTTACAATATTCAGCGCGCTCATATAAAAAAAAAAAACCCCAAATGTACATTAAGGGTTTTAAATTTTGGGCCTTCTTCTTCTTTATAAATTTTTTGAATGTTTATTACGTCTCTTTCTCCCTTCCCCCCCCGCTTCCATGCAACGGATTATCCTCTGTTGACCTTGGGTCAACCCCAAAAACCGTTTTTTTCTTTTTTTTAAATAATCATCAAGCCTAAAAATTGGGGAAGGGGCAGATTTTTAAGACAAAAAGGGTCTACGGGTTGGTTTTCTACACCTCCCCCCCCCCAAAACATTTTTTTCCTTTATTTCATAAAAATCCCTGAAAGGGTAAAAAACCCCTAGCGTAAAAATTTGGGGTTAGGACTCCCCTAAAATCAAACATTGAAACTTTCGTTTTTTTTGGGATTAATAAACTTTTCACTTCCTTTTTAAAAAACTTTCTTCATCTTCGCACAGCAAAAAAAAACCCTTTTTAAAAGGGGGGGCTTCTTGCTGCAAACCAAAAAACTAAAATTCCATATTTTGTCTCCCCGTTTTCGGGAATGTTTTATTTTAATCATTTTTTTCTTTAATATATTGGGGAAAAAGTACTCATTTTGGTGCCAATCACTCTCCTAAAAAGGGTTAAAACAACATCAAACTCAAAACGAAGGGCCCAAAATGCTGAAATTTTGGCTTGGGTGCCCTGAGGGTTTTTAAAAACCCGGGTTTGTATTCTTTAAAAAGTTAGTTTCATTTTAAACAACTGCCCCTTTTAATGCCCCTTAAAAGAAATGGTGAAATGCGTTTTTAAAACAACTAAAAATTCTAAGGGAAGGGAAAAAGCGTTTTCCCCAAAACCCCAAATTTTTACCGCTACAAAATTTTTTTTGCCTTTCTTTAGTATCCCAGCGCCTTTCTATTTTTTAGTGCTTTTTTATTTTCGATTCCTTGAAACCCCAAGATCTTTCCCCTTTCTTTCCCGGGTTAGCCATAGATAAAAATTAAAAAAAGGTCGGGCATTTGTGTAAAAAAAATATTTTTTTCCCCCTTTTAAATTTTTATAAAAAATTTTCTTAACAAATTGCCCTTTCCCAAATTCTGTACAACTGCCCCGGTTTGGTCGTTGTTGAATCGAGCGCTTTTTTGAAAGTAAACGTGCAGGGGCCTGGCACAATCAATTAAACCGCTAAAAAATCGGGAAAATTTTGAAAGTAAAAAATTTGATCGCATCAATATAGATGGATTTTTTGGGGAAAAAAAAATTTTTCCGTTTTTTTTCCCTTCCCCCCCAGGGGGCCCTTTTTCTTTTTTTCTATGCGGGTCAAGAATGGGAAGCCAGGGCTTTTTGTGGCAATTTTTTATGAAACAAAATAAAAAGTTAATTATTTAAAAAAATGGCAGGAAATTTAAGGCGAAGAAGATTTGATGTTTTTGATCGGGGGACGACTGGGTGAAATGATTCCCTTTTTACACCCGCATCGGGGTCAAAAAGCCTCCCTTCAGCGGGGAAATTAAAAAGCAAGTACGGGCGAACATTTTTTCAAAATTTTTGGGCCAAGAACCCCCCCCGAATTTTTTAGAAACCCCAAAAAAAATTTTTAATTAGAAGATGGTCAATTTTTCTGTAAAAAAAAGATCAAGGGCCCAAATTTTTCGGGTTACAAAATAAACCCCCACCCTTTAAAAATTTTTTTTGCCCCAAAAGTACAAATTTTTACAAAGGGCTCATGTGAAAGATCAAAATTTGCCTTGGCCTTGTTAAAAAACCGGAAAAAATTTGATTTGGATCAGTTGCTAAAAATTCAAAAAAAACGCTGCAGGAACTCCCCCAAAAAGCTAACCCAAAAACAAAACATGGGAAATTAAAAAAAATTAAAAACCCAAACGGCAAAAAGAAAAATAAATGCCCAAAAGAAGCGAAACCCCGTTTTTTAGAAGAAACAAACGTTAAAGAAATATAACACGACTCACCGCTACCCATGCAGAAATACGGCCCTTGATCAAAAGGCCCTTTTAAAAAACCCTCAAGGCAATTAACCCAAAAAATTTTAAAACTTTGGGGAACTAATGGGCATATAAAAGAGGGAAAAAAAAAAAAACCTTGAGGCTGATGACGCCGACTTAGGGCATGATTAATTAAAAAAAAAGAAAAACCCCAAAACTAAAAGAACTTGAACAAGAAAAATCACAAGACTGAATGCAAAATACAAACCCCAGGAAACCAAAATTTCGAACCAAAATGAAAAAAAAAAATAAAAGGGGGAAACTATCCGAAAAAATTTTTTAAAAAAACGCAATCGCAGCAGAACGAATAAAAACGCTGTTTAGAGAGCAAGGCGTCACAAATTAAACAACGATAAAAAAGGGCCCTTTGGATTTTCAATAAGTACCTGGTAGGCATTAAAAGGCGGTGGGGAGGGCAAAGTTCAGTGCCCTCCATCGCCAAACTCCCCCCTGATAAATCATGGGGGAAAAAAAAAACAGCTTGATCATCTTGGGGGGGGATTTTATTAAAAAAATTAAGGGTTTAAAAACATAGACTCTTTTCCAGGGAATTTGGGGGGTATTGTCCCCCCCTGGCCCTTTTTTTCTAAATGCAAGCAAAGTAGTTGGCTTTATGGGCCCAGCACTTATGGCATTAGTTCTCGTAATATTGGGATACTAAATTTTGTAAGATAAAGAAACCCAATAAATTTCCCATGCCAGTTTTAAACCAAGAAAAAAGCGCTGTCTTTTTATAAAACCCTGGCACGCGAACAGAGTCCGCAGCTTTGCTAGTCTTCAAAGACTTTTTGGTTTGGGGGCTCGGGATTAGATGACTTAAAACTTTGGGGGTTCTTTTTTTGTTTGTAATATTACTGGCCCAGAATTTTTGTCGTTTTTTTCCCCAAACCCTTTTGTTTTATTGCCCGCTATAAGAATTTTTAATTTTATAGTTTTATTTTTATTCCCCACCTGGGGTCTGAGGGCCCGAAAGGGAGCATGTAAAAACCCGTGCCAACACAAAGTCACTTTTTGATCTTTCTATTGGAAAAAAAAATTTTGGGACCTTTTAATACTTGAAAGGCAAATCAACTGTTGAATTAATGGGGGTCCCCCTAAATTTGCTAAGTATTTTTTTTTTTTGCGCGTCAAAGCCCCTTAAAAGGGTCATTAAGCTTTATCTGCCTGTCTTTCGAACCTACAAAAAACCCAAAAAGTAAGTACGAAAAAGAGTCCCTTTATTTTTGTTTAAATTTCCCGCCCAGTTAAAGGGCCCTTTTGAAGTTGTCCTAAAATAAATGTTGCCATGCTGTTTTTAAAAAGGGTCTTCTGTGGGGGCCCGGGCTCAACCCTTTGGGGCCAAAAAAGAAAGATTTGGGAAAAGGGGGAAAGCCCCGTCAAAGTTTTTACTTTCTTGCGTGCCCCAAATAAAAGGGCCCTAGGGGCCCTGATTATGATCCAACTTTTGTCAAAGCCTGTCCCTTTATGTTAAATTTAAAATTGTTACAAATCCTTTCAAAAAACCTTTAATCCTTTTTTCGTTGGGTAATGGATTAAATGGTTTTTTTCATTTTTTTTTTGGTTTTTTTAAAAAAAGGGGCTTGCATTCATCCAAAAAATCTGAACGTGTAATAGAAATAAACTGTAAAACTGAACCCCCACCAAAGGGCATGGTGAAAAAATTTTAAAAAAATCAGCTTTCCCCCCCCACTAAACCCAGTTTTATGCGCAAAACACAGCAAAGTTTTTAAATGGGTTTTGATAAAACTGCAACGGATGACAAAAAACCCCGCTTTCTTGAAAGTGGTCCCTTTTCAAAAGGGGGGTTTTTAAAAAAGCCCTTCAATGGGGTACTCACTTTTTTATGAAAAAAGGCAGCTGGCACCCGCAATGTCAAAGGGGTAACATTCTATTTTTTTAAAAAATTTTAGTGCGGCCCAACAGAAAAATTTTGCGCCAGTATATTTGAAAACACTCATTTTTATTTCGGGAAAAAAAAAGTTTGTAACAATAACAACCCAAACCGCCCTTTTGTTTTTTTTGAAAAAAGCTATTTTATAACGAAAAGCGGACCAAAATGGTTGCACTTTTATGAAATATTTTACAAAGACGTATGGTTTTAAAATAATTTAATCCAGGAAGAATAATAAAATTCTAAAAGTTACCAAAGCAGGGACCAAAATTAGCCGTTAATAAACCTTGGTTATTACGGGGTTTTTTCTACTAAAAAAAAGCAATGAGTAACCCCTTTACAAAAAAATCTCAAACTTAACAATTCAAATCCCAAAAAACAATGGGTTTAAAAATTTAAGCCTGAAAAGTATCCTTTCTTTTTTGATAAAGAAACTAGCAAAAAGTTAGGCTTTACAACGGGAACTTTCCCACTTAAAGTTTTAAATGCTTTCGCCAAATGAAACTACTTATGAGGGGGAAAGTCCGCCGATTTTTGCATTTCATTTTATTACTCCTTTTTTCAAATTTGGGGTGAGCTTGGGGCACTGGGGTTTAAAACTTATATTAAGGAAGGGCCCCAACTGTTTAAAAAGGCCCCTTTCCCTCAAGGGGGAAAACGCATATTGCGATTAAAGAAATTATTAAAATTTCCCTAATTTACAGTTTAAAAAAATTAAGGGTTTTTTTGGGGGGGCGGGTTTAATTTTAAAATAAAAAAACAAAGACAAAAACGGGGAAAGTTGTGAAATGTTTATAAAAAAGCACATTGTTTTGGGGGGGGGGGAAAAAAAATAATAAATTTAAATAAAAAATAATGCCCCCTGGGCCAGAAGAACCAGGAGTTTAAAATTTTGGCGCCTGTAAGGGTATAACTTTAGAATTTTAAAAAACCCTTTTTAGATGTTTTCCCGGGCTTTTAAAAAAAAAGGGGAGATAGGGGCTTTGGTTTTGGTTTTGAGGGACACTAAAAAATGGGGATTTTTAAAAGCAAAAAGGGGTTTCGACAGCAAAAAGTTTCCTAAACTAGAACAACTCGGCCCCTAAGGGGGCAAATAATTTTTGGGGCCCTATGAATAAAAAATAGTTCGAAAACCCGACCCTCAAAAAGGGACTTAAACCCAAATTTTTTAATGGGAAATAAAAATTTTAAATCATAAGCCCTTTTCAAAATTTTAGGGCCCTCAAAAAAGTTTCCCGAAAAGCATTCAACTCTGGGCCCCTTACATGTAAGCCCCTTTTTGCCCCGACGACCCAAAATCGGAAAGAAATTTTAAATAAAAGCCGTATGGGAAAAAGCGTACAAACCTCCCACAGAAAAAAAAAGTTTTTAAAAAAAGCTCTAAAAAATTAAAAGTTTTTCCAAACAAAAAAATTAGGGGACACGTTTTACAAAGATTATTTGAAAATTTTTGTCTTTAAAAGGGTGTTGGGGAGGGATGGGGTTGTGGGCGTTAGTGATGACCCTTTTAAAAGGAATTAAATTAGCTGGCAAAACTTTAAAAATTTTAAAAGCCCCAACGTTGTTTTCGTCGTTCTTCACCAAAGGTGAGGATATTAAGATCAAACAACAAGCAAAAAAATCAATGTTGACCTTTAAAAAAAAAACAAACTTTCCGGAAAAAAATTGGGTTTTAATTTCCCTTTTTAAAACCCAAAATTTTGGCCTCGTAGGGGTTTTTTTTATAAAAGAAACAATTTTTTTCGGGAGTATTATAAAAATTTAAAACTGGATTAGATTAAAATTCCTTTTTTATAAAACTATGGAGCAGTTAAATTTTTTGAAAAAATCCCCTCATTGTTCAATGATTTGTGGGCAGACTGGTTGTGGAAAAACAATATTTGTCCTCGACCTGTTACAAACAGTTTTATCGTTATAATTTTAATCATATTGTGGTTTTCTGTCCAACACTTAAATGGAACAAAGCATATCATAATAGAAGGTTTATATGGACAGATGATGGCATATATTTAGTTAATCCTAGCAATAAACTGAGTGAGTGTTTAGAACAGTTTTATAGACTGTTTGAAGGAACGCAGACACTATTTATTATAGATGACTGTTCGCAGAAAGAGACATAGTTTAAAAAGAGAACACTTTGTCGAAACTAGCTTTCAGGGGAAGACATGCGGGGATAAGTGTGTGGATTTTATGCCAGAAATATAACTCGGTTTTAAAAGACTTTAGAGAACAGTTAAAGACTGTAGTGTTATTTCACATGAAAGACAGAGACTCATTTGAAGAATGTTTGCGCGAAAATGATGTTATTGAAAATGACCAGGAAAAACATAGGATTAAACAAAAACTGAAATCTGAAAAGTTTAGTAAAATTAGTATTAAAAACGGATAACCTACACAGTATGTTTGTTTGTAGATAATCGTTATTTTTTTGGTTATTGAAGTCTTACTTGTCAGAGAACAGGAAAACCTTTATTCTGGCTCACTTTCGCCCGAAAACTGGTTGAGGCGAAAGTGAGCCAGAATGAAGGTTTTCCTGTTCTCTAAGTGCTTCTGCTGTTGCTGTTGCCATACAACTGATATACCAACGAGGCCCGTTAACTTATCCTCGCATGATTCAAGTCGATGATGGAAAAGAATTAAAGGTCAAGTGAATCAATTATTGTTAAAACATAGAGTTACCATTAAAAGAGGCATTCCAGGAGTTCACAGATCACAGGCTTTGGTTGAAAACTTTAACAAACAGTTATCCGAAAGGCTTTTCTCCTACCAGTATCACAGAGAGCTTATTGACAATTCTCGCAACACAGAATGGGTTAGAAGACTGCCCTCAGTTTTGCGCGCAATGAATAATGAAGAATTTAAATTAACGGGTCTAAAGCCAGTACAAGCAATCAAAAAACAAACAATAAATGCTGTTGAAGGAGACGCCAGTTCATCCAGCAAACTATTACCGTTTGGTTTAAAAGTAAGGTACCTTTATTTACCGGAGAAGCAGAAGGGGACACTCGCATCAGGGCAACCGATCCAGTTTGGAGTGTTGATCCATATGAAATAAAAAGAATTGTAAAAATGAATCCGCCCGTGTATTATTTACGAGAAACTGACACAACAAAACAACCAGCTCCTCAAAGATCTTTTGTGAAGGAAGAACTGCAGATAATCCCACCAGACACAGTTCTGCTTAATTAATTTACGTAAATATATTTGAGTCTAAAATGGAAGCTCAGAAGGAAGCCCAGACGGAAGCTCAGAATGAAGCAAGAATGATAAATAAAGAGACCTTGGAATTAATACGAGAATCATATGATACGAATTCTGCAATTAAAGAAACAATTGTGAGGGTTCAGCAACACATGCTAAACCATCCAGATCACCTACAGCCCAAAATCCCAAATTTTGACTATCAAAAATGGGATAAAGAATATCTTGAAATAATAAAAAAAAATTCGAGCACGTCAAGCAAACATGAGAAAAAATTTGGATGAATTGGAAGATAATATGATTGATTTTCTAGATAAATTTGAGGAAAAATATGAACCCGAATATAAACCTGAGGGCGAAGAAGATATATAATTATGCCGTTCTCCAGTTCCCAATTGCATATGAAAACTCTGGATTAACAAACACACGTTTTGTGTTTGTTCTATCTAATGACTTCTTTGTTACAACCGTTGTGTTGATCTCATGTAGATTAGATCACAGTTTTACGTTGTCATGATGAAAAGTATGTTTATTGAACAACGCTTCTTTGTAGTTGTCATGTGATATGCTCGACTGCACAACACTGCGAGATATCCCCTTTGCTTTTTTGATAGTTTTCTCCTGGCTCGAAATACTGTACATTTTTTACCTTAACCCAACAAACTCCTTGATCACCTTTCCAGATAATTCATCCTTCATCTTTCCTAAAACCTTCTTATTAGTAATTGAATGCAAAGGCGAATCTTTAGGATAATCAGATGTGTCGTACCATCCCACATGCCCTTTAGCTACTTCTAATTCCATGTCTTTATAGATGTCTTCAGTAGGGATATCTATAACAAAACTATCTGTATCTGTGTAAAGTACTCTGGACTCAGGATACGAGGGCTTAAAGTAGTCGTAAAGAAATTCTAACATCAAAAGCTTTGATAATTCTAAAACAGTAAACCCAATAAAAATGGGCTTATCCAATTTGACTTTCTTTTTTTTCATCATTATACCAAAAAGCTGATCATGAAATCTTCTGAAGTCCTGATAATTAGGTTTTGAAGTCAGCTTAATTGCTTCGTTCTCTCTGGTGACCAATCTAACATCTTTGCGCTTGTGTGGATTCTCCATAGTCTTTCCAAAACAGCTGTTGTTCATCAGCTTGAAAAAGTCTTTTTCTGAAGCATCTGTGGATTTAGTTCTGAGATCAGTGTTCTTCATGATGTATGGTTTCATGAACTGTTCTTGATCAAAAGCAATTACACGATGAACAGCTGTCAACTTCAAACCATGCCTTAAATAAAATTGTAGAAGTCTGTAATGGCAGACATATTTTTTTTTGCCACGAAGATTAGGCACAAGTTTAGGTGGTTCTGTTTTTGCCATCTTTAGATTTTCTGCTGCTAATGGATAGTCATTATGCAGGTCATGGAGTTCCTGAGGATATTCTAAGTCAACTTCTAGAATGTATCCCTGTGGTTGACCCGGCGTCAAACTGCTCAACCACTTTAATGCTCTTTGAATATTTTTTGGATCTTTGGCTGTGAGCATTTTAAAGTTGCGTAATGGAAGCGATTGCGCCATTGCCCATCCATACAGATTGTTTGCATCTAAATACATGAGATAGTTAGACCTTTTACTCGAATCATAATCATCTAGGTATTTGTTGTTTGCTTTACAGTAATGATGCGACGCCATAATAATTCCTCCACGCAATCCGTTTTCAATCATCTGAATCATTGGCAGGTCAGACAATAAATCAATCTGTACTCCAGTAAACTTTAAGAAAGCGTCCCAGCTCATCCCCGGCGCAGAAATGTAATGCGCGGGATCCAGGCTATAATGTTTCATGCAGGTCTTTCTATAATTTTCAAAGACGTCCGCCAACAAACAAACGTCAGCCATCAAGTATGAATCATGATAGTCTCCCATCGTTTTACACTCTAACTTCTGCCATGCTTCTTGAGCATGCTGGTAATCAGAATCACTGATGTCCTTTCCTCTCAGGCTAGAAAAGAACGCGCCTTTAGGCGGAAGTGTATCTTCGTCAAACCTTTCCCAACTGTTCATGTACTCATAAGGGTAAACGCCCTTTCTAACAAGAGTTGGGTCAAAATATTCTTCCGTTATTGGGCAGGATTTTAAGGACGACGACAATGACTCTAATGAACCCATCATGTGCTGCATAGAGTCATAAAAAGACATGTTATTTAAAGTGAAACACATGTACTTTTCTGATGACTGTGCAATGCATGACACCCTAAAGGCGTCGGTTACTGCTTGCATTATAAGGTGAGAGTCGTAACCTCGCAAGTTATGAAAGAATACAGGCAGCTTCCATGTCTTTGGTTCAAACTTTAGTTGAAGATTGCATTTACTATGTGCTGCTCCTCTGAACTTCCCACTAATGTGATCATGGTCTCTTACTGTTGGATTCGCTGCGTCTGATGAGAGGCCTAAACCACAAATCCAACAGTGAGTGGCTGAGTCATATTGTTGTTGGTCTTCAGGCGTCATCATGATTTCAGATAAATTCAGATTATTAGAACAGTCATTACGCACTTGCTGCATGCGTTCTAAGAAATTTTCTGCAGCATCAGGCCCTCTATATAATTCTGGTGTTGAATGAGCGCCATCCGACCTAACAATGATGAAAGCAAATGAACAAATCTGATGATTACTCACTAAGGCTGTTTTTGGAAGTTTCTGTGGGGTTGGCCCTTCATAAGGAACAATAAGCGACTCGAAGTCTGCGTAAACTACGTATGGACTTGTTTGCAGTCGCTTCCAGTTCTTAAAACTAACTTTTGATCCAGGTGGGGGCGTAATTAGTTCTGTCTTACAGTCTACAGAACTTTTACAATGTTTTTTTATGTTCAAGCGCGGCTGGAACGGATGGCATTCTTGTTAAACATTTTCTACAGAATTCTTGTTTGCGCCTTTGTTTTGAAGTATGCTGCATTAGTCTACTCATTGTTCGTATCAATGTGTAATGCGGTAGCCCTGCTGGTGAAAACACCAGTAGTAAGTCCACATGGCTTTTGCCTGGTTCGCCAATCGTTGGACTGTTCTTGGACACTTTAATCGGTTGTAGATTTGTTTCTTCATCCCATGTGTAGACATTAACAGTTATTGGTTTGTTTTGTTCTTCAAACTGATCAATTTTGTCCACGCTAACAGGAAAGGATATTCCACTAAAGTTAAGATCATTGGTGTAAGGGTGATAGTTAGACACTCTCTCTGCGTTTTTGCCGACGTGATGCAGCCTAGCAAGAACACACCACATAAAACATTTGTTGTCTGTATTCTTTATGTTTAGAACTGCTCTTTTTGCAACTAATGCTGGGGTAGTGAAATGTAAGACTTGCCTACAATCGGCGCATACAGAGAACAGGAAAATGTGTGTTCTGGCTCAACTGCTCTCAACCAGTTTCGAGCGGTTGACCCCAGAACACACATTTTCCTGTTCTCTGACAAGTAAGACTTCAACAATGAATTAAAAATGATAATCCATCACACATTCTCTTTCAATAACCAAAAAAATAACGATTATCTACAAACATACATACTGTGTAGGATTATCCGTTTTCAATACTAATTTACTAAACTTTTCAGATTTCAGTTTTTGCTTAATCCTGTGTTTTTCTTGATCGTTTTCAATAACATCATTTTCACGCAAACATTCTTCACTACAGTCTTTAAAAACTTTGCATAACAGACAGACAGACACGAGGGCAGTGGTAGGGCTGAAACCTGATCACTTAATTTATGCTCTGCTAGGGTTTTACGCCTTGGCAGGCGGGCGCTTTCTGTTCTGGGTCAGCCTGTCCTCAACTAGTTTTCGGACGGGCTGACCCCAGAACCCGTGTTTTTACGTTCTCTGACAAGTAAGACTTCAACAATGAATTAAAAATGATAATCCATCACACATTCTCTTTCAATAACCAAAAAATAACGATTATCTACAAACAAACATGTGGGAAGTGAAAAACAGGTCACAAAAACAATCATTTTTTACATGCTACAATTTTAAAAACAACTACAAATTATAATAATAAACTTACCTTAAATGTCTTGTGAATCCTCTGCTACAGTGTCAATGCTTTTTTTATGTAGAAATACGTCACAGAACTTGCTTTCCGGTGGCCGCCTGAAAGGCAGCCTAAAAAAGTGGGAGTTGACAACTCGTCAGATGAATCACCTCCCTGCATTTGTTTTAAAGTTGCTTTCAACTCCTTGACTTCCTTTTCTACTTCATCAATTTCCATTTCAACAGTTGTTAAGAGTTCGGTTTGCAAACGCAGTCTTTCTTTTATCTTCCTTCTATTTGTTTTTATTTTTCCCAATTCAGTTTGTTTTTTATGTATCCTTGCTCTTAGTTTTGTTTTTGAAACTGTCTGTGAATTTGCAACAGTTGCTAAATAATTATAAACACGATTAATGCAAGGATTAATCTTCACTTGAGAAGTAGAAGGCTGTTCAGGCAGAGCAGTAGCAGGTTCAGTTTCCATTTTTTTGACTACAACCTAGCTGCAAGGGTTTAAATATTACTGACAAACAAAGCACTCCATCATTTTTTTAAACTTAGTAACATTACTACTTACCTAACATTGCACCACATATTGCAATACATATGTCTTTCCTGTCCGACTCTCTCTTAACTTCCTGTCACGGTCAGAGCAATCTTGTCACGCTTCCCATGTTCGAAAACCAAAGCGTGACAGGAAGTTTCAACTGAGCATGACAAAGCCGAACTCTACTGTGACTTGGTCGAGACACTGTGCTCGCAGCTAATTACAGGACGTATCAGGTGGCAACAGGCACAGTGGTCCGTGTGGCTCCTGTGATACCTGTAATTATCTGACTGCAACCTCCGCGGGGCGGGCTCGCGTCCAAACATTTTTGCTGGCAGCAGTAAAGAATATGCCCACCCCCACCCCCGCATGCACACACTCAAGTCACCCCAAGTCACTTCTAAGTTCTTACTCAAGTTCTTACTCAAGTCGTCCTCAAGTCATCCTCAAGTTCTTACTCAAGTCACTTCTAAGTTCTTACTCAAGTCATCCTCAAGTCACCCCAAGTCACTTCTAAGTTCTTACTCAAGTCATCCCCAAGACACCTCAAGTTCTTAACTTAAATCGCCTCAAGATTGTAATTAAGTCATCCTTTAAGTACAACCAAGTTCTTATTCAAGTTATCTTATAATTATCAGAAAAAAACAATACAATCTATGTTTTTGTCTTAAATAGTAGATGTCTAATATAGTACACACACGCCTCAAAAAACGCATCATCGTTGAGGATGTCTTGCTCAGCGTCCTTGGTGCGAGATCGGTCAGCATAGATCTTAATGAAGTTCTTACATCGTAAGCAACCGCATTGATTACAATTCTGGTCTATGGAAATGTCTTTTATAGACTCCATGTCTTTATTTATTGACTCCATCATTTTAAACAAATAATAATCCGCCATGATCTATTTTTATCAAAAAAACAAAAAATTTTAAAATTAAGTTCTTAAAATATTATTGCATTTGAAATGGATCAAAATGATCTTTTGGTGTTGGCGGTTCTGGCATGCTTTTGTGTTCGGCTTCTGTATTTAGTGGTTGAGATTTTTTTGGCTGCTTCGGTTTTTGGTGTTGTTGTTTATATATTTTATAACCGTAATAACCACCCCCAGCAGCAATGCCGCCAAAAATGACAATTGCTTTAAGTACAATATTCCATGAAGACTTTGGTGGCATAGGTCTTGAATCAACTTGTTCTGGCGTTTTTATAGCCGGTGTTGAAACAACTGGCTGCGGCTCTAGCACTTTTTCATTATGGGCTATAGTCTGTGATTGTAACATTAATTTTCTTTGTTTGTTCCACTCTGCTACTCTTTTTCCTGCTGCAACACGCCCAGGATGCTTTTTACTGGCCACTTTCTCCACCGGATTCTGCTGATTTTCTGGCTCGGTCATTTTTAAGAGAAACAAAATCTATATGATTAAAAGTAATTAATCCTATGATTAGCGGCAATAATCTGGGATTGAAACTGTAATTTATTTTGTTTGTTCCACTCTGCTAATTTTTTTCCTGCTGCAACGCCCCCAGGCTTTTTACTGGTCACATTCTCCACCTGATTCAATGTTTTCTGATTCTGCTGATTTTCTGGCTTGGTCATTTTTAAGGGAAACAAAATCTATATGATTAAAAGTAATTAATCCCACGATTA
Organism: Conus ventricosus; assembly: GCA_018398815.1. Taxonomy (NCBI): domain Eukaryota; kingdom Metazoa; phylum Mollusca; class Gastropoda; order Neogastropoda; family Conidae; genus Conus; species Conus ventricosus. The sequence continues at coordinate 68,627,853 of CM031614.1, forward strand.
GCGGCGACAATAATGTTCCAAATCTGTAATACAGATCACATCCTAGAGACTCTAATGACTTTGCTTAAACTGGATCCTGCGTTAAATCATACATAAAGTCTTGTTCAGAATCAATAGGCGCAAATTTACTTACTAGTTTAGTGTACAAACTAAGAACCGTTTGCCCGACGCTTTTCACCATTCTCGACCCTAGTTGCGCTTCATACCTGTTGTGATACTTTACAATGTCTTGTGGCGACATCTGTTGAATCTGTTCTATGCTGAATTCATTTCCGAGGAACTGTTTTGTTTTTCCACATGCTGCCAAAGAATACAGTATTTCATTTTTTGGCATAATATCTTGGTCATTAACTTGATCATTTGTAATCATAAGTTCAGGAAGGTTTAGGCTGCCCTGTAGCTGTAGCAGATCGTCGCCGTTCATGTTTTTTTATTAATTATAATTATTTTATTTTTAAAAATGAGCACCGAAAAAACTATTACCAACCTTGTATACCATTCTGCTGTTATTGGACGCCTAAGTGTAGGATACACAATGCTTGGTAAAAGCCTGTTAAAAATTAAACCAGCAGATCTTTGCAAACTAGATTTTGAAGACTTGGCAAAGCTAATCGCTGTTATTACAGCTTCATTTGCTACGAAAGATTTTTTAGTTAAGCAAGGAATAATTCCTGACAGTATCAATATGTAAAATTAAAAAAAATACATTTATAAAAAATGGCTTCACTCGTAATGATGATAGGTGGTGCTGTGGTTAATGCGCTTGCTTTTAGCGGAAGTAATTACGCATTTAGTAAACTGTGGGATGACGGCGAGAGAAAAAGACATAACAAAGCTATGGAGCAACTAGCTGCAGCACAAGATTCCTATGAAAAGCAGAGAATTGAGCAGTTGGATTTTATTAACGACAAACTGAAAAAACAGGGACATGCAGCTTACACATTTAAAGATGTTGATCAAGCAATAAAAGAGTATTATCTTGTAACAGGCAAACCAATCGAGACATTGCCCCCACCAAAATTCAGCGACTTTTATCATCCATCAGAAAACAAAAGATGCAAGAAATCGCGTTTATTGTCTTTGGCATGACCGTTGTGTATTTTGTTGCACATAATATTGGCTGAATAAAAAATGAACAAAATCTATTATTCACCAAAAGGATATTGGAAGGGAATAACAGCAATCAAAAAGCTAAACCAAGCAGCTGGAGTCAGTGAACAAACAGCAAAAGAATGGTTATCTAAACAAGCGATTTGGCAAATTTATTTACCAGCGCCTAAACGAATACAGAGACCACACTTTGTGAATACAACGCCAAACGACACCCATCAAATGGACCTTCATATATTTACCTCATGATACGATTAGACGAAAAAGATTTAAGTACGCACTCACAGTCATTGACATAGCATCAAGATACAAAGATGCGGAACCATTAACGCAAAAGAGTGCTTCTGCTGTTGCTGTTGCTATACAACTGATATACCAACGAGGCCCTTTAACTTACCCTCGCATGATTCAAGTCGATGAAGGAAAAGAATTTTAAAGGCCAAGTGAATCAATTATTGTTGAAACATAGAGTTACCATTAAAAGAGGCATTCCAGGAGTTCACAGATCACAGGCTTTAGTTGAAAACTTTAACAAACAGTTAGCTGAAAGACTTTTTTCCTACCAGTATCACAGAGAGCTTATTGACAATTCTCGCAACACAGAATGGGTTAGAAGACTGCCCTCAGTTCTACGTGCAATGAATAATGAAGAATTTAAATTAACAGGGCTAAAACCAGTACAAGCAATCAAAAACAAACAATAAATGTTGCTGAAGACTCCAGTTCATCCAGCAAACTATTACCGTTTGGTTTAAAAGTAAGGTACCTTTATTTACCAGGGGAAGCAGAAGGGGACACTCGCATCAGGGCAACCGATCCAGTTTGGAGTGTTGATCCATATGAAATAAAAAGAATTGTAAAAATGAATCCGCCCGTGTATTATTTACGAGAAACTGACACAACAAAACAACCGGCTCCTCAAGATCTTTTGTGAAGGAAGAACTGCAGATAATTCCGCCAGACACAGTTCCGCTTAATTAATTTACGTAAATATATTTGAGTCTAAAATGGAAGCTCAGAAGGAAGCGCAGAATGATACAAGAATGATAAATGAAAAGACCTTGGAATTGATGCGGGAATTTTTTGATTTGAATTCTGCTATTAGGGCAACATTTGCGAGGACTCATCAGCACATGGCAATACATCCAGATTACCTACAACCCAAAATCCCAAATTTTGATTATCAAAAATGGGATAAAGAATATCTTGAAATAATAAAAAAAATTCGAGCACATCAAGCAAACATGAGAAAAATTTTGGATGAATTGGATATTGATGCGATTGAGCTTATAGATAAACTTCAGGAAAAATATAAACCCGAACCCGCGGACGAAGAAGATATATAATTATGCCGTTCTCCAGTGCCCAATTGCATATGAAAACTCTGGATTAACAAATACTCGTTTTGTGTTTGTTCTATCTAATGACTTCTTTGTTACAACAGTTGTGTTGATCTCATGTAGATTAGATCTTTGTTTTACGTTGTCATGATGAAAAGTATGTTTATTGAACAATGCTTCTTTGTAGTTGTCATGTGATATGTTTGACTGCACAACACTGCGAGATATTCCTTTGCTTTCTTAATGGTTTTTCCCTCCTGGCTCGAAATACTGTACATTTTCGACCTTAAACCAATAAACTCCTTATAGCTTAATCACCCCTCCAGATAATTCATCCTTCATCTTTCCTAAAACCTTCTTATTAGTAATTGAATGCAAAGGTGAATCTTAGGATAATCAGATGTGTCGTACCATCCCGCATGCCCTTTAGCTACTTCTATTTCCATGTCTTTATAGATGTCTTCAGTGGGGATATCTATAACAAAACTATCTGTATCTGTGAAAAAGTACTTTGGACTCTGGATACAAGGTTTAAAGTAGTCATAAAGAAATTCTAACATCAAAAGCTTTGATAATTCTAAAACAGTAAACCCAATAAATACAGGCTTGTCCAATGTGACTTCTTTTTTTTCAACATTATGCCAAAAAGCTGATCATGAAATCTTCTAAAGTCCTGATAATTAGGTTTTGAAGTCAGCTTAATTGCTTCGTTCTCTTTGGTGACCAATCTGACATCTTTACGCTTGTGTGGATTTTTCATAGTCTTTCCGAAACAGCTGTTGTTCATCAGCTTGAAAAAGTCTTTTTCTGAAGCATCTGTGGATTTAGTTCTAAGATCAGTGTTCTTCATGATGTATGGTTTCATGAACTGTTCTTGATCAAAAGCAATTATACGATGAACTGCTCTCAACTTCAAACCATGTCTTAAATAAAATTGTAGAAGTCTGTAATGACAGACATAATTAATTTTACCTCGAAGATTAGGCACAAGTTTAGGCGGCTCTGTTTTCGCCATCTTTAGGCTTTCTGCTGCTAATGGGTAGTCATTATGTAGGTCATGGAGTTCCTGAGGATATTCTAAATCAACTTCTAGAATGAAACCACGCTGTTGATCTGGCGTCAAACTGCCCAACCACTTTAATACCCCTTGAATATTTTTCAGATCGTCGTATGTGCGCATTTTAAAGTTACGTAATGGAAGTGATTGCGCCATAGCCCAACCATACAGATTGTTTGCATCTAAATACATGAGATAGTTAGACCTTTTACTCGAATCATAATCATCTAGGTATTTGTTGTTTGCTTTACAGTAATGATGCGACGCCATACTAATTCCTCCACGCAATCCGTTTTCAATCATCTGAATCATTGGTAAATCAGACAATAAATCAATCTGTACTCCAGTAAATTTTAAGAAAGCGTCCCACTCATCCCGGGCGTAGAAATGTAATGCGCGGGATCCAGGCTATAATGTTTCATGCAGGTCTTTCTAAAATTTTTCAAAGACGTCCGCCAACAAACAAACGTCAGCCATCAAGTATGAATCATGATAGTCTCCCATCGTTTTACACTCTAACTTCTGCCACGCATCTTGAGCATGTTGGTAATGGGAGTCGCTGATTTCCTTTCCTCTAAGGCTAGAAAAGAACGCGCCTTTAGGTGGAAGTGTATCTTCGTCAAACCTTTCCCAACTGTTCATGTACTCATAAGGGTAACCGCCCTTTCTAACAAGTGTTGGGTCAAAATATTCTTCCGTTATTGGGCAGGACTTTAAGGACATAGCCAGCGACTCTGATGAACCCATCATGTGCTGCATAGAGTCATAAAAAGACATGTTATTTAAAGCAAAACACATGTACTTTTCTGATGACTGTGCAATGCATGTTATGTTAAAGGCGCTGGTTACTGCTTGCATTATAAGGTGAGAGTCGTAACCTCGCAAGTTATGAAAGAATATAGGCAGCTTCCATGTCTTTGGTTCAAACTTTAGTTGAAGATTGCATTTACTGTGTGCTGCTTCTCTAAACTTTCCACTAATGTGATCATGGTCTCTTACTGTCGGATTTGTTGCTTCTTCACTGTTAGACATTAGTTCTAAACCACAATACAACAATGTGTGGCTGATTTATACTGTTCTTGGTCTTCAGGCGTCATTATGATTTCAGATAAGTTTAGATTATTAGAACAATCATTGCGCACTTTCTGCATGCGTTCTAAGAAGTATTCTGCAGCATTTGGCCCTCTATACAATTCTGGTTCTGAATGGACACCATCCGACCTAACAATGATGAAAGCATAGGAGCAAATCTGATGATTACTCACTAAGGCTGTTTTTGGAAGTCTCTGTGGGGTTGGCCCTTCAAAAGGAACAATGAGCGATTCAAAGTCTGCGTAAACAACATATGGGCTCGTTTGCATCCGTTTCCAGTTCTTAAAACTAACTTTACTGCCTTCTGGGGGCGTAATTAGTTCTGTATTTACAGTCAACTGGGCCGATACAATGTTTCTTATGTTCGCTTGCGGCTTGAACAGATGGAATTCTTGTTAAACATTTTCTGCAGAATTCTTGTTTGCCATAATTTTTTGTAGTATGCGCCAATAATCTACTCATTGTTCGTATCAATGTGTAATGTGGTAGCCCCGCTGGTGAAAACATCAGCAGTAAGTCCACATGGCTTTTGTCTGGTTCGCCAATCGTTGGACTGTTCTTGGACACTCTGATGGGCTGTAGATTTGTTTCCTCATCCCAGGTGTAGATATTAACAGTTATTGGTTTGTTTTGTTCTTCAAACTGATTAATTTTGTCCACGCTAACAGGAAAGGATATTCCGCTAAAGTTAAGATCATTGATGTAAGGGTGATAGTTAGACACTCTCTCTGCGTTTTTGCGGGCGTAATGCAGCCTTGCGAGAACACACCACATAAAGCATTTGTCGTCTGTATTCTTTATGTTTAGAACTGCTTTTTTTGCAACTAATGCTGGGGGCAGTGGAATGTAAGACTTGCCAACAATCGGCGCATACTTAGCCTGTTTTAATCTGATCTCTAAGACTTCGCCCTCTGACCAACCAGAGCCTCTCATTTTGGCTTCTTCAGCAGCCACATCAAACTGTGTAAGCAGCTGGTCTGCCCACCAGGTGTTAAGTCATTATGAGAAAGAATAACCTGCTGTTTAGTCGAGACCCAGACTTCTAGATTTTTTTCATTTATTGTTATATAGTCGATTAAAACAGCTGACATTACTTTAACTGGCGGGTCTATTGTTAGTTTACTTGGAACTTGAGAAATTGCATGTACAACGCTTGCCCGTACGCTTGCTGAATCAATGACATCTAGACTGATATCATTTAAAGCTTTTGATAAATCTTCTTCCTTAAGCATTGCTTCAAAAAAATTCGTCTGGACCTTCATATATCTTATCCATGCTGATTTCTTTTCTAACTCAAAATATTTTATTTAAATTAAAAAAAATACTTAAACAGAATCAATATCGACGGTCTTTTTGTGCTTGGACTCATAAACTAAAGTATAAACACCCTTTGGCGTTGTTAATGTGAGCTGTTTAGAACAGAGTTTAATGTTTCGTTACTTTTTTTAAACATTCCTTTTTTATCTGCTCGGGGTCTGGCTTTTGAGAAAAAGTTGTCCTTGCCTTTCTTTGAAGATCAAACTTTTGTCTTTTGTAGTCATCAAAATCAGCCTGTAAACGACTAAAATTCTTCATCTGTGATGTTTGAGTCAGCTAGTGCTTTATTTATTATCAGTTTGAACGAACTAAGTTAGCTGTTATTAGTTGAACCATAGCTGTGTGCTTTTGGAGTTTAGTTTTTAATTTTTGCTGGCTGTACTTACAACTAATGAGCACAGGCCAAAAGCTAAAGACAAACCGCCTAGAGGTAAAGCTGCGAGTGCGCCTAAGCCTGTTGCTAAAAGGCCTACACTCGTTCCTGCCGATACAGCACTAATAGTCGATGCTCCAGTATACATAGGTAACAGCATTAAAAGCAGCAGAATACCTTCGTTTGGTTTTGCTGTATTTTGAAAGGTCCTGCTCTAGTTTTTGTTGCATTTGTGTAATGTTAGTTAATCTGAAGGTTTTTATGTCAGGGGTTTCTACTATCCCTTCTTTTGGCGGCCCGGGTGCTGTAGGTACTTTTGGATAATGCTGAACAGACATGCTTTTTAAAATAAAAATAATTTAGTAATGTATATCTTTTAATCTGTTATCTTCAATATTTAGCTGCGCATCATATATTAAAAACAAATACACATTAAGTGGTTTATTCGGCCTCTTTTTCTTTATCAGTTTGAATGTTTATTATGTCTCTAACAGTTCTCCCGCTTCCATGTAACTGATTATCCTCCGTTGACCTTAGGTCAATCCATAAACCGTATTTCGTCGTTAAATAATGATCAAGTCTAAACGCTGTGAAGATGTAGATCTTTAGACACAAGGTCAACTGTTGGATTTCTACACCTCCCGCCTCCAAACAGTTTTCTTATTTCATCAAAATGCTGATAAGGTTTAAGCCCGCTAGCGTAGATTTGGTTAGGACTACCCTCAATTGTACATTGCACTTTTGTTATTTTAGGATTAATAAAATTTTCAGTTTGTCTTTTGAATGGTTCTTCATTTTCACACAGCAATAAAAATCCTTTAAGCGATCTTGCTGTGGCACTAAAACTAAAATTCCATATAGTGTCTGCCCTGCTTTTAGGATATTTAGAATGATGAATCACTCTTTCGTAATATAATGCTAATTTTGACTGATATTGTTGCTGGATCACCTCGCTAAGTTAGGGTTGCTAACGATGTCAAACTCTAACGAGATGTCAGAAATGCTGTACTTTGCTTCGGTGTCTGTAGATATAATAACATAAATTTGTAGTCATTAAAAGTTAGTTCATATGACAATCTGTCTTTTAATGCCCCTGAAAGTATGGGGCATGCGCTTTTAACAACTCAAAATCTAAGGGTATGGAAAAGCGATTACCATACGCATAACTTACAGCTACATACCTTTTGCCGTCTTTAGCATCTTCAGCGCCTATTCTATGTTTTAGTGCACTTCTTATTTCGATTCCTTGAAACGCAAGATCAGCCCTTTCGTTCCCGGTTATCCATAGATCAAAATAGGTTAAAAATATGTCTGCATTATGTAAAGAAAATATTTCTTGTCCCTCAAGTTTTATAGAAATTTCTTAACGATTGCCCGCCCCAGATTCTGGACAACTGTCCTGTTTGGGTCTGTTGTTGATTCGAGTTCTATTTTGAAAGTAAGTTGCGCAGAGCCTGGCACAATCACTTCATCCGCTCCTAGGTCTGGAAATTTGACAGTAAAGAATTTGATCCGCATCAATAGTATATGGATTATTTGGAACAGTAATATTCCGCTTATTTCCCTTCACGCCAAAGGGTTCTTTCAGTCTTCTATGTGGGTCAAGAATCGAGCCATATGCTTGTGACATTTTTTTATAAAAACAAAATAAAAAAGTTAATTATTTAAAAACATGGCAGGCATTGAAGATGAAGATTATGATTTTAATCCTGGAGACGACATGAGTGATTCCCCTTGGGAGCAGCATCGCTCAGCGCTCTCATTGCATGATGAATTAGAAGGGTGCAAAGGCGTGAATTAACAGAAAGTAAGGTCAGATCATTACACCAAAGTTTAGGACTAGAACCTCCCGAAACTATATACCCTGATGATTTGAACTAGAAAAAAAACCATTTGTTTGTGAGAAACGACAAAGGAGAACGTTTTCAGCTTACATTTAAACGAGACCCATCAAGGTTTGTAGGCATGACTACAATTAAACAAAACCTCAGTGTGAGCGAACGGAATCGCCTTGGCTTTACTAAACCAAAATTAGATGAGGAGGCAGTTGCTAAACTTCAAAACACACTACAAGAACTCCCAACAGATAGCCAAATACAAAACATGGAACTTAAAGATTTAAATCAACCAGCAGACAAAATAATAAATACAATAGAAGCAGAAACCAGTTTATCAGAAGAAACAGCATTAAAAACTATACTCGAACCACGGCTACCTGATAGAGAATTAGAAGCCCTTGATCGTGCTTTAAGAACCATCCGAGGGGAATTATTAAACAATTTTGCAAAACTGAGTTAAAAAGATGAGGAGATAAAAAGAGAAAAAGAAAAACTCGTTGAGGCTGATGACGCCAACTTAGGACTTGATATTAAAGAAAGAATAACCCAAAGACTAAAAAATCTTGAGAACAAAAATCAGCAAGAGTAGAAGCGTTGTCTACTAACCGAGAAGACTTACGAACTCAAGTGAGCAGAATAAGAGAAACTATCCAAAGAATTTTATATGAAGACACAACGCTAGCAGAACGAATACGAACACTGTTTAGAGAGCAGGGAGTCACATTAGCAAGCGTTATAACAGCCTTAGGATTTGCAATAAGTACACTGGTGTTGGCTATTACAGGCGGCGGTGGTCAAAGTCCAGTGCCTCCACCACCATCGCCTCCATCACCACCTGATAAATCATGGGTAAAAAAACAGCTTGATCATCTTGCGAGTTTATTAAAAAAATTAGCCGGTAAAGCTATAGACTCTTTACCTGGTATATTAGGGAGTATCGTTAGCTGGCTTTTGTCTACTGCAAGCAAAGTAGTTGGCTTTATGGCCGAGCACTTATGGGCATTAGTTCTCTTAATAGTTGGATTACTCTTTAGTAAAATAAAGAAGGAGTAATCCTAGGCCAGTTAATACAGCAACAATTGCTGTCTTTTCATTTTCATGGTCATTATTTTTTTCGACTTCGCGGTCTTCAATGGCCTTTGGGATTGGATGACTTATTCTTGGGGGGTCGGCTTGTTTTTTTATTGTTTGTAATATTACAGGCTCAGAATTTATGTCGTTTTTTCCGATCTTCTGTTCATTGCCTGCCACAAGGATTTCATTATTGTAGTTTATTATTGTACCTATCTGGAGTCTGAGGTCAGAAGGCAGCATTTATAAATCAGTGCCAACAACAAAGTCTACTTACGATCTTGCGAATTGTAAAACATTTTGGTACCTTTTAATACTTGAAGGCAAATCAACTGTAGAATTAATGGCGTCCTCTAAATTTGCCAAGTACTGTTGTTGTGCATCAAAACCAGTAGAAGGATCAGTTATGCTCGATCTTGCCTGTGCTTGTGAACCTAGCAAACACCAAACGTAAGTACGAATAGAGTCGTTTATTCGTTCTATTCCTGCTTTAGTTAGGCCCTTAGAAGTGTCCAAGATAAATGTTGTCCATGCTGTTTTATGCTCTTGCTCTATGGACCCGAGGTGAACGCCTGTGCCTGAAGAGAAAAATGTGTAAGGAGGATGCCAGTCATAGTTATACTTTCTGTGCACGCCCCAAAAATAAAGGGTGCCTAAGCCATGATTAAGATCCAACTTTTGTCTAAAGTCTGTCTTAACATTAATATTGAATTCGCTACAGATCCTTTCAAAAGCCTTCATGTCTATTCTGTTGCTGAATGGATTAAAACGGTTTGTCATTTGGTAATGGCGCTTGCAGTTCAGTCAAAATACGTCTGAAGGTGTAATAAAAATGAAATCTGTACACTGACCTCACCAAAGGATCAGGATGATTTAGATGATCGGCATACGACACTCCACACCCAGCTGATGCACAAAACACAGCAAAGTTTAACTGGTTCTGATAAAACTGCATCGGATGACTGAACCACATTTTTGCGATGTAGTCTTTTTAATAGGAGGGTTAAGATATTTGTCCAATGGAGTACTCACCTTTACTTGAAAGGCGTCAGACTGAGTCACAGAAATGTTGAGGGTATCAGTTGCTATATTTTTATGATTGTAGTGCGGCCCAACAGAATATTTTGCATTAGTATATTTGAATGCGTCATTTTTAATTTGTTTTAAAAAATGTTTGTAACAATAACAACCCAAGACCGTCCTTCGTTTTTAGAACATGCTGTTAAGAACGATTGCGGAACCAAAATGTTCGCACTCCATGAAATTTTTTACAAAGTCGTATGGTTCAATATAAGTGAAACCAAAGAAAATAATAAGATTCTAAAAGTTGACAAAACAGGGACCAAAGTTAGCCAGTTAACAATACCTGATGGATATTACGGGTTTTGCTCACTAAAAGAAGCAATGAGTAACTTCGACATTACTCTCAAACTTAACAATGCAAATTTGAAAACAATGTTAGCATTCAAGCCTGAAGAAGAAGCAGGTTACTATTTTGATAAAGAGCTAGCTAAAATGTTAGGCTTTGCGGCTGGCAATCATAGATTTAGAGTTACACCGAGCAAAACTACTTATGAGGGGAAAGTCCGCTCGATCTTGCATTACATCATTACTCTATGTTCATTTGGATGAGCTAAGCACTGATGAAAACTTATATGATGGAAGGCCCTCAACTGTTTTAAGAGCTCTTCTGTCAGGGAAAGCTGCATATTGCGATTATGAAATTATACAATTCCCTAATTTACAGTTTAAAAGATTACCATGTGGGAGGGTCAGATCATTTAATATAAAGATCACAGACAAAACAGGGAAAGTCGTAAAATGTGATAACCTGCACATCGTTTTGGAAATAAAATAATAAAACTGTACTAAAAAATAATGTCGCGTGGGCCAGAAGAATCGGGAGTTACATTAGCGCCTGTGAGGTATATAACTTTAGAATTAAAAGACCTTGCAGACGTTGTGGACTTTGAACAGAATGGTGAGATAGGCGCTTTGTATGGTTTTGAGTACACTAAAGATGGTGATTATAAACTCAAAGAGGTTGGCGACAACAAAAGGTTTCCTAAACTAGAACAACTACGCAATCTAGAAGCAAATAATGCTGGCCAGTATGAATATAAAATAGTTCGAAAACCTGACCTCAAATGGCACTTAGAACCATATTTAGAATGGGACATAAAATTTGAATTCATAAGCCCATTTACATTTTTTAGCCGTCAAAAAAGTTTCAGAAAAGCATTCAACTCTGGCCCTTTACATGTAAGTCTTATGCCAGAGGACAATAGTCGGAAAGAGATTGAAATAACGCCGTATGGGAATAAACAGTACATCCTCCGCAGAAGAGAAGCGGTTTTAAAGGAAGCTTCTACAAAATTACAGTTCATTCCGCGCATGAAATTAGGAGACGCGTTCACAATGATATTTGAAATTTCTGTCTTAACAGATGAGGCAAGAAATGGAGCTGTGGGCGTCAGTGACGTACTAATGAAAGGAATTCTTATTAGCTGGCAAAACTTAGACGTTGACAGTCTTAAAGTTACCATCGTCGTTCTTCACAATGGCGAGGATATTAAGGTCATAACAACCAGCGACAAAATCAATATTAGTCTAAATAGAAACAATCTTACAGAACTAAATTGGATTAATCTTACACATTTAAACCTTATAGGTTTTTTTTATACTGACCAAGTTTTGACAGAGAGTATGATAAACATAATAACTGGATTAAAATTAAATTCTGTTATAAAACTATGGAGCAGTTAAACTTTATGACAAAAACTCCTCATTGTTCATTGATTTGTGGACAAACTGGTTGTGGAAAAACAATATTTGTCCTCGACCTATTACAAACAGTTTATCGCTATAATTTTGATTATATTGTAATTTTCTGTCCAACGCTTGAATGGAACAAAACATATCATGATAGAAGGTTTATATGGACGGATGACGACGTATATTTAGTTGATCCTAGCAATAAACTGAGTGAGTGTTTAGAACTCTTTTATAGACTGTTTAAATGAATGCAGACACTATTTATTATAGATGACTGTTCGGCAGAAAGAGACATAGTAAAAAAGAGAAACACTTTGGCAAAACTAGCCTTCAGCGAAAGACATGCTGGAATAAGTGTGTGGATTTTATGTCAAAAATATAACACAGTTTTAAAAGACTTTAGAGAGCAGTTAAAAACTGTAGTTTTATTCCACATGAAAGACAGAAACTCATTTGATGAATGTTTGTGTGAACATGATGTTATTGAAAACGATCAAGAAAAACACAGGATTAAGCAAAAACTGAAATCTGAAAAGTTTAGTAAATTAGTATTGAAAACGGATAATCCTACACAGTATGTATGTTTGTAGATAATCGTTATTTTTTTGGTTATTGAAAGCGAATGTGTGATGGATTATCATTTTTAAATCATTGTTGAAGTCTTACTTGTCAGAGAACAGGAAAATGTGTGTTCTGGGGTCAACCGCTCGAAACTGGTTGAGAGCGGTTGAGCCAGAACACACATTTTCCTGTTCTCTCATACTTAGCCTGTTTTAATCTGATCTCTAGGACTTCGCCCTCTGACCAACCAGAGCCTCTCATTTTGGCTTCTTCAGCGGCCACATCAAACTGTGTAAGCAGTTCGTCTGCCCAACCAGGCGTTAAGTCATTATGAGAAAGAATAGTCTGCTGTTTAGTTGAGACCCAGACTTCTAGATTTTCTTCATTTATTGTTATAATTATAGTCGATTAAAACAGCTAACATTACTTTAACTGGCGGGTCTATTGTTAGTTTACCTGGAACTTGAGAAATAGCATGAACAACGCTTGCTGGTACGTTTGTTGGATCAATGACTTCTAAATCAATATCATTCAGTGCTCTTTACAAACGCTCATCCTTAAGCATTCCTTCAAACAATTCGTCCGGTCCTTCATATATCTTATCCATGATGTGTTTTCTTTCTAACTCTATTTATTTAAATAAAAAAAAATACAACGACTCCCAAAGTCGTCTTAATCAAAATCAATATCGACGGTCTTTTTGTGCTTGGACTCATAAACTAAAGTATAAACACCCTTTGGTGTTGTTAATGTGAGCTGTTTAGAACAGAGTTTAATGTTTCGTTTACTTTTTTTAAACATTCCTTTTTTATCTGCTTGTTGTCTGGCTGTTGAGAAAAGTTGTCTTTGCCTTTCTTTGAAGATCAAACTTTTGTCTTTTGTAGTCCTCAAAATCAGCCTGTAAACGACTAAATTCTTCATCCGTGATGTTTGAGTCAGCTAGTGCTTTATTTATTGTCAGTTTGAAGGAACTAAGTTTAGCTGTTATTAGTTGAACCATGGCTGTGTGCTTTTGGAGTTTAGTTTTTATTTTTTGCTGGCAGTACTTACAACTAATGAGCACAGGCCTAGAGCTAAAGACAAACCACCTAGAGGAAAGCTACGGGTGCACCTACGCCTGTTGCTAAGAGACCTACACTCGTTCCTGCTGATAGAGCACTAATAGTCGATGCTCCAGTATTAACATATGTAACAGCATTAAAGGCAGCAGATACCTTCGTTTGGTTTTGCTGTATTTTGAAAGTCTTGCTCTAGTTTTTGTTGCATTTGTGTAATGTTGGTTAATCTGAAGGTTTTTATGTCAGGGCTTTCTATAGCAGCAGAGACGCCTACTATCTCTTCTTTAGGTACTCTCGGATAATGCTGAACAGACATGCTTTTTTTAAAATAAAAAAATAATTTAGTATTGTATATTTTCTAATCTGTTATCTTGAATATTCAGCTGCGCATCATATATTAAAAACAAATACACATTAAGTGGTTTATCGGCCTCTTTTTCTTTATCAATTTGAATGTTTATTATGTCTCTAACAGTTCTCCCCGCTTCCATGTAACTGATTATCCTCCGTTGACCTTAGGTCAATCCATAAACCGTATTTCGTTGTTAAATAATGATCAAGTCTAACGCTGTGAAGATGTAGATCTTTAGACACAAGGTCAACTGTTGGATTTCTACACCTCCCGCCTCCAAACAGTTTTCTTATTTCATCAAAATGCTGATAAGGTTTAAGCCCGCTAGCGTAGATTTGGTTAGGACTACCCTCAATTGTACATTGCACTTTTGTTATTTTAGGATTAATAAAATTTTCAGTTTGTCTTTTGATGGTTCTTCATTTTCACACAGCAATAAAATACCTTTAAGCGATCTTGCTGTGGCACTAAAACTAAAATTCCATATAGTGTCTGCCCTGCTTTTAGGATATTTAGAATGATGAATCACTCTTTCGTAATATATTGCTAATTTTGACTGATATTGTTGCTGGATCAGCCTCGCTAAGTTAGGGTTGCTAACGATGTCAAACTCTAACGAGATGTCAGAAATGCTGTACTTTGCTTCGGTGTCTGTAGATATAATAACATATTTGTGGTCATTAAAAGTTAGTTCATATGACAATCTGTCTTTTAATGCCCCTTGAAAGTATGGGGCATGCGCTTTTAACAACTCAAAATCTAAGGGTATGGAAAAGCGATTACCATACGCATAACTTACAGCTACATACCTTTTGCCGTCTTTAGCATCTTCAGCGCCTATTCTATGTTTTAGTGCATCTTCATTTTCGATTCCTTGAAACGCAAGATCAGCCCTTTCGTTCCCGGTTATCCATAGATCAAAATAGGTTAAAAATATGTCTGCATTATGTAAAGAAAATATTTCTTGTCCCTCAAGTTTTATAGAAATTTTCTTAACGATTGCCCGCCCCAGATTCTGGACAACTGTCCTGTTTGGGTCTGTTGTTGATTCGAGTTCTATTTTGAAAGTAAGTTGCGCAGAGCCTGGCACAATCACTTCATCCGCTCCTAGGTCTGGAAATTTAACAGTAAGAATTTGATCTGCATCAATAGTAGATGGATTATTTGGAACAGTAATATTCCGCTTATTTCCCTTCACGCCAAAGGGCTCTTTCAGTCTTCTATGCGGGTCAAGAATCGAGCCATATGTTTGTGACATTTTTTTATAAAACAAAATAAAAAGTTAATTATTTAAAAACATGGCAGGCATTGAAGGCAAAGAAGATTATGATGTTTTGGATCCTGGAGACGACATGAGTGAAACGGCTCCTTTAATACAGCATCGCTCAACGGCCTCAATGTGGCATGAATTAACAGAACCTAAGGTCATATCATTTTACAGAAGTTTAGGCCTAGAACATCCCGAATTTATAGCCCCTGATGATTTTGTAAAAGATGATGATGGCCGTTTGTATTTTAAAGACGAACGCGGAAAACGTTTTTCAGCTTACACATGAACGAAACCCATCAAAGTTTGTAGGTTTGAGTACAATTAACCAAAGACTTAAGGCAAAAGATCGAAATCGCCTTGGCATTCCTAAACCACCAAAATTAGATAGGGAAGCAGTTGCTAAACTTCAAAACATACAACAAGAACTCCCAACAGATCCCCAAATACAAAACATGGAACTTCAAGATTTAAATCAATCAGCAGATGAAATAATAAATGCAATAGAAGCAGAAACCAGTCTTTCAGAAGAAACAGCATTAAAAACTATACACGACCCCCCAATACCCGCGCGAGAATTAGAGGCCCTTGATCGTGCTTTGAGAACCATCAGAGGCGAATTATTAAACAATTTAGCAAAACTGAGTGAACTAAATGAGGATATAAAAAGAGAAAAAGAAAAACTCGTTGAGGCTGATGACGCCAACTTAGCGCCTGGAGTTAAAGAAAGAATAACCCAAAGACTAAAAGAACTTGAAGAACTGAGATTACTAAGAATAGAAGCGGCGTCTACTAACCGAGAACAATTACGAACTCAAGTGAGCAGAATAAGAGAAACATATCCAAAGAATTTTATATGAAGACACAACGCTAGCAGAAAGAATAAGAACACTGTTTAGAGAGCAAGGAGTCACATTAGCAAGCGTTATAACAGCCTTAGGATTTGCAATAAGTACACTGGTGATGGCTATTACAGGCGGCGGCGGTCAAAGCCCAGTGCCTCCACCGCCATCGCCTCCACCTGATAAATCATGGGTAAAAAAAACAGCTTGATCATCTTCCGGGTTTATTAAAAAAATTAGCCAGTAAAGCCATGGACGCTTTACCGGGTATATTAGGAGGTGTTGTTAGCTGGCTTTTGTCTACTGCAAGCAAAGTAGTTGGCTTTATGGCCGAGCACTTTTGGACATTAGTTCTCTTAATAGTTGGGTTAATATTTAGTAAGATAAAGACCGAGTAATCCTATGCCAGTTAATCCAAAAACAAGTGCTGTCTTTTCAGATTCATGGTCATTATTTTTTTTTACTTCTTCAACGGCCTTCGGGCTTTGGACCGCGGGGATTGGATGACTTATTCTTGGGGGTCGACTTGTTTGTTTACTGCTTGCAATATTACTGGCTCAGAATTTATTTCGTTTTTCCCAACCTTCTGTTCATTGCCTGCCACAAGGATTTCATTATTGTAGTTTATTATTGTTCCTATCTGGAGCCTGAGGTCAGAAGGCAGCATATATAAACCAGTGCCAACAGCAAAGTCTACTTTCGATCTTGCGTATTGGTAAAACATTTTGGTACCTTTTAATACTTGAAGGCAAATCAACTGTAGAATTAATGGCGTCCTCTAAATTTGCCAAGTACTGTTTTTGCGCGTCAAAGCCAGTAGAAGGATCATTTATGCTCGATCTCGTTTGTGCTTGCGAACCTAGCAAACACCAAACGTAAGTACGGACAGAGTCGTTTATTCGTTCTATTCCTACTTTAGTTAGTAGAAGTGTCTAAGATAAATGTTGTCCATGCTGTTTTATGTTCTTGCTGTATGGACCCGAGGTGAACAGCCGTGCCTGAAGAGAAAGATGTGTAAGGAGGATTCCAGTCATACTTATACTTTCTGTGCACGCCCCAAAAATAAGGGTGCCTAGACCATGATTAAGATCCGACTTTTGTCTAAAGTCTGTCTTAGCCTTAATATTGAATTCGTTACAGATCCTTTCAAAAGCCTTCATGTCTATTCGGTTGCTGAATGGATTAAACGTTTGTCATTTGGTAATGGTGCTTGCAGTTCAGTCAAAATACGTCTGAAGGTGTAATAAAAATGAAATCTGTACACTGACCTCACCAAAGGATCAGGATGATAAGTGATCAGCATACGACACTCCACACCCAGTTGATGCACAAAACACAGCAAAGTTTAACTGGTTCTGATAAAACTGCATCGGATGACTGAACCACACTTTCGCGATGTAGTCTTTTTTAATAGGAGGGTTGAGATATCTGTTTAATGGAGTACTCACCTTTACTTGAAAGGTGTCAGTCT
>CM031614.1:68650376-68665376 GCA_018398815.1 Conus ventricosus
TAATATCTTGTACACACAAAAAATCCCATCACCAACTTTCGGAAGAGAACGTCAGTTAGGCCGTTACTATGGATGACACGTTACACATAGCATGCACCTTCCCCGAAGATGGAGTATGGTCACCTTAATGGCGGGATTTTTAAAAAAAACGGTCATACACACAAAACTCCACTCCTTTTGTTGAGCAGATGGGATTAATACCTGCCTGTCTGTACAGGGAGCGTCCGCAGGAGTATCAGCCTGCGTATGCAGAAGAAAACGAAGATCAACCTTAAAGTAAGGGAAAGTTAGTTAACATTAAGGTAAAGGGAAGTTACTCAACATTTAGATAAAGGGAAATGACTCAACATTAGGATAAAGGGAAGTTTTCAATATGTAGGTAAAGGAAAATTAATCAGCATTAAAGTACAGGGAAGTCATTCAACATTAAAGTAAAGAGAAGCTACTTATCATCTAAATAAAGTGAAGCTATTCAACAATAGGATAAAGGGAAGCCTTTCAATATGTAGGTAAAGGAAAATTACTCCACATTAAAGTAAAGGGAAGTTATTCAACATCAAAATAAAGCGAAGCTATTCAACATTAGGATAAAAGGAAGCTTTCCAACATGTAGGTAAAGGGAAATTAATCAACATTAAAGTACAGGGGCATTATTCAACATTCAAGTACAGAGAAGTTATTCAACATCATCAAAACAAAACAAACGATCGGCTAAAGTAAGCGTTGTTTACAATTCAGTAAATCGTCATCATGCAATGATGACCACGCACATCTCAACGAAGACAAAACACAACAAACCATCAAAAGGAAATGGAAACAAACAAACAAACAGACGTCCGTATGCTTTGACATCAACAAAATTCATAGACAAAAGGAAACAAAAACAAGGACACCGGAAAAAAAAAATGTAAATACGTGCATCTAACACAACAATTCCCAGACATTTGTAAGCCTTCCCTACGAGTAAAGGCATACATTTTGAAACAACAAATACTCTGATAAGTAATAAACCACTTTGATTTCAATCATGATTCATAGGACTGTAAAGCTGCAACATACAACCTGAAAAAATGAACCGGAAGAAAAGGGGCAAAACCCAGAAATACATTTCCGTGGCTACAACGTGAAAACATGGATAAGTGAATACAAGTTTGTGAAACCAGTATGTCTTATCTCAACATAATCTTTTAACAAGCGAATGTTGGGAGAAAACAAGAATAGGCCATTCTTCCGCCATTAGCAAAACTCCCATATTACATACAATACCTTGCACAGTTTGTTTGTTTTTTAAGGGAGGGTGGAGAAGGAAGAGTTACAGCAAGTGAGTGAGGAGTGGGAGAGAAAGAAACTGGAAATGGAAGGAAAAAGAAGACGATAGAATGTAAATATCAAATTCTTCCCCGGCAGCATGATTATGGAGACATGAAAATCCACCTTGGAAAAAACAGAGCCATTGATATCGCTTGTCTTCCAGAGTCGAATTTCGTTCGCCGAATCGGAATCATCAGTAGAAATCGGCTTAAGATTATTTGTTTAAAAAAAAAAAAGACAGAGGTAACTCCGACAAATTATTTGTGTGCTGACTGGCATTAAAGTATGCATGGTTGATCCTTGTCGTTGGCTATATAATGACTGAATGTTATTTTAACTTTGACTCATATGAAGGATTCAAAGCCCATTTTGCGCCAAATTTCATAAAGCTAAGTAATTGCTCATTCTTCATTTTCGTTGTCCTGACTGTTGTTTATCTTGCATTAAGAAGATCTAAGATGTCAAAACGCGACGTGTTTTTTTTAATTTTTTTTTTTATTGTGATTCGTTTGTTGAAGTTGTTCGGCGGAGGTCTGTTGACCACTTTTTAATAAAGATTTGTTGGAATCATATGTTACATTCTTGTATTTCCCTGAGCAAATAACTATAATCATGGGAGGAATGAGAGACACGTTGACAGAACACATCACACGCTAGAGCAATAAAACTCAGATCCCTTTGAATAATGCAGAGAAATTGCCTGTTACATTGGGGGGAAACATATGGACCAATAACTGCGTTTAATGGGCTTTTTTCCTTTTTTTTTTTTTTTTGAGAATGAAAACACGTGGGCGAAAAAGGTTCGAGGCTCAATCAGATTTTTTTTTTAAATGTGAACAACAGGAGGCTTTAGATCAACCCCCCCCCCCCCCCCCCTCGCCTCTTCTCACCACACACACACACACACACACACAAAACACACACACACACACACACACACACACACACACACACACACACAGACACACACACACACACACACACACGCACGCACGCACGCACGCACGCACGCACGCACGCACGCACGCACGCACACACACACACACACACACACACACACACACACACACACACACACCATGAATTGTCAATGCTCACTGTGTCATTGACAGCATCAATGTTCTGGCAGGGAGCGAACTGTCAGGCGGTGTGCATTTGATTGCGTCGGCATCATCGTCATTATTAATTGCGATCATTCCCCAAGGCTTCGATGTGCAAGATCATCGGTGCAACGCCCTTGCTTTTATGGCTTGCTGAGCTGCGGGCAACGAAACGTCAAAGTGTCAAAATCTCTCTCTCTCTCTCTCTCTCTCTCTCTCTCTCTCTCTCAGTTAAATTTCAGTGGACAAATGTAGGACAGGATGTGGAAAAGCCAGCTGAAGCTAAACAAGGTGTGGAAGATAGGTTTGTGTGGTCAGACGATTTGCCTAGTGCTTTTGAAGAGGAATTAAGTTCTCATGAATTTGATGAAAGCCTACAGAATGCCTACCAAGCTCTAGATACAGATGTCAATATTTCCATTGAACTCTTCGTTTAAATCACTTTGCAGCGCTGCTTCTTGCATGATGAGAACAATAGGAAATAAGAAAAAGATAAACGACTGGTTTGACAAGGAATGTGATCGATAAAAGAAGGCAGTTAAGGGGTCACTACGGAAATTTAAACGAGCTTCAAAGAAATTACGTGCAGGAAAAAGAGAAGAGTACGTAAAAGAAAGAAAAGAATACAAATATTTGTTAAACAGTAAAAAAGATGAATTTGACCAAAAAAGATTAACCAAACGTAATCAGTCGATTAATGATCCAAAGGTATTTTGGCAAATTATTCGATCAGTCAATAGAAAGTCAGCCATATACTACTCTACCATTGATCAGTGGCAAAACCATTTTTACAATGTCTTTAATGATGTGGATGTATCATCTACTCCAGAGGAAATATCGAGTTTAGCCATGTGGGAGAAACAACAGATGACTCAGATGTTTTGTTCGATGAACTTATTTCCAGGCATGAGGTTCAAGCCAGCATTGGTAATCTCAAGGCCGGAAAAAGTTCTGGTCCTGACAAAATTATTAGTCAGATACTGAAGCATGCCAGTTCAAAAATTATTGATTTCTTAGTTATTTATTTCAATAAATTGTTTGACCTTGGTGTTTTCCCAGATGATTGGTCGAAATCTATAGTTGTTCCAATATATAAAAAGGGAAATCCAAACCTGCCAGATAACTATCGTGGCATTGCCCTAACGAGTGTTGTAAGTAAGGTGTATACACATATTTTAAACAAAAGACTTTCAAAGTGGGTAGAGAAAGGAAAAAATAATAGAAGAGCAAGCAGGCTTCAGACCAGGTTATAGTACCGTAGATCATATTTTCACCCTATATGCGATAGTGCAAAAGTTTCTTATAAAAAAGTCTAAACTGTATGTTGCCTTTGTGGACTTCAGAAAGGCGTTCGATTCTGTGAACAGAAATGTTTTATGGGCAGTTTTGAGAAAATGTGGTGTGAAAGGAAAACTTTATCAAGCTATACGAAGTGTTTACGATTCTGTATTAGCATGTGTACGAGATAAATATTGTTCTTCAGATTACTTTGAATGCCCAAGGGGGGTGAAACAAGGATGTCTACTTAGCCCGCTCTTATTTTCCTTTTTCATAAACGAATTGGCTGTTGATTTGTCAAGCAATGGAAAACATGGTATTCAGCTTATTCCTGGTGCAGTTGAAATATTCTTATTATTGTTTGCGGATGATGTTATTTTGTTATCTGACTCTGTTATTGGGCTCCAGAATCAAATAAATAGTCTTAGAGAAGGGGCTGATCGATTAAAGTTAACAGTCAATCTTGACAAAACAAATGTAATGGTTTTCAGAAAAGGTGGCTACTTAAGTGACAGAGAAAGATGGTTTTATGGAAATGAAGAAGTAAAGGTAACTAACTCATACAAATACTTAGGGATGGCTTTTACTACAAAGTTGAGTGTTAGCAATGCTCTGTCTGATGTTTGTAGAAAGGCAAAAAAGGAGTGATGGAAATTATGAAATCATTAAGAAGACTAAACACTATTGATATAAATTTATTTTGGAAGCTTTTCGATACACAAATTCAGCCTATCCTAACATACGCAGCTGAAGTCTGGGGATTAGAACAAGACAGTAAACAGATTGAAAATGTCCACATGTTTGCCATAAAAAGATATCTGAATGTACCCCTACATACATCAAATAAACTGATATATGGAGAAACTGGGAGGTATTCTCTACGCGTTACAACTACTGTAAAATGCATCAAATACTGGTTAAACTAGTCAGACTCCCCATGTCGAGAATATGTAGGCAAGCCTACGAAATGCTTCTGTTACAGCACGAATCTGGTCACTTTAATTGGGTGTCAGAAGTACAAAAGACTCTGACTGAAAATGGCTTTGGTATTGTTTGGCTGAACCAGGGAGTTTGTTCCGAATATGGTTTTATAACAGAATTCAAAGACAGACTCATTTCCTGTTTCAAACAAAATTGGCATGCAGAAATAGACAATAACGATAAATATAGATATTTCTCTTCCTTCAAAAATATCTTTCAGGCAGAAAAGTACCTAACGTTAGTTACAAATAAATGGCACAGAATCAGTTTGGCCAGATTTAGGTTAAGGGTTAGTGGTCTGAAAAACTGTAAGCAATGGTTCTTAAGTTCTGAATATTCGAATGACACTATTTGCCCATCTTGTGGAAATGAATTAGAAAATGAAGAACATTTTTTGTTTCATTGTACTACTTATGCTGACAAACGTAAAAGCTGCAGTGTGTTGAATACTCGTTCATTCCACCAAAATAATGCTAGCGTTGCTTCAGTGTTATCTAATAATAATGAACGTGTTGTTAAAGAAGTGGCTAAATACATAGCTGAAGCCATGTATGTGAGAAAAAAGATAATTGAGCAAAATACTGGTTAACATAAGGATGATCCAATGTGCGCATGTTCTGGGGAGGGCTGGGGGCTGGGGAGGGTGTGTGGGCTGGCGGAATAGGGGGAGGGAAGGGAAGGGTTAGTGGTCAAGTGTGTGTGATCATGGCGGTATGGATGTTGGGGGCAATAGTAGAAAGGTAGCGGGGTGGGGCGGAAGGAAAGGTGAGGACGTGTGTGTGTGTGTGTGTGTGTGTGTGTGTGTGTGTGTGTGTGTGTGTGTGTGTGTGTGTGTGTGTGTGTGTGAGTGTGTGTGTGTGTGTGTGTGTGTGTGTGTGTGTGTGTGTGTGTGTGTGTGTGAGTACGTATAAGCATGAAATTTCTGCTTTTTGTATCGGTGAATGCATTTGCCAACCCCCTTGTCTAAAAGGCTTAACTGCTAAACGGACAATAAAAAATGTCAGTGTCAGTGTCAGTCTCTCTCTCTCTCTCCTCCTCTCTCTCTCTCTCCTCTCTCTCTCTCTCTCTCTCTCTCTCTCTCTCTCATCTTCTCTCTCTCTCTCTCACGGTCGCTCTCTCTCTCTCTCTCTCTCTCTCTCTCTCTCTCTCTCTCTCTCTCTCTCCTCTCTCTCTCCATGACGTACATACTAGAGGTGTAGTTACCTAGGCAACGAATGCTCGAAAATGTTTATTCAGTTATTATTTTTCGTTTGGATGGCTAAATAAAGAATAAAAAAGTGGGTTGCGTCGCAAGGTTTCTTTTTTCTTTTGTTTTCTTTTCTTGTCTTTCTTTTTTTGTGTGGCTTTTCTTTTATATAGCAACGCATGTTAGACTGTAGATGGCAAGACTGGGATCCTCATAATCCAGTGTAGTGACAGATTCTTCATGTACAGACAATTTGAAAAAAAAGAGAATCATTGAGCAGAACCAGGCATAGGAATAGATAGGAACAGATCTATAAGAATGTGACTTAACAAAGGCGAGACCAGGTTTCTCTGACATAACAGTGCATGGTCAAAGTGATAAGACAGACAGCAGGACAGACAACAGGACTTTCGTGTGCCCTTTGTGCGGATCCGTTGTAGAGGATGAGGTTCACTTCGTTTGGGGTTGCCCAGCACTTCATGATTAGAGAGCGAAATATGTTTCTTCCAAGTATTTAGTTCAGTCTTATTTTTGTCGTTAAGAAACCAAGATGTTATGAATACTTTTTTCTATGTATCTGTACAGGTTGTTTAAACGGTGGAGTAGTATAATATGGAGCTATTGTAATTCATATAAACACCAGACATATTGTTATATTTTTATTTTTTTATTTGTGTGTGTGTGTGTATGTGTGTGTGTGTGTGTGTGTGTGTGTGTGTGTGTGTGTGTGTGTGTGTGTGTGTTTGGGTTTGTTTTTTTTTGTACATCAAGTGCGTGACAAGTCTTCTGTTAGTTTTACACGTTTCCTATTCAAATTGAGCTTTTTTCTGGAATAAAATGTCGGTATCGTTATATCTTTTTTTTTTTTTTTTTTTTTTTTTTTTTTGGCTGTCCCAACCTCTGCGCCACCTCAGAGGCAGTGCACCCACGCCGCTCATTCCGACACCCCGTCCACAGCCACAGTCCGGTCGGCCCCGCCGCAGCCCCGGCACCGGCAATCCACAGGGAGCAGTAAATGTCAAGTCGTCAAGAGGCAACCCACCGGAGGAGACACTGCACTGCTGCCGAGTCACTTCGGTGGTGTTCAGTGGCGCCTGTTCTGAACTAACATACGCAGGACACCACCTACTAAGCCCCCTGCTGACGACAATAATTGCTTAGTCGCGGAGCCGGTGTGAGTGAGCTCTCCCTCCGGAGGGCGCCACCACGTCCGTCCAGCGACAGCCCCCATGGACTCGCCGATGCCGGTGACCCCGACGGAACCTAACCAAGACCACAAACGTGGAGAGGACATCGAAATTGAGGTCACCATGAGAGCAGGGCATGAAGGGCCGCAGAATTTGAGACTTTTTTTTATGCTGATTGATGAGAATGAGGATGATGAAGATGATGCTACGGATTTCCATTTCGGTCTGAGACTACATGACAGGGCTGTACTCTACGCTTCCTTTCATAATATATACCGGCGTCAACCAGGCCCGAGAGATACAGGCACCTGCAGTGTTGGTCAAGAAATTTGAGCAACACTCTCAGAAACTCATCCATTAAGTGGATGAAACTCGACTGTGTGGTCCCAGTCTTCCCAACTGAGTCCGCAGCAAACTCAACTCTGGGTAGGAGCCGGTCGGGCAGAAAAACCCACATGACTCTGATGGGATTCGAACCCACGACCTCCCAGCCGGGAGTCCGCGACGCTAACCACTTCGCCACGGCGGCTGGTCGCTATCGTTATCTCTCTATTGTTCTTCGTTTTGTTTGTTTGGCTTGATGCTGTTTGCTTGTGTGATCATGTTTTGATGCATACATTATATCATTTACTATTAGTTTCGTACAATATGGTAACGGCAAGTATGAAAAATGACTAGCTAAGCCAATACTTCTACCGTTATAAAATAGAATCATTGTCATTGTCATTGTCTCTGTCTCTGTTTCTCTCTCTCTCTCTCTCTCTCTCTCTCTCTCTCTCTCTCCTCTCTCTCTCTCTCTCTCTCTCTCTCTCTCCTCTCTCTCTCTCTCTCTCTCTCCTCTCTCCTCTCTCTCTCTGTGTGTGTGTGTGTGTGTGTGTGTGTGTGTGTGTGTGTGTGTGTGTGTGTGTGTGTGTGTGTGTGTGTGTGCGTGTGTGTGTGTGTGTGTGTGTGAGATACTTTCTAATCGTATTCTTATACAGGAGGGGGTGAGATATAAGGTATTTTTCAGCGGCGGAAAGGCTGGAACTGGAATTGCGGAAGAGGGGGCAGGGGGTGGGGGGTAAGGGAAGTCAGTCCACTTGCCACGTGACATCGTTCACAGGGCAGCACGTTCTCACGCAAATAATGTTCGTTCTTTGGAAAACAATGATGCCATTGGTTCCAGCAATACTACAGTCTCTTGCCTTCAGCGTTGATCACCTCGTCTTTATCTATGATAGATAGACTTTCAGAGGTGAAGTGTGTAGTTCTGTATCTATGATGGATTGTCTTTCCTGAGGTGAAGTGTGTGTTCTGTATCTATGATGGATTGTCTTTCCTGATGTGATGTATGTAATTCTGTATCTATGATGGATTGTCCTTCCTGGGTTGATGTATGTAGTTCTGTATCTATGATGGATTGTCTTTCCTGGGTGATGTATGTAGTTCTGTATCTATGATGGATTCTCTTTCCTGATGTGATGTGTGTAGTTCTGTATCTATGATGGATTGACTTTCCTGATGTGATGTGTCTAGTTCTGTATCTATGATGGATTGTCTTTCCTGATGTGATGTGTGTAGTTCTGTATCTATGATGGATTGTCTTTCCTGATGTGATGTGTGTACTTCTGTATCTATGATGGATTGTCTTTCCTGATGTGATGTGTGTAGTTCTGTATCTATGAGAGATTGTCTTTCCTGGGGTGATGTATGTAGTTCTGTATCTATGATGGATTGTCTTTCCTGATGTGATGTGTATAGTTCTGTATCTATGATGTATTGACTTTCCTGATGTGATGTATGTAGTTCTGTATCTATGATGGATGGACTTTTCTGAGGTGATGTATGTAGTTCTTTATCTACGATGGATTGACTTTCGTGAGGTGATGTATGTAATTCTGTATCTATGATGGACTGTCTTTCCTGATGTGATGTATGTAGTTCTGTATCTATGATGGGTTGACATTCCTGATGTGATGTGTGTAGTTCTGTATCTATGATGGATTGTCGTTCCTGAGGTGACGTATGTAGTACTCTATGTATGATGGCAGACGTTCCTGGTGTGATGTGTGTAGTTCTGTATCTATGATGGATTGTCTTTCCTGAGGTGATGTGTGTAGTTCATTATCTATGATGGATTGACTTTCCTGATGTGATGTGTATAGTTCTGTATCTATGATGGATTGTCTTTCCTGATGTGATGTATGTAGTTCTGTATCTATGATGGACTGACTTTCCTGATGTGATGTATGTGCTCTGTATCTATGATGGATAGATTTTCCTAATGTGATGTATGTAGTTCTGTATCTATGATGGATTGACTTCCCTGATGTGATGCATGTAGTTCTTTATCTATGATGGATTGACGTTCCTGAGGTGATATATGTCGTTCTTTATCTATGATGGATTGACTTTTCTGAGGTGATGTATGTAGTTCTTTATCTACGATGGATTGACTTTCGTGAGGTGATGTATGTAGTTCTGTATCTATGATGGACTGTCTTTCCTGATGTGATGTATGTAGTTCTGTACCTATGATGGATTGACATACCTGATGTGATGTGTGTAGTTCTGTATATATGATGGATTGTCGTTCCTGAGGTGACGTATGTAGTACTCTATGTATGATGGACAGACTTTCCTGATGTGATGTATGTAGTTCTGTATCTATGATGGATTGTCTTTCCTGGGCGATGTGTGTAGTTCTGTATCTATGATGGATTGACTTTCCTGGGTGATGTGTGTAGTTCTGCATCTATGATGGATTGTCTTTCCTGAGGTGATGTATGTAGTTCTGTATCTATGATGGACTGGTCTTTCCTGATGTGATGTATGTAGTTCTGTATCTATGATGGACTGTCTTTCCTGATGTGATGTATGTAGTTCTGTATCTATGATGGATTGACATTCCTGATGTGATGTGTGTAGTTCTGTATCTATGATGGATTGTCGTTCCTGAGGTGACGTATGTAGTACTCTATGTATGATGGACAGACGTTCCTGATGTGATGTGTGTAGTTCTTTATCTATGATGGATTGTCTTTCCTGAGGTGATGTGTGTACTTCATTATCTATGATGGATTGTCCCTTTTCCCGATGTGATGTGTATAGTTCTGTATCTATGATGGATTGTCTTTCCGGATGTGATGTATGTAGTTCTGTATCTATGATGGATTGACTTTCCTGATGTGATGTATGTAGCTCTGTATCTATGAGGATAGATTTTCCTAATGTGATGTATGTAGTTCTGTATCTATGATGGATTGACTTCCCTGATGTGATGTATGTAGTTCTTTATCTATGATGGATTGACTTTCCTGAGTGATGTATGTAGTTCTTATCTATGATGGATTGACTTTTCTGAGGTGATGTATGTAGTTCTTTATCTACGATGGATTGACTTGCGTGAGGTGATGTATGTAGGTCTGTATCTATGATGGACTGTCTTTCCTGATGTGATGTATGTAGGTCTGTATCTATGATGGATTGACATTCCTGATGTGATGTGTGTAGTTCTGTATCTATGATGGATTGTCGTTCCTGAGGTGACGTATGTAGTACTCTATGTATGATGGACAGACTTTCCTGATGTGATGTATGTAGTTCTGTATCTATGATGGATTGTCTTTCCTGGGGGGATGTGTGTAGTTCTGTATCTATGATGGATTGACTTTCCTGGGTGATGTGTGTAGTTCTGCATCTATGATGGATTGTATTTCCTGATGTGATGTGTATAGTTCTGTATCTAGGATGGATTGTCTTTCCTGAGGTGATGTGTGTCGTTCTGTATCTATGATGGATTGTCTTTCCTGATGTGATGTGTGTAGTTCTGTATCTATGATGGATTGACTTTCCTGAGGTGATGTATGTAGTTCTTTAGCTATGATGGATTGACTTTCCTGATGGTGATGTATGTAGTTCTTTATCTATGATGGATTGACTTTCGTGAGGTGATGTATGTCGTTCTGTATCTATCATGGATTGTCTTTCCTGATGTGATGTATGTCGTTCTGTATCTATGATGGATTGACTTTCCTGGGGTGATGTATGTATTCTGCATCTATGAGGATTGTCTTTCCTGATGTGATGTATTGTTCTGTATCTATGATGGATTGTCTTTCCTGGGTGATGTGTGTAGTTCTGTATCTATGAGTGATTGTCTTTCCTGGGGTGATGTATGTTGTTCTGTATCTATGATGGTTTGACGTTCATGATGTGATTGTGTGTAGTTCTGTATCTAGGATGGATTGACTTTCCTCATGTGATGTGTGTAGTTCATTATCTATGATGGATAGTCTTTCCTGATTTGATGTATGTAGTTCTGTATCTATGATGGATTGTCTTCCTGATGTGATGTGTGTAGTTCTGTATCTATGATGGATTGTCTTTCCTGATGTGATGTGTGTAGTTCTGTATCTATGATGGATTGACTTTCCTCATTTGATGTGTGTAGTTCTGCATCTATGATGGATTGTCTTTCCTGATGTGATGTATGTAGTTCTGTATCTATGATGGATTGTCTTTCCTGGGTGATGTGTGTAGTTCTGTATCTATGATGGATTGTCTTTCCTGATGTGATGTGTGTAGTTCTGTATCTATGATGGATTGACTTTCCAAATGTGATGTATGTAGTTCTTTATCTCTGATGGATTGACTTTTCCTGAAGTGATGTATGTAGTTCTGTATCTATGATGGATTGACTTTCCTGATGTGATGTATGTAGTTCTGTATCTATGATGGATTGGCTTTCCTGAGGTGATGTATGTAGTTCTTTATCTATGATGGATTGACTTCCTGAGGTGATCTATATAGTTCTTTATCTATGATGGATTGACTTTCGTGAGGTGATGTATGTCGTTCTGTATCTATCATGGATTGTCTTTCTGATGTGATGTATGTCGTTCTGTATCTATGATGGATTGTCGTTCCTGATGTGATGTGTGTAGTTCTGTATCTATGGTGGATTGTCGTTCCTGAGGTGATGTGTGTAGTTCTGTATCTAGGATGGATTGTCGTTCCTGATGTGATGTGTGTAGTTCTGTATCTAGGATGGATTGACTTTCGTGAGGTGATGTGTGTAGTTCTGTATCTAGGATGGATTGTCGTTCCTGATGTGATGTGTGTAGTGTGTGTGTGTGTGTGTGCGTGTGTGTGTGTGTGTGTGTGTGTGTGTGTGTGTGTGTGTGTGTGTGTGTGTGTGTGTGTGTGTGTGTGTTGAAATTGCCGGCTCTGCATGTATTTATAGTCGTGATCTCACCGAGAAAGTTGATTGTGACTGGTAACATATTTGGAATACGGTAAATTTCTGCTGAAGTTTTGAAGTCATTCTAATATTCTATATACACTTGCCTTTGAATTTTCAGCTTTTTGCTTTCGTCCTTTCGTGAATTGGTCATTGTTTATTGATCTACAATTGAAGCTTTTTTTTTCTTTCATTGCTATTAATTGTGTTGTAATCCAGTTTGCCTTGACAATTTTTTTCTTCTTATTCGTTCAGTCAGACCTTACTTGTTAGTCTGTAAGAGCTTTGTCTGCTTGTTATTATCATTGTGTGTTTAGTGTGTTATAGTATTGACTATAACAGATATGACAGAAGACAGCAACCCTTGGCTGAAAAGAGTGGACTTAGAGTTGGGCATCTCAATGTCAACCATGCGATTAACAAAATGACTGAAATAGCATCAGTCATATCAAATTCGGGAAAATTTTTTCACATATTTGGATTTTCGGAGTCGCATCTGTCCAGTATCATATCAAATAACGACACTGCAATCCCGGGTTATAATGTTGTTCGTAGAGATCCTAAACAAAACATGGAAACTGGTATTATTGTATATCTTCATCAGTCAGTAAAATTTCAGAGGATCCATTTTTAGAACAATTTAATGTAGAACACATCTGGATTGAGATCCAGCTGAAATTTAATAAGCCTATACTTATATGTTTTCTGTACAGAAATCCAGCTGAACATGTCGACTGGGTTGACCGTTTCATGTTAATGATGGAAAACGCACATGACAAATCGAAAGACATCATGATATTAGGGGATTTTAATATAGATCTACAAAAATCAAATAAACAGTGGAACTATGTTTTTGAGTCACTTGGTCTTACTCAGCTAATCAAAACTCCTACAAGGGTCACTGAGATTTCAGAAACACTGATAGATCATTTATATGTTACAAATCCAGAAACCATTCTTGAGACAAGTGTACCTGTTTATGGATGCAGTGATCACTTCCCGATTTGTTGCACTTGGTCAAAAAGGGTATCAAAATTCCAAGGTTAAACCATAAAACGATTACCTTTAGAAACTTTTCAAAATTTGATCGTGACAAATTTATCTCTGACCTTTTAAATTCACCTCTAAATAAGTGTATCAATATATAGAACCCAATCAGGCTCTGGAAGCTTGGTACTCCATCTTCTATAGTATATACAATAAACATGCCCCGCTCCAAACCAAAAGAGTCAAATATCGGATAAAACCTCCTTGGCTAACAAATGAGATACAGAACGCTATTTACCAAAGAGAGTACCTGTTAAAAAATGGCCCTCGTGAAGAATATAAAAAACAAAGAAATAAAGTAACCTCTCTCATTAGAGCAGAAAAAAAGAAATATTTTTCAAACTTAATTAGTGAAAAGAAAGACAGCAAGTCCGTATGGAAAGCCATCCATGGATTAACAAATAAACATGTTTCCTCTGCTCCAAACATAATGAATGATATATCTGCCAGTAAACTAAATCACCATTTTACAACAGTAGCAGATCAAATAATTCATGATGATAAATCAAATGATAATGACCTAAAAAAAATTACAAAAATACTGCAGGGGAAAAAATATCCATTCAGATTTAGATATCAGCCATCTAGATGTTCATTCTGTTTCGTGTCCCTTAGGCGATTGAAACAGACAGCCACTCGTGGAATTGAGGGTATAGATAGTAAAATTCTAAAGCTCTCCGCGCCCGTTATCGCAGAAACGTTAACTTACATTTACAACCTCTGTATAGATAAACAATGCTTCCAGATACCTTAAAAAAGGCAAAATCATACCAATACACAAATCAGGAAACACTACTGATCCATCAAATTATAGACCTATTTCGATTTTATCAGTTCTTTCTAAGCCCTTAGAACTCCACATCAATAAGTGTCTCCACTCCCATGCAGTAAAATACGATTTAATCCACCCAAATCAATCAGGGTTCAGAGAAAACCATTCGTGCCACACAGTGCTAACTAGACTAATAGATAGATGGCTATTAAACATGAACTACAAACAATTTTCAGGAATTCTCTTCGTAGATTTTTCAAAAGCCTTCGACGTTATAAATCATAAACTTTTACTCAGAAAACTAACTTTGTATAAGCTGTCATACAAAACACTGAAACTGATTTCATCTTTTCTGTCCAACCGACAACAAATTGTGTCCGTAAACTCATACAAATCTAATTCTCTTCCCAACAAATTTGGTGTCCCACAAGGGTCAGTATTAGGTCCTCTATTGTTTTCATTTTACATCAATGATCTGCCATTGTACTTGAAAATAAACAGCGAAATGTTCGCTGATGATACAACTTTAGACACAAGTAATTCTGATGCCCAACAGGTTTGCAGTGACATCCAAGAAAACATCAATCTTTTGGTTAAATGGACACGATTTAATCACATGGCTATCCATCCTCAAAAAACTAAATTCATGATGATAACTACTAGACAGAAACGTCAAACTCTAAGCCAGAATCTACCAGTACTTTGTATATCTAATGAAACCATCGAAGAAGTATCCAGTCACAAAGTCTTAGGAATAACAATAGATAATAATCTAACTTGGTCAAAACACTTAGAGCCTTTATCTAAAAACGTTGCAAGAAAACTACATCTTCTAAAAGGATTAAGAACTTCTTAAATTGCATGCAAGAAAACTATTTTTTCACTCGTATATTCAGCCTATTATCGACTATGCCTCA
>CM031614.1:68680376-68685376 GCA_018398815.1 Conus ventricosus
TAAATAAAGGTCATCTCATTGTCTGACCTTTTTCAATGGGTTCCACATTATGATTTTATTATAGGTCATTCTCATTGTCTAGCCTTTTTCAATGCATAATGATTTCAATAAAGGTCATTCTCATTGTCTAGCCTTTTTCAATGCATAATGATTTCAATAACGGTCATTCTCATTGTCTAGCCTTTTTCAATGCATAATGATTTCAATAAAGGTCATTCTCATTGTATAACCTTTTTCAATGCATAATTATTTCAGTAAAGGTCATTCTCATTGTCTAGCCTTTTTCAATGCATAATGATTCAAATAAAGGTCATTCTCATTGTCTAACCTTTTTCAATTCATAGTGATTTCAATAAAGGTCATTCTCATTGTCTAACCTTTTTCAATGCATAATGATTCAAATAAAGGTCAATCTCATTGTCTAACCTTTTTCAATGCATAATGATTCAGATAAAGGTCATTCTCATTGTCTAACCTTTTTCAATGCATAATGATTTCAATAAAGGTCATTCTCATTGTCTAACCATGTTTAATGCATAATGATTTCAATAATGGTAATTCTTATTGTCTAACCTTTTCAATGCATAATGATTTCAATAAAGGTCATTCTCATTGTCTAGCCTTTTTCAATGCATAATGATTTCAATAAAGGTCATTCTCATTGTCTAGCCATTTTCAATGCATAATGATTTCAATAAAGGTCATTCTCATTGTCTAGCCATTTTCAATGCATAATGATTCAAATAAAGGTCAATCTCATTGTCTAGCCTTTTTCAATGCATAATGATTTCAATAAAGGTCATTCTCATTGTCTAACCTTTTTCAATGCATAATGATTCAAATAAAGGTCATTCTCATTGTCTAACCTTTTTCAATTTATAATGATTTCAATAAAGGTCATTCTCATTGTCTAACCTTTTTCAATGCATAATGATTCAAATAAAGGTCAATCTCATTGTCTAACCTTTTTCAATGCATAATGATTCAAATAAAGGTCAATCTCATTGTCTAACATTTTTCAATGCATAATGATTTCAATAAAGGTCATTCACATTGTCTAACCTTGTTTAATGTATAATGATTTCAATAAAGGTCATTCTTATTGTCTAACCTTTTCAATGCATAATGATTTCAATAAAGGTCATTCTCATTGTCTAACCTTTCTCAATGCATAATGATTTAAATAAAGGTCATTCTCTAACCTTTTTAATGCATAGTGTGTCACGGTCAAAAATAAGCACAACCAAATTCGTGTCAATCGCCACCAGCCCAGTCGGACTTAAGCCGAACTCAAATATTCTAGGCGTCAGGCAGACGGGCCCATGGTTCGGATCCAGCCAATTAAGCATAGGGGAGAGGCTCCACAGAGACGGGCTAAGTAGTTGACCGACGCCTCGATGTCTGCCCAGACGGATCTTGGTGCCTGGGCCAGACTCATCCAGCCAATTTTGTAGGACCAGTGTCCACAATTAAATCGGACGTCGCAGGTTAAGTAGGAAAGGGGGGAAGGTAGTGTGTGGTGGGGGTGAAATCTAGCTAATCAATTAAATGACCAATTGACCACCACAGAGAGTAAGGCGTGTAGGCGTGACTGTCACGATTTGAATATCCAATGGAATTAGAGGGAGATAACTTCGGGTACGAGGCGGTAAAAATACTGACCAATGGTACTGGCCCTTGGACACGGAGTTAGGTGATAAAGTAATGCGTGAGTGAGAAGTGGGAGAACGAACAGAGAGAGAGAGAGAGAGGGGGCGTCCTGAGTGTAAGCTCTGCAGGAGAGAGGGGCAGAGAGAGAGATGAGGGGAGGAGAGAAGAGAACCAAGTTGAGAGATTAGCACGAGATAGTCTGCAGAGGAAGGACTAAAGAGAGATCTGGAGAGAGAGAGTTGCTAACTAATGAAGAGGAAAAGAAAGAAAAGAAAAAAAAAAGAAAAGAAAAGCAACCATGTCCATTTGAGAGCAGACTAGGAGAGAGAGAGAGAGTGCAATGCGTTAATGCAGGAAGAAAGAAAGGAGAACAGATCGATGCTGATAGTCACTGTTCCATCTTAACCGGGGTTCGACCTCATACCTGGCAGCGTCACTTCGTCAAGCAGAACCACAGACCAACGCCAGTGCCAGCAGACCAATACCAGTGCCAGCAGTTGTGTCGTGCTTGTGAAAGTGACAGTGAAAAGAAGAAAAAAAAGAAAAGAAAAAGACAGTGATTCGTGAATAGTTAAGATCACCTGGCCAGGTAAAGTAGAAATCCATTTATACCCGGGTTAGTTAATGATGTTTTAGATAAATGATTTTGTGAAGTTCAGGAAAGAGAGAATGTTTTATTTTGTTTGATTCCATATGCATTGATGTTTCTTTCTATGATCATGTGTAG
Source organism: Conus ventricosus (assembly GCA_018398815.1). Taxonomy (NCBI): domain Eukaryota; kingdom Metazoa; phylum Mollusca; class Gastropoda; order Neogastropoda; family Conidae; genus Conus; species Conus ventricosus. The sequence goes on from CM031614.1 coordinate 68,682,754, forward strand.
TAAAGTTATAGACTTTACTAGTGGTTTGATGTGACGAATGCATGATATATGAATGAGATTGTAAGCAAGCTGTGAGTGTGTTTGGGCTGTGCGCTAGTCCTTCCTCCACTGACATCACCCGAGGTTGACAATTTATTGGCGAGCCTGCCAGGATATTCTGGCCCATTTATTATAATTGTTCAACTTCTCAGAGAGGAAGCTGGGTGGGATTCAAGTGTTGTAATCCTAAGACAAGGGGTTGTCTTACTGTATGTTCCCAAGATAGTTAAATACTAGGCTTGGCATTGCTTCCAAGATAGTTAATACTAGGCTTGGCATTTCAGCCCCAGAGTACTCATTTCGCACAGATTGCCTATAATTCGCTCTCATAGTTGGGTCAGGCGCTAGGCGTCTTATAAAAACTAACTACGTTGTCCCAAGCTAATATTATCATTCATAGGATTGTGCTATTACGTCACTCGTGTCGGAAACCACCAGTTTGGCTGTCGTAGTAATAAAATCTTGTTCAAAAAAAAAAAAGAGATATAATGGCGGAAGAAAAGAACACCCCTATTGAACAACAATTAGAGTTGAGTGGTACGAAGAAGGAGCTCGCTGAATTGAAAGAGCTGGTTATGAAGGAACAGATTTTGTCAGGTTGCAGCCCTGAGTTAACCATACATTTGAAAGAGAGACAGCCAGAGACAGCAGGGGAGTTGTTGAAGTTCGCAGAGGTGTATAGAGAGGCACGTTTGGGCACTAAGGTGCAGGAGAAACAGGTGCTAGGCACAGGTGAGAAGAGTGCAAGGAGACTAGGGGAGTTTTCTGCACAGTCTGCAAACCCAGTGGTGGGGCAGAAAGGAGGACAAAGGGACATTAGGTGTTTCATTTGTCACAAGAAGGGACATGTGGCGAGGGATTGTCGCATGAGGTTCCAGAAGGCAGCAGCCCTGCAAGAGGTGGATAAGGGTCGCCAGGGGAAACGACCTGCAGTGGAACCAAAAGGGATCCGATCTGGAGAGGGTGGAGTGCGGCCTATGGCTAGCACTGGACAGCAGTCAGTGTCAGGGATGGAGGGCACTAGGCTGAGTGGTTCGTTACCAGTGGAAGAAGGGTGGATTGGCCAGCAGAGGGTGAAAGTGTTACGAGACACTGGTTGTTCATGCGGTGTAGTACGAACAACGCTGGTCGATAAAGGGGATATGACAGGGCAAATCCAGACCTGTACTCTAATCGATGGCACTGTGAGGGAGTTTCCAGTTGCTAAGATAGAAGTACGTACCCCTTACTTCTCAGGCGAGTTGTCTGCGCTGGTGATGGAGAAACCCCTTCATGATTTGATCATTGGAAATATTCCAGGGGCAAGGGATCCAGGGGATCCTGAGTTGTTGACTGCTACAGGGGCAGCAGTTCAAACAAGGAGCAAGAAGGAGGGAAAGGTTGATAAACCGTTAGTCATTCCAGCAAGGAAGTCAGGCATAGATGTGTCGCCTGATGAGTTTAGGGCGGCGCAGGAACAAGACCCTTCGCTCGTGAAGTCTTGGGAGTTGGCAAGAGGTGGAAGAGAAACAGGTGGTCAGAGGAGGTGAGACTCAGCACATAGGCGCAGCAGCAATCATTGATGAGGTGAAGGAGACCCAGCAGAAGAAGGGGAGATTTTGTTGCCTAAGTTTCCAGAAGAGTCATACAGGGATGTGTCACTGTATGAAGGGCTAGACAGTAGGAGTTCCTAGGTTTTGTTGTCGGAGGCGACACAAAGCAGCCCGAAAAGGGAAAGGTGGAGAAGATGATGAACTCAGAGGAAGTCAGTCATATCCGGGGTGCTTTGTTGATAATATGTGTTGATTGCAGTTGTGTTGATTGGATATGGGTTCATTCCCAGTTGGCTATGGTTCATATTGTTGTGTGAGACTTGTTCATATTTTCTTTGTGAGACTTGTTCATGTGAATGTAGTTATGCTTGGAGCATACAGTCGCTTGTGTAGTGATGCATTATTTGCAATAAGTGAGGATGGAGATTCCTCAGTGAAGTGTCATGGATCGTGATCATATTATATTGTGCTTTTCATAAGAATTGTGAAGAGAAGATATGGCAAATCCGCAGGTAGGGGAATTGCATAAGTGCGCACAGAGGTCGTTATAAAACGAGTTGAAATAACGCAAGAGCGCACGTCAATGATAACTCATTGGAGTGGTATTCACTAATGATATATTTTATAATTTATAAACCGTTGGTTGTAAAGTATTTTTCAAACTTTGCACGTGTAGCTGTGTGTCAGCAAATTCGGTTGTTGTCTTTTTTTGTACCGTTGTTTTGAGACAATGCGGTGCATAGTCTTTTGCAAGGGGGAAATTGTCACGGTCAAAAATAAGCACAACCAAATTCGTGTCAATCGCCACCAGCCCAGTCGGACTTAAGCCGAACTCAAATATTCTAGGCGTCAGGCAGATGGGCCCATGGTTCGGATCCAGCCAATTAAGCATAGGGGAGAGGCTCCACAGAGACGGGCTAAGTAGTTGACCGACGCCTCGATGTCTGCCCAGCACGGATCTTGGTGCCTGGGCCAGACTCATCCAGCCAATTTTGTAGGACCAGTGTCCACAATTAAATCGGACGTCGCAGGTTAAGTAGGAAAGGGGGGAA
>CM031614.1:68690376-68705376 GCA_018398815.1 Conus ventricosus
GACCCCTTTTTCAGGGCTCCCAAAAAAATACTGCACCTATCCCACCACCTGATGCATCTGCCCCGAAAACAAGAATGGTTTTGACATATCTGGTACTTCAAGAGGGGAGGGGAAACCCTAGTCTTTCCAGCCCCGGGTTGCAGTGCTTGCCGCACCCGTCTAAACCACACCCGACCCTCCCGGGTTTCCCTGCCTTGACCAAGTCCCTGAGAGACCGTGATTGCTGCGAAAGGTTTTGGGACAAACTCCCTATAGAAGCCAAAAAAACCCTAGCAGACCCCCTGACTTCTGTTTTGGCCCTTTGGTCCCCCCAAATTCATCACCCTTCCCCAAACCTTTTCCCCTTTCCCGGCTGCTTTTGTGCCCCCCCGACAACAAAACCGGGAATTTCCGGGTTGGGAAAAACCCCAAACCGGCCATTTTTGTTGGTCTGGCTGTGAGAGGGGGTTTTGGCCCTCAACCCTCAAAAAATGCTCCTAGCCCCTTCATTTTCTCCCCCCCATGTCTCGGTTTTGCTACAAAAGTAAACCATAAATTTCCCACAACCCCTTTCCCCAATCCCGCAATAATTTCCCACCCTCCGGAAAAAGACGCGGGTGCGTTGACCAAAAAACCCAAAAAAGGAAGTACTCCCCAAAGGGAAAAGCCCCTTTGGGAAAGTGAAAAAGCTTTTGACCCCTTTTGATTCCCACTAAAGGGCTATTTGCCAAAAAACCCTTTGCCAGATCTACCCCGGGGTGAAATACTGGCCTTCCCGTGGGGCAAATCTGAGCGAACGGTTTTCCATGTTCGGTTGACCTCGCATCGCCCTTTGGGTGACACTGTTCAAAACCGCCCTATATTCCACACAGAATCGATGTTTCACCTGACTTTTTCCTCACTAAGCCCCGGGAGGGGGGCACTAAAACGATTTTTTGGGAGGGTTAAACCCCCCCCCAAGGTCCAACATTTTTTCCCACCCCCTCCCGATCTTTTTCTTGGTGGCAATGGGATCGGGAAAGGTTTTTTCACATGAAAACGGGTTTCGGTAAATAAAAACCCCACCGAACATGTCTCTAGAGTTTGTCCTCCGGGTTTTTAATCAGCGGGGAAGGGCCCAATACTGTTCAGGAGCCCCCTAACTTTCCTCCTGTCTCCTACTGCCCAGCCCTTCATACGTACACATCCCTGTATAAACTCTTCCCCCCTGGAAACCAGGCAAAAAAATTTTCCCCTTTCTTCTGCTGGGTCCCCTTTCACCCCCCAAAAATAAATTGCTGCTGCGCCTATGTGCTGGGGTCCCCCGCTGAATAAAAATTTTCGGGCAAGTTTGCATGGAAAAAATTTTTTTATTTCCCTTTTTAAACGATTCGGGAGGGCCCGGGCTTTCCTTTTCAATGAGGTTTAATGGTCTCCAATGCAACACACTTTTTTGTGATCCGTGGGAAGCAGTAACCCGGACTTGATCTCCCAAACCCTTTGGGGAAATTTCTTTCCCCACCTTCCTGTCATAATTTCTTCTTTTTGGGCGACCCTAGCCTCCTGCAAAAATCTCCCTTTCGGGCCTAAAAATGTCTCCTCTAGCCTATTGCGTAATCCACCACTACTGATATTTGGGGGTTTTACTTTTTTCGGGCTCCCCGTTTTTCCGGACCCCAACAGCCTTTTTAAAGCACAAAACCGGGGCCCCAACCCGTCCGCCCATACAGCAGCTCAAATGCGAAAAGCTGTGCTTTCCTGAAGGGGGTTCCCCCCGTAGGCGAAAAGTGCCGCTTTTAATGTAGCGGGCCCCCAAACTGCTTGGGCCCTTTCCCACAAGCTTCTTTAGATGCCCTTTTAAAACACACCATTTAACCCCGCCACCAAGCCATTTCATTGTGGGTGGTAAAAAGGGAAGGGGGAAGCTGTGGGGATCCCTACAAACCTGTTGACCCCCCTTCATACGCCTGAGGTTGGGAAAAGTGACCCCCCGCCCCGAGAATTTGTGCTGGGACAAACCCCCGCGAGAGAAATATCAAACCCGCCCTTCAGCGACCTGTTGCGTATTCTACGCCTTTCAATGCAACGCTTTCCCGGTACTGGCCCTAGTCCCACGAGCGTAACACATACCTGTGCCCCGCCTTTTTGGGAAAAGGGGGGCGATTTGGGCCCAAACAGATCAACAGCCACCCCCTGAATGGTGGTCAATTAAAGGGCTTTTAAAAGGTGCCCTTTCCCCTTCCCCCCTTGTGGCTGACCTTTGACCCCCGTCCAAGACATACGAAACGCTTGATTCGGGCCCTTGCTCCTGGCCAAGAAAGTCATCAAAGGGTTCGGGCAAACCGTTTCTGAGCCGAATGACCCGCCATGAGCCCAAATCTACCCCCTGACATGACCCGTGGTTTCCCCATAACCTTTCTGGTACCTCTAAAATGAGTTCCCCCTTACCTGTCTTTTCCCCCGGTGAACACTCGGGAAAAACAGCCCGCCTTTCACAAAAATTCTTCTCACCCCTCCCAACCTCCTGTTTCTCTTTTCCCCCCCCTCTTGCCAACTCCCAAGACTTCCCCGACGAAGGGCCAGGGGTTCCCCCGCCTGCCCTAAACTCATAGGCGCCCCATCTAGCCTACTTCCTTTCCGGAACGACAAAAGGGGTTTTTCAACCTTTCCCTCCTTCTTGCTCCGTTTTGAAATGCTGCCCCTGTAACATCAAAAACTCAGGGGTTTCCCCCGGATCCCCTTGGGCCCCCGGGAAAATTTTCCCAAAGATCCCAAAACAGAAGGGGGTTTTTCACCAAAACCAAAAAGCAGACCCAACTCGCCGAGAAATAAGGGGTAAAGTTTCTTCTTCTTAGGGAACTGGGAACCCCCCTCACAGTGCCCCTCGAATTTGAGAAAAATCTGGATTTGCCCTTCAAAACCCCTTTCTCGACCAACGTTGTTCTCACCACCCACGAAAAAACCATTTTCTCGTAACCCCTTTTTACCCTCTGCCTGGCCAATCCACCCTTTTTCCACTGGTAACGAACCACTCAGGGCCCAGGCCCTTTCCTCCCTGACAAGACTGCTGTCCAGTGCTAGCCATAGGCTGCACTCTACCCCCCTTCCCGACTGAATCCCTTTGGTTCCACTGCAGGTCTTTTCCCCTTTACGACCCTTTTCGACTTCTCAAGGCTGCTGCCTTCTGGGAACCTCATGCGCAAACCCCGCCAAAATTCCCCCTTTTTGTGACAAAAAGAAACACCTTTAAAGTCCCTTTGCCCCCTTCCTTCCTTGGGCCCCCCCACTGGGTTTGCAACTTTTCAGAAAAAATCCCCCGGTCTCCTTGCAAAATCTTTTCAAACCTTGGGCCCACACCTGTTTTTCCGGGACCCCGGCCCCCCCGTGCCTCCTATACCCCTCTGCAACTTTTTTAAAAACTCCCCTGCTGTCTCTGGCTGTCTCCTTTTTAAATGAAAAGGTTTTAAATCAGGGGGCCCCAACCTGACAAAAAACTGTTCCTTCTTAAAATAGCTCTTTCAACTCCGAACTCCTTCTTCGTACCGCTCAACCTAACCACTTCTCAGATTTTAAACTGGGACCAAAATGAAATGTACGTTTTCCCCCCTGCCTTTTTAATTTAGGGTGAAACAAATTTCTTCCCGAACCCCTCCTCTGTGAGGGCAAACCCCCTTTTTTTCCAAAGATTCCTTCCACGCCGAAATCAGACTTTTGTTCTCTGGCAACGCAGTGAAAATTTTTAAAAGCCTTACCCGTCCCGTAACGGGCCCACAAAATGACTGCCCACTCTTTTGGGGGCCCAACCCCCTGGCGCAAAGTTTTGAAACGACTTTAATTTTGGGGTCAATTTTGAAAACGGGCCCCCTTTCCCAAAAATTTTTGGGAACTTGGGGGGGGGGGCATAGCTCGCACAGAGTCACTGGAAAAGAAACTCCCAAACCTCGGTTGGGCCCCTTTTTTTTTCCCACTTTCCTAACTCAAATTTAACCTTTTAAAAAATTTTTGTTTCCTGCGTTTCCCCCACCTGAATTTTCATTAGCCGAATCCTTAATTTTTTTTATTTCCTTCTTCATTCTTTCTGTTTCCCCGCTTTTTCCCCTTTTTCTTTCTTTTTTCCTTCTTCATTCCCTTTTTGTTTTCCTGCGCTTCTACTTCGATACGGCCCTCTTTTTCCCCCCCCGTTCATCTCTTTTCCCCTCTTTTTTTTGGTTTTCCCAAAGAATGCACGCAACTCCAAACTCCTGAGTAACCTAGAACACGAGCGACGCTCACAAGTTGTTCAATAGGGGTGTTCTTTTCTTCCGCCATTATATCTTCTTTTTTTTTTGAACAAGATTTTATAACTACGACAGCCAAACTGGTGGTTACCGACACGAGTGACGTGATAGCACAATCCTATGAATGATAATATTAGCTTGGGACAACGTAGTTAGTTTTTATAAGACGCCCAGCGCCTGACCCAACTATGAGAGCGAATTAAGGCAATCTGTGCGAAATAAGTACTCTGGGGCTGAAATGCCAAGCCTAGTATAACTATCTTGGAAGCAATGCCAAGCCTAGTATTTAACTATCTTGGGAACATACAGTAAGACAACCCCTTGTCTTAGGATTACAATACTTGAATCCCACCCAGCTTCCTCTCTGAGAAGTTGAACAATTATAATAAATGGGCCAGAATATCCTGGCAGGCTCGCCAATAAATTGTCAACCTCGGTGAATGTCAGTGGAGGAAGGACTAGCGCACAGCCCAAACACACTCACAGCTTGCTTACAATCTCATTCATATATCATGCATTCGTCACATCAAACCACTAGTAAAGTCCATAACTTTACTACACATGATCATTGAACGAAAACATCAATGCATATGGAATCAAACAAAATAAAACATTCTCTCTTTCCTGAACTTCACAAAATCATTTAATCTAAAACATCATTAACTAACCCGGGTATAAATAGATTTCTACTTTACCTGGCCAGGTGATCTTAACTATTCACGAATCACTGTCTTTTTCTTTTCTTTTTTTTTTCTTTTCTTTTCACTGTCACTTTCACAAGCACGACACTGGTATTGGTCTGCTGGCACTGGCGTTGGTCTGTGGTTCTGCTTGACGAAGTGACGCTGCCAGTATGAGGTCGAACCCCGGTTAAGATGGAACAGTGACTATCAACATCGATCTGTTCTCCTTTCTTTCTTCCTGCATTAACGCATTGCACTCTCTCTCTCTCTCCTAGTCTGCTCTCAAATGGACATGGTTGCTTTTCTTTTCTTTTTTTTTTCTTTTCTTTCCTTTCCTCTCATTAGTTAGCAACTCTCTCTCTCCATATCTCTCCTTAGTCCTCCCTCTGCAGACTATCTATGTGCTAAATGCTCAAACTTCACTCCTCTCATCTCCTCATCTCTCTCTCTCTGTTCGTTCCTCCTCCTCTCTCTCTCTCTCAGTTCGTTCTTCCCTCTCTCTCACTCTCGCATTACTTTATGCTAAAACCCATCTGTCAAAGGGCGAGTACCATTGGTCAGTATTTTTACCGCCTGGTACCCGAAGTTATCTCTCTCTAATTCCATTGGATATTCAAATCATGACAGTCACGCCTACACGCCTTACTCTCTGTGGTGGTCAATTGGTCATTTAATTGATTAGCTTGATTTCACCCCCACCACACACTACCTTCTCCCTCTCCCTTTCCTGCTTTAAACCTGCGACATCCGACTAACAATGGCGCTGGTTCCACAAATTGGCTAGATGAGCCTGAGCCAGGCGCTACGACTCGTCTCGCTAGACATCGAGGCGTCGGTCAAAGCTGCTTAGTCCGTCTGGCCGGACAGACTGTCTCTGTGGAGCCTCTCCCCTATGCTTAATTGGCTGGATCCGAACCATGGGCCCGTCTACGTGGCGCCCAGAATATTTGAGTTAGAGCTTATGTCCAAACAACCTGGACCACGACTTGGTTGTTCTATTTTTGACCGTGACACACACACACACACACACACACACACACACACACACACACACACACACACACACACACACACACACACACAATCACACGCGCGCACGCGCTCGCTCGCATGCACGGACCTATTCACCCACACACAAACCCTATCCCCCGACACATAAACACCCCACACAACACCACACCACAAATGTGTGTGTGTGTGTGAGCGCATGCACGTGTGTGCTTGTGATCATGAAAGAGCTCTGTTGTAGTGCGGTGTATCTCAGCATTACGGCTCAGTATAATCAAGGACTCTCTTCCTGTTCTTTGCCGGATTGAAATCTCCAATACCGCTTTTCTGGTAAATGCATGCGTCAGTTCGACGATGACAGAGCTAGAGCATGTACTGACCTGGTCAAGTATATGTGGGAGAGGGGTTGGATAAACAAGGTGAGCAGAGGGGATTGTGGTGGGGTGTGTGTGTTAAGGAATGAGGATGAGATGTGAGGAACAATGTGACGGATTGTGGTTTGTGTGTGTGTGTGTGTGTGTGTGTGTGTGTGTGTGTGTGTGTGTGTGTGTGTGTGTGTGTGTGTGTGTGTGTGTGTGCGTGTGCGCGCGCGCGCGTGCGTGCGCGCACGCGAACACGTTCGAATGCTGGTGTATGCGTTTGTGTATGCATGTATGTGTGAGAGTGTGTTCCTAAGTGTGTGCATGAGTTTGAGTGCCTGTCTCTGTGTGTGTTTGCGTATGTGTGTTTACTAAGAACGTCCGAGTGAAATACTGCCTTATTGCCGATTGTACCTCCTCAAAACAGTTGTATGCAGTGGCTGGTCAGCTCTTGGGCACAGTTCAAGTTTCCCCCCTCCAAGTTGTCACTCTTACATTGCCAAAGTGCCAAGACTTTGACATGGTTGATGTTGTGTTGGGCATGGTTGAAGTGTAGAGCGACTGGTTTGGGCCGATGGTGGCGGATGTCGGCCAGGTGTTCAGAGATGCGCGTCTCAAGTGTGCGAGATGTCTCACCTACATAGATCGTACCGCACAGCTGACAGTGGATGGCATACACAATGTTGTGGCTCTGGCAGGAGAAAGTGCGTTTAATAGTGAAAGAGCCTGTGGGGCCATGTTGGATGGTGTCTGGTTTGGTGAGAGAGCAGATTTTGCAGTTGGGTTTTGAGCAGGGGAAAGTACCTGGTGGCTTAGGTGTGAAGATTTTGTTCAGCTTAGAGCGCACCAGTAGGTCGTTGAGGTTTTTGTCACGTTTGAAAGTGATCATTGGTTTCGTCTCAAAGGCAGGTTTATGATTTTCTACCATGTGCCAGTTAGACTTCAGGATCCTGCAGATGGGCAGATTTTGAGGATGGAAGAGAAGGCAGGCAGTGGGTCTGTCTGTCTCTTTGGGAGGTTTAGTTTCCAGAGTAGAAGTTCTGGATTTAGCTGCAGTGCGGCTGAGAGCATCATTGATGATGGCACTAGGGTATCCACGGTTGGTGAAAAAATCAGACATTTTGGCTGCTTGTATAGTGAAATCTTCTTCGCTAGAGCAGAGTCTGCGTAGGCGAAGGAATTCAGAATATGGAATGCTATTTTTAGTGGACTGGTGGTGGGAAGATGTGTAGTCCAGGTATGAGTGTGCATCAGTAGGTTTGTAGACGACTGAGGTTTGAAGCAGTCCATCTTTGACACCAAGATTGATCTTGTCCTTTTTTTCTTTCTTCCCCCCCCCCCCCCCCCCCCCCAATATTTTGACCATTAATAGTATTCCTATCAGTAATATTATTATCATCATTACGACTTTGACTCGCTCACTATTTCCCTTCCAACAGCCTCGTTCTCATTCAACGCCTTCCTTGCGCTGAACCCTGAGCGATCTGAAGCGATCAAAGCTAAGTGAATTTTCGTTGTTTTATTCGTTTATTTAACACCAGACGAAGACCTAAGAGGTCGAAACGCGTTGTGTTTTGTCTTGTAACTCGTTTGTCCACGTTCTCTGGGCGGTTCGCTAACATTTATTTAAGATTTGTTTAGATTTCCGCCTGCAGTCGTCTCGCTTTGCAACTACATGCTCTGGTAGTTCCTCTTCTAAAGAAAAATGGCCTATGTCCCGATGAACTTAAAAACTTTAGACCTGTTTCTCACCTTCCTTTTCTCTCCAAACTCCTGGAAAAGGTTGTCTTTGTGCAACTCGAACGCCATCTGTCCGAGCACAATCTGTATGAAATTAACCAGTCTGCTTACAGACAGAATCACAGTACCGAGACAGCATTGCTTTGTGTGACTGACAGTCTTCTCCGGTCCGCTGACAACAAAAAGGCATCGCTTCTGACTTTGCTAGATCTCAGTGCCGCATTTGACACTATCGACCACAGTATTCTTTTAAAAAGACTGTCGGTGTCTTTCGGTATCACAGACATTGCATTAGAATGGTTTCGGTCATATCTGACTGGCAGAACTCAATCTGTGTCTGTTGGTGGCAAGGTCTCCTCTCCCCTTCCCCTGGACTTTGGTGTGCCCCAAGGCTTCGTTTGGGGCCCTCTTCTCTTCTCTCTGTATATTCAACCTCTATCTATGGTCATTGAGGAACACGGGATTCCTCATCAGAAATTTGCCGATGACACCCAGCTGCACGACGCTGCTGAGCCTGCTGCATTCCAACTTTTGGTATCGGAATTTGAACTGTGTTTCCAATCTGTTAAATCATGGATGCTTAAAAATAAGCTCAAGGTAAATGATGAAAAAACTGAGGCTCTGTTGGCAGCACCTCGTTCTGTTTTGGATCGCATTTCTGAAAAATCTATTCAAGCTGGAACCAACAAAATTCCCTTTGAAGACAGCGTGAGGGATCTGGGTGTCCATTTGGATAGTACGCTGTCCATGAATGTCCAGATCGGTCACCTGTGTCGTTCAGCCTATTTGGCTTTGAGAAACATCGCGTCAATTTGCTCATATCTTACACAGAAAGGGACTGCCCAACTTATCTGTTCCCTCATCATGTCAAAACTCGACTACTGTAACAGTATTCTTGCCGGTCTTCCTACTGTCGATATAAACCGACTTCAACGTATACAGAACAACGCAGCCAGACTTGTTTTCCAAATGTCCAAAAGAACCTACACTACACCTCTGTTAGTTAGACTACATTGGCTTCCCATTCATGCGCGCATTCAGTATAAACTCGCAACACTTGCATTCCGACACTTTGATGAAACATTGCCTGCTTGTCTTTCCAACACACTTGTCACTTATCAACCCTCTCGCACTCTCCGCTCTAGCAGTGACAAACTTCTCAAGCTTCCCCGCAATGAAACTGAAATCCTTTGGCCAACGTTCTTTCAGTTATCAAGCCCCCCTTGTCTGGAACTCCTCCCCTCCCAGCTCCGCTCTTCACAGACTCTCTCTGCGTTCAAATCTGGTCTCAAAACGCATCTCTTTCAGACGTCTTTTTGTCTTTCTTCATAGCGTACGAGTTAATGCGTGTTTCCCATGCATTCTCCATCCTTTCGCCTCTTGTATGTGCACGCGCGCTTCCGTGCCTGAATGCTTATGTGCTTTTGCGTGTGTGTGTTCGTGTGTGTGCGTTTACGCGCGTAGGTTTTTGTTGCTTCGTGTTGAGTTTGCCCTTTGTGTGTGTGTGTGTGTGTGTGTGTGTGTGTGTGTGTGCGTGTGGGTGCTCCCTTCTGCATGTTTTATATTGTATCCCGTGTAGTGTTCACGAAATTGGAGGTGGGTGGGTGTGGGTGTGGGGATGGGGGTTGGTTCTTTTCTTCTATTCCCAAATTCTTGTCGAGTGTTGTTCATATAATGTCGTGAGTGTGGGGTGGCGGGTGTGTGTGTGTGGGGGGGGGGGGGGGGGGGGGAGGAGAGGATAGAGTGGGGGGGGGGGGATGTGGCTTGTGCATCTGTTTTAGTGCTTGCTTTGTGACCTATTGTTTTGATGCCTTTTTCCCAATATTGTGCAATGTTTATGGAAACTTTTATTTTTCCTGTATTGTAAAGCGCTCTGAGGATGAGTCTTCTCTCATCGAAGAGCGCTACATAAGCTCGATTTATTATTATTATTATTATTATTATTATTATTATTATTATTATTATGTGTGTGCGTGCTTGTGTAGGGAGGGGCTTGTGTGTGTGTGTGTGTGTGTGTGTGTGTGTGTGTGTGTGTGTGTGTGTGTGTGTGTGTGTGTGTGTGTGTGTTGTGTGTGTGTGTGTGTGTCACAACCTTGTCAGTACAACCTTAAGTTAATCTGACAATAAAATGGTTTCAGTCAGTGTGTGTGTGTGTGTGTGTGTGTGTGTGTGTGTGTGTGTGTGTGTGTGTGTGTGTAGTGCAAGCCGGATATGACTGTGTAAGTGTTTGTCTGTATTCATTATCTCGATGTTCAGCTTTCATGTTTCTTACGCTAACATGTCAGAGAAGAAGAAAGAGGTCAAGAGAGGGGAAAGATGTGTGATGAGGGATTTGTAAATAAGGAGCAGGAAGAGGTTGAAGCGGGGGGGGGGGGGGGGGATAAGAAGGAGAAGAGAAGGAGGAGGTGGAGCAAAAAGGAAAATGATACTGTCAACAAGAAGAAGAAGAAGAAGAAGACTAGGAAGGAGACTAGGAAGAAGAGAAAGAAGAAGAAGAAGAAGAAGAAGAAGAAGAAGAAGAAGAAGAAGAAGAAAACAGTGTTAGTTAAGAAGAAGAAGAAGAAGAAGAAGAAGAAGAAGAAGAAGAAGAAGAAGAAGAAGAAGAAAGAAAAAGAACAACAAGAAGAAGAACAAGAACAAAAACAAGAAGAACAAGAACAAGAAGTCGATGATGATGATGATGATGATGATGATGATGATGATGATGATGATGATGATGATGACGATGATGATGATGATGATGACGACGACGATAATGATAATGATGGCGACGACGACGACGACGACGACTAAGACAAACTAAAACGGCACGGGCAGCAACAACAATAACAAGGATGGAACCCGAGATCAAAAGAAAAACAAGATGATGAAATAAATCACAAGGATGAAAGCAACATCGACAACGACGATGACGACGACGACGACGACAACGAAGCGCTGTCTGTCACAGGACGTTGACAGCTCATTTCCATCACACGTTCGTCGCGTAACTTCAATCCTGGTTCCTGCAAGATGGACGAAAGAAATGGCATCATCATTATGTGACCACCATCCTTCGTTTCGCTCGAAACGGACACGTGGGCATTGTCGGCTTTTTCAGAAATACGGTACCACTCATGAATGGGGCGCAGAACCAACTCAAGGTGACGTCACGTGGTTACGTCTCAATCAGGCTTCTTGAGAGCGTGCTAGGCCTACGTCACTTGAGAAAGCAGTCGCAGCATCCGAGACGGCTCACAGATAGCGCAGCATCCGTGTGTGTTGTCTGTTGTGCGCAGAAGTTGTTTCGTTGTTTCGTTGTTGTTGATGTTGTTGTAGAGGCTTATCAGTATTGTACTGCGTTGTACTGCGTTGGTCTGTACTGCATGGTGTAGGTGTGTCTGGCTGTGCAGTTGTATTGTATGGTTTGTGCTGTGTTTGCGCTGTGTTTTGTTGTCGTATTGTACTCGACTTTAGTAGAATGATGTTTCTAGCGTATGCCTCAACGCTGTTTAGCTGTGTCGTATGTCAGTGTATTGTATGATGTTGCATTGCTGATAATTGGTGGATTTTTTGTTTGTTTGGTGTGTTGCGTTGTTTTTTGTTTTGTTTTTTGTTTTGGTAGTTTTCTTGTCTTTTCTTTATTTCTTTTTTTTTCCTCTGGCGTGCACGCGCCATGTGTGTGCGTGTGCGCGCGCGCGTGTGTGTGTATGTGTGTGTGTGTGTGTGTGTGTGTGTGAGTGTGTGTGTGTGTGTGTGTGGTGTGTGTGTGTGTGTGTGTGTGTGTGTGTGTGTGTGTGTGTATGCGCGCGCGAGTGTGTGTGTACGTATGCGCGCGCGCGCGCGTGTGTGTGAGCGTGTGCGTGTGGGTGTATCTATGTGTGTGCGTGCGCGCGCGTGGATATGTGTGTATGTGTATCTGTGTGTTTGGGGGGGGGGGGGGGGAGGGGAGAGGGGGAGCTGCATTTGGGAGCGCGCATACTGATTTTCGCACTTTTTTTAAAAATTGTTTAAATGACTCCGCCCATCTGGCGCCGAATTTGACGAAGATACGTAATTGCTCGTTCATTTTCATTGTCTGAAGTGTTGTTTCTCTTGGCTGAAGAAGACCTAAAAGGTCGAAACGCGTCTTTTTTTTTTCTCTTCCTTTCTTGTGATTCGTATGTCCACGTTGTTCGGCCGAGTCATTGGAATACTTTTTAAAATTTGTTCAGATTTTCGCCTGTAGTCTTTTACAACTAACTTTGGCACGGTTGATCGAAGGAGTGTAATGCCACTAGTAGTGGTAGTAACGCAGGACGATAAAAAGAAGTAAATCAATTATCACCCAATTCAAACAATATACAATCAACCTTTTAAAACACGTAGAAACTAGAAGAGCGCGTAGGAAGAGTGGAGACCTACGTCGAGTTGAAACAGTCCTTTTAACTTTCATCAAATTCTATCCAAACCCGCCTCTGTGTGTCTCTTGATGGATCTCCAGAGATTCCAAAGATACTTGAAAATTGGTTTCCCTGTTGGAACTCCCCTTATTCCAGCTATACTTTGTGGTAGTTGCGAGATTTCTGGGTCAGTTTGTTATTGTGCCGTGAGTGAATATGAGAAGATCAGTGGTTGCTCCGTCTTCGGTTTCATTGCCCTACATGTTGTTTGTTTTTTGCCTGAAGAAGACCCAAGAGGTCGAAATGCATTGTGTTCTGTCCTGTAATCTGTTTGTCTGTCTTCTTGTCTAGTGGAACTAATAATACCATGTCTTTTGGACTTTTGCTTCATTTTCCGCCCTCAGTCATCTCGTTTTGAAACTGCTTCTGATATAATTAGCAAAGAAGTATTGCAAGATGACACATCTCACAACGTTAAAGAAAGTGACCCCCCCCCCCAAAAAAAAATAAAAATAAAATTATAAATAAAAAAATAAAATAAAATAAAAAAAAGTAAATAAATAAATAAACAAAAATAAATAAAATAAAATAAATATATAAGCAAATTAAATAAATATTTTTTTTAATCAGGATCAATTCTTTGCTCTGAAGCCACACCAAAATTTAAAAGAGTCTTCAAGATCCACGCGACATTTTTTTAAAAAATCAACTTTAGTTAAAAATAAAAAAAAATAAAAAAAATGGTGTAATAGTATTTGCATAATCTTGCTTACAAACGGATGAACTGACCAAGCCACTGACCCGGGTGAAGACATGACCTCAGTGGCTGAGGTAAAGATGCCTTTCTTCCTGTACTCTTCTTTCCTAGAGTTTCTTTTTTTTTTTTTTTTTTCATTTCTGCATCACGTTTTTCATCTTCTCCCTTCTAACGCTACCTCTCACCCACCAACAAATTATCTCCCTTACAGAGAGCTGTTCCACACTCGTTTAACAAATTTATAGCAACAGACGGAGATGAGCTCGATCCTGGAGAGGGAGGGAGATGGGTAACGAGGAAGGGGGGCGGGGGGGGGGGGAGCGAAATGTTAAGAGCAGGAAGGGCAGAAGAGGACCTATCTAATACGAAGCTGGTACCAACCCAAATAACAGAGACCGCGAAACAGAATTTTAGTTTGTTTTTTTTTTTTACGTAAAAACACTGAACGGGCAGTGGGGGGTTTGAACACTCGCAACGTTTGACTACGAATTCAGTGCTTTACCACTGTACCAACCAGACAGCCCTCTCTCATCACGCAGAATGAAACCACAGCAGTATATTTACGGGCAGAAACGAGACGACCAATGTCATGGACGCGGAAGGCGGATGACATCTGCAGGCACTGTCTGCTGAACCGGAAGGGATAGGCGGCGGTGTGTCAAGAAGGTCATTTCCGCCGGCGGCCGGAAAGAGGGAAAAGGAAGATGGCGGCTGTAGCGCTGCTTTGCTTGGCGCTTTCCGGCCTAGTGGAGTGTTCTGGTTGCGTGCTTGCTAAACGAGGATGAGGATGTGGTATGATGCGTCAGGGTTGTTGAATGGATGGGTGGGGTGGGGGTCGGGGGTGGGGGGGGGGGGGAGGTGGGGGGAGCTAGCCGGCTAAAAATACGCGCTGGGAATGTCCGTTGAGGGACAAAATAAAGTTATGCCCCGGGGTTGTTTTGCTCTTTGTACCGTGCTGTGGCTTGTCTCTGACTGTCTCTGTTCGTGTCCTTTGTTTCTGTGTTTGTCTGTGCTTGAGTGTCTCTTTGTGTGTATGTCTCTTTGCTTTTTGTCTGTCTCTGTTTGTTCGTCTGTTCCTGTCTTTGTCTGTTTCTGTGTTTGTCTGTGCCTGAGTGTCTTCTTGTATAATATAAATTATGTCTGCTTGATTTCGTGTCTGTCTCTGTTTGTCTGTCTTTCTGTCTGTCTGTCTCTCTTCAGTGAAGTCTGTCTTTCTCAGTGTCTCGATCTCTCTCGCCCTTTCTTCTTTTATTCTCTGTGTGTGTGTGTGTGTGTGTGTGTGTGTGTGTGTGTGTGTGTGTGTGTGTCCAAGCGTGCACGCATGCGCCTTGTGTTTGTGTATGTATGTATGCATGCGTGCACCGTGTGCCTGCGTGCAAGCACGCATGCGTGCGCACGCGCGCTCTTGTGTGTGTGTGTGTGTGTGTGTGTGTGTGTGTGTGTGTGTGTGTATGTGTGTGCACGCGTGCGTAATGTGTGTGTGTGTGTGTGTGTGTGTGCGCGCGCGCGTGCGTGTATGCGTGCATGTACTTGTGCACGTTCATTGGCCTACTTGACATTTGTATCCGGATTTGGGGTTTCACATCCCGGATGTGGTTGCGTGGGGGTCGGAGAGGGGAGGGGGAGGAGGGATATATGGGGGACTAAGTAGGGGCGGAGAAGTAAGGGGGTAGGGGGTGGGTGTGGGGGGCTGGGGGGGGGGGGGGCGGAGAGCTGTCGTGTTAGAACTGATTTGCATTCAGCAAATAAACTACGCCCACTAAGTAGATATTTATCAGGAAGGAGGCAACTGGGAAGAGAATCGCTGAGGGCGAGGGGTTTGGGGAGGTGGGGGGGGGGGGGGGGGGGAGGGGGGGG
>CM031614.1:68712876-68720376 GCA_018398815.1 Conus ventricosus
AAAAGAAAAAAAAAAAATGCGATTGCACAGACACGCTATCTTGACCTCCTTTGCCCTTTCTATTGCCACAGTGTAAGGTACAGAAAATGATATATCACACACCACCAAACTGAAGTGAACCAATGATAATCATGAGATAAAAAGTCAGGAGATAATAATCATGAGATAAAAGCAGTCAGTATGGAAGCTAAGGAGCAGAGAACTAAAGTGTACAAGGGGAAAGCTTTGTTTGTTTGTTTTTGTGATTCAAGAGAAATAGCGTTTATATTTTTTTTCTTTCTGTTGAATACCCACAGTATTCCAATATCAGCTTCAAGGAATGATACATGATGTCCTACACATACGAATTGACTTCAAAGGTTTATCGGGTAATAACATAATAACAAGTCTAGCTGATCAACATAGCTCCAGTATCGCGCGCACGCGCACGCACGAGATAGACAGAGAGAGAGAGAGAGAGAGAGAGAGAGAGAGAGAGAGAGAGAGAGAGAGAGAGAGACAGACAGACAGACAGACAGACAGACAGACAGACAGACAGACAGACAGACGGACAGACAGACAGACACAGAGAGAAAGAGACAGACAGACAGACACAGAGAGAGACACAGAGAGAGAGAGACAGCGACAGACAGAGAGAAGAGAGAGAGAGAGAGAGAGAGAGAGAGAGACAGAGAACAGACAGACAAAGAGAGAGAGAAAGAGAGAGAGAGAGAGACAGACAGACAGACAGACAGACAGACAGAGACAGAGAGAAAGAGAGAAGAGAGAGAAGAGAGAGAGAGACAGACAGACAGAAAGAGAGAGACAGAGAGAAAGACAGAGACAGAGAGAGAGAGAGAGAGAGAGAGAGAGAGAGAGAGAGAGAGACAGCGTGCGCGCGCACTTACACAGTCCTCTGGGTCGAAACGCATTACGTCGGTCCTTTCATCTGTCTGTTAGTCCTTCCGAATGGTAACCCTCCCCCGCTCTCTGTCCTCTCTTTACAGCGATGGCTTCCAGGCCTTAGGGGCTGACCATGACAGCATGTCCAGCCAGTCGTCACGGTCTTCAGGGCACCGACAAACGACCAGTCCCATTGACCCCCCACCCACCCCCTACCCCCTCTGACCCCTCCCCTAACCACCAACGCCTCTGACGTCAAGATGAACGAGATGATGTCATAAGTGACAAGGGTCATTTTACAAGAGAGAAGACGGGAGGGGATACGGAGGTAGAAAAGACTGAGCGCTGGGGGGAGAGGGGGGTAGTTGGGGGGGAGGGGGGGGGAGGGGGGCTAGGAAGCGTACGTCGCCTACGGCTGAAAACTAGAACGATCAAAAGCCTTGAGTGAGGAAAGCGGTTTTGTCCTCAGGTGCCTTTGATCAGAGAGAAACAAGACCGTGGGAAGACCTCGTAGACTGTAGAGTTTAGACAGCAGTTGTAGACGCGCTTTCAAGGCCTCAAAGTGACCCGGGTCTTGCCTCCGGATGTTTTGTGTCCCAAGGTCCAAGTGAAAGACGATGGGGGCGGTACTTGAAGCGGCGTCGAGACAGGTGTTAGTTAGTGCTGCCTGCAAACCCTTGGTCTCCTTCTGTGGTTCCGTCGGAACTGTTGCTTTCATCTCTTGTCAAGAACCACGTTATTTTAATAAGTGAGCGTTAGCGCGCGCGCGCGCGTGTGTGTATTTGTGTGTGTGCGTGTGCGTGCGTGTGTGTGTGTGTGTGTGTGGTGTGTGTGTGTGTGTGTGTGTGTGTGTGTGTGTGTGTGTGTGTGTGTGTGTGTATTTGTGTGTGTGTGCGTGTGTGTGTGTAACAATAACATAACAATAACAATAATTTAATTTCAGTCTTTGCAGGCCATCCGGCCCATATGACAAGGAGAAATGCAGTAATCAACATCTAGTTATAGGTGAACTTTCATACAAAAAGGAAAGAAAAGACACTGCTGCATCTTTTTACCACATCAACATCTTACTTTTAAGCATTCAACAATATAAAGCGCAGTTTTCAAAGCAAGCTTACCTTTAAGATTTTGACAAAGTAATTGTACTTCAGAGTGCTTGGAAAACGATAATAATATAGAGGTAGAAATTTCGTCTCAGGAGAAGAGTACTTACAGCATACAAAAAGAAAATGCACCAAGTCTTCAATCTGGTCGCCATCACATTGTTTACAGTATGGGTCAACTCTTAATTGTCCAAAACGAGGATACCATTCAGGGGCAAGCGATTTACACCTTAGTAAACAGATTGCACGCCTGTGAGCGACATGGTCCAGACTTATGATGTAATTTGCCCTTATAATTTCTGGATGGTACAAACAGTAATCCTCCTCTGAAGAGACGGAGTCGTGCCAATTTTGATATGATACATCTTTTAATCTGCTCTTGATACTGTTCTATGAAATACCTAGTATGTCCCGGATGTTGCATAGCCCAAACGTAGCCAAAACCGTACTTGCATATAATAGCCTGACTTGTGAAGCCCAGTTCTTCCGCCTGACAGATCATGTGCCCGTAACATGTCATAGCATTGCTTTGGGTACCTATCATTAGACAGGTTCACAATCCTGCACCAGTATTTCATAAGTCGGGTCTGTGTGTCAACGAATATTGGAAGCCTTCCACATTCTCCCGTGCTACACTGTTTTTTGCATCTCTTCCGACCCCCAGTATCATTTTGCATATTTTTACTTGTACCTTTCAATGGCATCGTATTTTTCAAATACCCAGATTTCAGAACCATACAAAAGAATGGGCTTAACTTTTGTATCGAAAATTTTAAATACCATATCAACTGGTAGCATTTGTAATTTAAAGTATAACTTTTTTATCCCTGCGATGGCTCTTAAAGCTTTACCAGAAACAGCATCCACACATTTAGTCCATTTGAGGGAGGATGAAAAATGACCCCAGATAATTGTAAGAGGGCTCGACTTTTAACTCGTTACCATTAAAGAACCACTTTTCACACTTTTTGATAAAGCCACCATTTTTGAAAAACAACAACCTTTGTCTTATCCATATTGACATTCAGACCCCATCTTCTGCAGTATGTTTCCAGACAGTAAATCTTCTTTTGAAGATCTGCTACAGTATCAGATACAACAGCAATGTCATCAGCATACATCAAAGGAAAATACCCAATGGATCCCCAAAAATATCAATACCGCGAGCGCCACAATTCATCAGCTCAGCGTGTAATTCAGATAAGAATATGGAAAACAGCAGGGACTTAGGAACATCCTTGGCGAACTCCAGACATGCACTGAAAATATTCTGTTATTTTATCTCCAACACAGACAGCAGCTTTAACACTTTTATACATCCCTTGCAGAGTTTGAACATTTTCCCATGAATTCCTTTAGCAAGCAGTACATACAACAGCTTTTTTCTGTCAACACTATCAAAGGCTTTAGAAAAGTCTACGAAAAGCGAGTAAAAGCGGCCACCTTGTTTGGTCAAGTACTTCTGTACAAGTGATTGCAAGGTAAGATGTTGTCTAAGGTGCTGTAGCCTTTCCGGAAACCGGCTTGAGCTTCAGGAATACATTCATGATGGTCGCAGAAAAGTGACAATCTCCTGTTGATAATCGAATTGTAAATTTTACTGATTACATTTAGCAAGGAAATGCTTCTGTAGTTGTCTACACATCCACGACTGCCTTCTTATGTAAAGGAAAAATACTGCCTTAGTCCAGCCTTCAGGGTAGTCACCACTTTCAAATACCTTATTGAACAAAGGATGTAAAAATCTAACAAGTACGTTTCTTCCCTCGTGGAAAAAGATCCGAAGGCAGTCCATCTGGGCCGGAAGCTTTACCCTTTTCATCCTTTAATCGCATTCATGTATCTCAGATTCGGAAATTTCATGGTCAAATTCAAAGGTGTTACATTCTTCGCATGTTTCAGACTGATGATTGTAAAGAGTATCAGTAACTTCTTGATTAAAGTCTGCATCAAACAACATTAGGTTCTGTTGTCAATAGGGACTTGAAGTAATGAAAACCATTTACCAGGCGAAATTGAACTGGGCGTTTTCAGGTTTTGTGTCGTCAATGAACGTACTTTTTGCCAAAATGATTTTGAATTTATATCATTACATGCTTCATTCAGGTCATTTAAAATGTTCTGATTATGTCTCTCTTGTTTTGAACAGCAAAGAGACTTGAACGATTTTTTCAGGTCGAGGTATTCGAGCAAGTCATCACGTTCATTTGTAAATCTGAACTTTTGCAGGTGCCTGTATTTTTCTTGCTTCGCACTTTCACATTCTGATCCCACCTCGGTGGCTGTTCACGTGAAACGGGGGGTTTGGGTTTTGACCTCATTTTTTTGGCTGCTTTTTGCACGAAGGAAACAAGGAACTCCGAGCCTGTGTTTACATCCTGATTAAGAGCCTCCATGAAATCTGTCAGCCCCTGAACTTGGTTCTCTTGTAAAACATTCTGAATAGGACCCTAAATCCTGTTGTCGGATGTAAATTTTGTCTTGTTTTCCAATTGTACATCATTCTCAGAAACTGAAGTTACACAATCAATTTTTCTGTCATCTATGTGCAGAACAATAGGGAAATGGTCCGATTCACATCTGTCTGATATATACATATCTAAAACAAGTTCAAAAATCTGTTTTGAACAAAGAAAGTAGTCGACAACACTCATTCCCCTGTTCGCTACACATGTTATTTCACCCTCTTTGTCACTTTCTGTTCTTCCGTTAACAATAAATAAATCATTCTCTTTTAAAAGTTCGATGAGGTTCAATCCAAAATTATTTGTAACAGTTATCTTTTGATTTTCGTTTTTTTTTGTGGACCATCTGACAATAATTCATCAATTTCAACCAGAGGACACGCATGTCTGTTTTCTTCAGTATCATCTATATCTGGAAGGCCCCCGGTGCGAGCATTAAAATCCCCACATAGAATCCAAGGTAAGTCAGGACATTCATGCATCATTTCTGTCATATGAGTTGCTAACTGATCGATTCCATGGCGTTGTCTTCGCCGTAAATAACAGAATGTTCTGGGGCAACATAAACACAGGCAAAAATGACATCAAAGGAGTAATTCAAACAGACTTACCAATCTTCAGAAACACATTATCCTCTTACCTCTCCAGCAAACTGTTCAACATGTTCATCGATAGTTTTATGCACACACACAGCCACACCTCCTTTCAAGCGATGTGAGCGAGGAGAAAGAAACTTTAAAGTCCGGAAACGCATTTTCAATGTCCTCGCGCTTGCAAGACCATATTTCTGACAGTCCAAAAATCTGGAATTGTTCACAAAAATGTTTTAAAGGAGATGTTATTTAATTTGCTCTTTAGGCCTTGAACATTCCACGCCATCGTCTGAAACACACGTGTTCTGTCACTAGTGCAAAGTCCATGATCACAAAACGAATCACAACCACAATCGGTATCCTCTTTCATCGCGATTAGCGAAGTAGTCAGTACGATCATCACAGTTTGTGTCACTGACTTCCTCGCGTGTGTTGTCTGGTTCGTTTGTTGCGTTGTTGTCGTCACTGTCCTCATCTCTGTCATCGTGTGTATGGTTGGGGTACGAGGCGGAAATCCTCCTTCTCTTTCTGTTGTCGTTGTGCCAGCCTGCTCTTCATCTTGCTCCCTGTCGTTCCACAAGACGCTGGGTTTCTTCACTGTAGTGGTAAGATTTCCCTTCCATAATCAGTGAGTCGTAACGCAGGTACGCCCTCTTGTTGGCGTTCTTGGCGTCTCTGAGGAACGGTTAGTAGTCGCCGTCGCTTTTCTCTCACACGAGGGGTAAAGTCCTCCGACACAGAGACGCCAGTATCCTTCAACTTACGACGTTCGAACAGAACCTTCTCTTTCTGTTTGAAGCGACTGAAACAGGCAATTATCGGTTGCGGAGTTTTACCACCACGAAGACGATGTGCACGTTCGATTTCAATGTCATCTTCAATGCCCAGCTTGTCTTTGATCACACTCTTCACAGCTTCTTCACGTCAGTCCAAGTTTCTTGACGTCCACTCGGAGTTGAGATTCCGTGGAAAAGCAGGTTATTTCGCCTGCTCCTTCCTTCTATGTCATCTAGTTTGTCTTCCAGTCGCTCAACTCTCTCTCTTTCAGCTCCCTGTTTTCCTTCATCACGAATCCAACTGTTTCTGCATCTTGTCACTGAGTGCATCTATTTTGCTGTCCACAGAATTTATTTTCACAGACATGTCTTTTAGCATATTCATCACATCAGCGATGGATTCTTGTTTATTCCCAGTTGCAGTCCCGAATTCGTCAGAAGAACAACTTCGGTTGACGCTCGCCGTTCTGGTTTGCCTTGACTTGTCACCTTTGGTAGGCCCAGGGTTGGGTTCAACACCTGCACGGAGAAGTAATGCTGTGACAATGCACAACACAGTGAACTTCATGGCCGGCGTTGTGATGCGTAGCTTTCTCGGTCGTCCAATCACTTTTTTTGCCTTTTTGTACAAAATGTTGGACAAATACCACAGCGAACACGCCAACATTTTGTCGGTAGGTCTCCAATGAACAGGTCATTTGCTGAATAAGGTCAATTAACCACCAAAACTAATCAAATAGATAAATAATTGTAGGAGCTCGTACAAAGTGCGTCCGATCGGTAGCGTGAGCCTGAGTTCACCCCGTGTGTGTGTGTGTGTGGCGTGTGTGTGTGTGTTCGTGTGTGTGTGTGTGTGCGCGCGCGCGCGCGCGTGTGTGTGTGTGTGTGTGTGTGTGTGTGTGTGCGCGTGTGTGTGTGTGTGCGCGTGTGTGTACGCGCGCGCGCGCGCGCGTGTGTGTGTGTGTGTGTGTGTGTGTGGAGTCACGTTGTTGATCGGCTAGTTGACGACTGCTGTGCCGAACTCAGGGTTGTGTTGGCTGTGATAAGTGTAGCAGCTTCACTGACACGCATGGCGCAGTCAGGTACAGTAAAGCCAAGGACGACACAACCACACACATCGGTAGCAGAGAATGGAACAGTTGGTCTACACCCAAGCCCGATTTTGTTTTTTAATGTGCGGCCTCCAACCTCCAATTCCCCCCCCCCCCCCCCCCCCCCCTACTTATTTTCCTTTTTCTTTTTCTTTTTTTCCCCCTTCTTTTTATTTAGTGAGGCCTACATCCGCTCTTCCCCCCCCCCCCCCCCCCCCCCCCCCCCCCCCCCACACTTTTTGACTTTTTTCCCCCCTCAAAGCCTCACACACCATGCGTGTCTGTGTGTTACATTACCGATGGACATTCGCTTGCTGTTTTAGTTTTTGTTATTGTTGTTGTTGTTGTTGTTGTTTTGCGTTTAATACACAGCGATCGGGTTTATGTATGTTCTAGTGTTTAGTGTGCCGACACTTTCGCTCTGTTGCGTTTACCACCCCCACTGGGAGGAACAATTACAAAAAGAGCAACGACTCTAATTCTAATAAAGAGATACACAATGTTGTGTGTGTGTGTGTGTGTGTGTGTGTGTTGTGTGTGTGTGTGTGTGTGTGTGTGTGTGTGTGTGTGTGTGTCGTGCGTGGCGTGCG
>CM031614.1:68732937-68739422 GCA_018398815.1 Conus ventricosus
AATGTTTACAGATCTAGAGAGTATGTGAGGCTGCCAACAGTCTCCATGGAGAGTGTGTGAGGCTGCCAACAGTCTCCATGGAGAGTGTGTGAGGCTGCCAACAGTCTCCATGGAGAGTGTGTGAGGCTGCCAACAGCCTTCACGGAGAATATGTGAGGCTGCCAACAGCCTTCACGGATTCCCTTTTGACAGTGATTTCTGGTTCCACATGCTGTTTCTTGGGTGCAGTCTGACACAAGACATCTGACTTCTTGGTAATGATCATGAGAGCAAAGACGTTGCAATGAGTAAAGAAGCGGTTCACGCTCTGTTCCATTTGAACCTAGGTGGCAGTGCTGAATGTGCAGCCATCTGCAAACAGGAAGTTATGCAGTTTCTCCTCCTCCAACATGGTCTGCAACTGGCCAGGAGTCTGCATCGGCTGAAGGGCTTGCCACCAGCACTGAAACTAATCTTGATGCCACAGAAAGCGCCCAGCAGCGTGGTTAAAAACATCGAGCGGAATAGTGTGGGTGCTCAGACGCAGCCCTGCATGACTCCGTTTGTAACTGGAAAGCACTGGAGGAGTGTGCAGCGTCCAGTACTCGAAATGCCATTTTGGAAACAGTGTACGATGGTGATGAAATTGTCTGGGAAGTCAAACTTTGCTATGATCCTCCACAGCCCCCGATGACTTACCATGTCGAAGGCCTTTGTTAAGTCCACGCGCCAAGCGTTGTTCATAGATGCCTATTCTGTTTTGTGCACTTTTCTTGAAGCTGTTGTTCACCAAACACCACATCTACAGTTCCATGGTCCTTTATAAAGACCGACTTGCTGGCAGACGGCCTTCCATGTGTTGAACTAGAATTCAAAGGAGGACTCTTGTTAAAGTCTTGCAAGAGATAACTGGAAGAAATGTTACCATGTGATTATAGCAAGACAGCCTATTTCACTTTCTTTTATGGAGATGAACGATAGAGACATCCTTGAGCACCCGTCCTGTTCGCACACGCTGTGCTAGCATTTGTCCCCTTGCCTTGTGGACTTCAGCAGGGATGGAGTCGGAGCCTGGTGATTTACCGCGGGAAAGGGGACTGATGGAGTCAGAGCCTGGTGATTTACCGTGGGAAAGGGGACTAATGGAGTCAGAGCCTGGTGATTTACCGTGGGAAAGTGGACTGATGGAGTCAGAGCCTGGTGATTTACCGTGGGAAAGGGGACTGATTTCTATTTGTACTTCCGATTCCACTGGAGCTTCAGTCAGAGAAGTGTTGCTCTTGGCTTGAGCCATGCATGCAAAACCTTCAGCGTCAATGGAAGAGGGTCTTTTCTGGACGTGTTTCTGCCTGTCTGCCCCAAAATGTGCGTTTTTGTCAGTGAGCAGAGTAATCCCATCCGCTCTAAGCTGTGGCAGTGTCTAAAAGGGCTGAGGCCTAACTCTGGTCTTCAGGAGCATCGCAGAAGAGTTTGGAGTTGTTGCTATCTGCATACTGCTGTGTCTTGTCCGTGTTTTTTTTTTTAGTTTGACCAAGAGTTTTACATCTGCCAAAGCTTGGCCCCGCACTTTGCTTTGCGTTGGGTTGTAAGCTGCTTTCCTGGAGACAGAGACGCCGTCTTTTCGATAGGCGTTATGGTTTATGCACTTAATGTCAAGTAACGTCTGGATTTCTTCATCGTTTTCGTCAAACTAATTCTGCTGTTTGCGCGTATTCTAGCTCAGATGAGCGAATGCAATACTGTACACAGCTTCTTAAGATTTTCCCATCCTCTTCTGCTGAGTCGGCGCCAGGGCTGTGTTAGTTCAACTTGCTAGATCCACAGTGAGGTCTTTTCTTTTTAATGACCAGGTGCCTTCTCAGATTGTTGACGTTCAGTCTTGTTGCTTCTCTAGGTAGGTGCTGCCCGGGCTGTATGCTCTACTATGAATTCGAGGAGAAGGAGCCTGTGGTCTGTTCGACAATCTGCGCTGCACGTGGCATTCGTGACACTGACCTCTATAGCCTGTTCCTTCTCCTGATGATGGCATGGTCAATGAGACACCAAAGCTGGCTGTGTGGATCCATGTGGAGAACGTCTTGTTGTTCTAGTGACCACAGAACAGCTAAGCAATCGAGGAACCAGCTAGATGGCCAACAAACCAACAGTGAATGACCCAAACACGGCTTGTTCTAACAACGAACGGATCGGGGAAGACATGAAAACGGGATGGTAAAGTTATGGGGTGATGGAGAGAATGGGGGGAGGGGGGGGGGCAGGGAATGAGCGGGAGGAGGCAGGACAGGTAAGGTAAGGCAGGGATGGGAGGAAGGGGGCGGGCGGGGCAGGGGGTGGGGTGGGGGGCTAGAGATGGTTGCACAATGAAAACTGATTCAGGTGGAGATTAGACAGTGCTGAAAACGGAGAACTGTTGTTGGTGTTTCTTTTTTTTTTTCATTTTTTTTTCACGGTAAACGTTAGATTGGGGGTGACATTTAGTGCGCTACACCGCATCACGACCGCATGGAAAGACTGAAGAGGCCGTCCTTTCTGTACCACAAGCGCTGCAATAGCGGTCAGCCGATGTTCGTTGGAATGTCAGTGACGTTGCAAGTCGGTTATGTATGTTGGTTATTTTAAACGTGTTGAGAAAACCCAGTCAGAGAGAGAGAGAGAGAGAGAGAGAGAGAGAGAGAGAGAGGAGAGAGAGAAGAGAGAGAGAGAGAGAGAGAAGAGAGAGAAGAGAGAGAGAGAGAGAGAGATAAAGAGAGAGCCGATCGTGATGTCTATTTTGATTTTGTGGAGAAAAACCCAGCACACACACACACACACACACGCGCGCACGCACAGAGAGAGAGAGAGAGAGAGAGAGAGAGAGAGAGAGAGAGAGAGAGAGAGAGGAGAGAGAGAGAGAGAGAGAGACTCACAAACATCCTGTTGTATAATTGTACTGTCCTGTATCGTACTGCACTGTAGTGCATTGCATAATTCTCATTGTTATAATACACTGCAAGATACACTTCGTAATGAGCAATGTCGGTCAAGATCTTCATAACCGTACACTTTTTTTTCCGCCTGCACTTGTGGTAGCTTACAGCTTGACACATCGCTAAAAGTACCAGAAATCATTACTTCATTATCATAAATTGTATAATTATGTATATTGTTTAAGTATTATTGATTCAAAAAGAAGAGAGAAAGTGGGGGTGGGGAGGGGAGGGGGTGTGAGTGGGGTGAGCGGGTGTGTTTGGGTGCCATTATGTGCTTGTAGTTTGTAAGACCTCAGAGGATTGTGCTTAGTGATTTTTGTTTGTTTGTGTATGTGTGTGTGTATATCCAACAAAAAGAAAACAACCTTTCCTCGGCATGCATTGAACTCTCACTCAAATCCATTCAAACCGAAAAAAAAGGATAACTCATTTTTAACATGTTTCAAGGGTTATTTACTACAATATCGTCAAACATGTACAAGTATGATTCATAACAAAAAATATGTGGTAATTTGCATCCGGAAATGTACAGCAAAGAGAAAGATCATGTTTTCGAAAGAATGGAGAAGAGAGAAAGAAGGAACTGTGGAATGGAAGAGAGAATGAGGAAAGAAATAAAAAAGTATATATATATATATATATATATATATATATATATATATATATATATATATATATATATATATATAATATATATATATATATATATATATATATATATATATATATATATATATATAACGAATTGCTAAAACTCATTTACTCCATCGCTCATACTACACCGCTGTTAGAAGAAAAAGAATGATCTCCTTCCTACAAATGTTATGCACTTAGATACTACCTCGTTGGAATCAAAACATTAACATTCAATGAAACAGAGCGTGCACTTAAACAAGCGCACCATTTTCATCAGACAGTCCAAGAAAGTTTTGTATTAGGCAGCTGAGTGGTATCTCATTGAATGATCTACACAAAACCTAATGCATCAGTGTCTATATCAGTAATCTAATCTATCTGCGAACACGAGAAGAATAGGCACGTTATCCGTGAAACTCATCTCTCTCTCTCTCTCTCTCTCTCTCTCTCTCTCTCTCTCTCTCTCTCTCTCTCTCTCTCTCTCTCTCTCTTCCTCTCTCTCTCTCTCTCTCTCTCTCTCTCCTCTCTCTCTCTCTCTCCTCTCTCCTCCCTCCCTCCCTCCCTCTCTCTCTCTCTCTCTGCCTCTCCCTCTCTCTCTCTCTCCCTCCCTCTCTCCCCCGCTCTCTCTCTCTCTCTCTCTCTCTCTCTCTCTCTCTCTCTCTCTCTCTCTCTCTTCTCTCTCTCTTTCTCTCTCTCTCTCCAGCCCTTACCGATTCCCGTGTGTATCTGATCAAGATCAAGATCCTTTGTAAGCCAGTTCATTTACAAAAGAATTTGCTTTTGGCTTTGCAGTGTCGAAACGCGTAGCTGGCACATGGAGAGTGGCAATATTCCATACTGTCAGTACCTACTCGTGACATGGTGGTGTAACTATGTGACTGAACAGGAGATAACTGAAGAACTCCCTCCCTCCCCCCCCTCTCTCTCTCTCTCTCCTCCTCCCCTCCCCCTCTCTCTCTCTCCGCTTCACACACACACACACACACACACACACACACACACACACACACACACACACACACACACACACACACACACACACACGCACACGCACACTCAACATAATTATGTCAATTGATCGCTATGTATAACTACAGCCCAACACAGCTACCGCGAGGGACTTAGTTTCTCTTTCTTTATCGATGTTGTTTCTCTGCGTCTTTCAAGTTACAATTCAGTTAGATGTAGTTTTTGTTTTTGTTTTTGTTTTCCGTTTACTGTATATCCGTTCGGGCCAAATGACTTTTTAAGGCACCTTATTGTTTTTCTAACTTATAACCAACCTCCACTTATCGCCACTAGAATGACGATGGGAATGTATAGAAGTATCAGGACAAGTAATAACTTTGTTGAGGTTCAGCCTTGTAACCTTCTTTTACTTCTCATTCGGCTAACACAGGAATAGTGAAACCAGTCTTGCTTATAGACAAACAGACAGAACAAAACGAACACACGGACAAACAAAACTGATTCGAGTGAATTATGCCAGATCCTGGATGGAAGCGTCTGAACAGATAGACCACATTATTCTAGAGCGCTTCCCCTGGTACCAGAACTCTGTGAGCAGCAACTGTCACGTGTGAATTTAAAGTTGTCGTCGTAGCATTCAGTCACTCATGCACTCACTGACTTCCTACACACTCACTCAGTCACTCAGTTGCGCGTTCGTTCACTCACTCACTCACGTATTCACTCACGTAACTTTAACCTTCTTTAGACTCTCTCGCTACTAGGCTCATTTTGTAATTCGATTCCATTCACGTTAACCTTCGCCCAGCCGAGAATGATGATAGTCCACAGTAGCTGAACAACTGACCATCCAAACCAGCAACCACGTCATTCTAATCGAGCAACGATCAACACAGATGAAGGGAAGATGGAGACAGATAAGATGGACAGATAGAAAATCAATTAGACAGCGACTTCTTTGATTAAAAGATAAAAAAGACAGAGGGAAGACGGGAACGATACGCTTCATTTGCTGACTTTTCCAGCTTGGGTGTGTGACGGGGGTGGAGGGGTGGTGGGGTAGGGGGTGAGATGGAAAGGGGAGAGTAGGGAGGGGTGGTATACTGCGAACTTTTTCTTTACCACATAATTGACTGTACCGGTGGTGAGAGAAGAGGGAGGGGGGAAGGAGGGGCGTCCATCACCCCGCAGGAGGGATGGAGGGGGGAAGGAGGGAGGGAGGGGGCAAGGGATCGGTGGGGGAGGGGCAACGAGGAAGGTTTGGGTTGTGGGAGGGAAGGGGAGATAACGACGCCAAGAGAGGGGTCAAGGGGCGTGGAGAGAGAGAGGGAGGAGAGGGGCGTGTTGTTGCGAAATTCCCTCCCTTTACTTGAGAAGGGACTGGGGCACAAAGGGGGGGGGGGGGGGGGGGGGGTAGCAGAGTGGGAGAGCTGTAGAAAAGGTGCTGAGTGGAGAGAGTGGGGGCGGGGGAGGGAGGGGGAGGGGCAGGGGGGCAGGAGGGTGGTGGGGGTGGTGGGGGGTGGCCTATATCCAGTGTCTTACTGTAATTCGCGAGTTCATCGAAAGACAGCACAGGAGGCGTATTTTCCCCAAGTTCCCAAGTTTCCAAGTACAGCGTTAGAGAACAGCATTTTACCAATTCTAACTCACTTGCTCCTCCACCAAGTTTTTGGGCGAAAGTGGCCTAAAAGCCGCCTTTTCCTGTTCTCTGACAAGTAAGACTTCAATAACCAAAAAATAACGATTATCTACAAACAAACATACTGAACAAACATAAAGTAAAAAATCCTGCTTAAATCTAGAAATTATGTAGGCTTGACTGGACACTGTGCACACAGCCAATTTCAGGGTTCGTGGATTGTGCAGGGCGTATCAGGTACAGTGTTCGTGCGCAGGAACTCTAGACTCGCGTCGACACTGTGCGACAGTTCA
>CM031614.1:68739522-68754522 GCA_018398815.1 Conus ventricosus
GGTTGAAAATAAAAAAAAAAATGAAACAACAGACCAACCCAAAGATTGGGTATTTTAATTTATCACATACACACCCACACCCCATTGATGCAAAAAACACAGCAAAGTTTAACTGTTCGATAAAAAGCTGGTTTTACAACCACATTTTTGCGATTATTTTTTTTAACAGGGGGTTAAATATCTGTTTAAAAGGATTACTTCCCTTTTTAAAGGTGTCAGTCTGGTCACAGAAATTCGAGGTTCATGTTATATTTTAAATGTAGGCGGCCCAACAAAAATATTTTGCATCATTATTGAATGCCTCTTTTTTAATTTTTTTTTAAAAAATTTTTACATAACAACTCAAGACCGCCCTTCTTTTAGAACTGCTTTTAATAACGAAGGGGAAACCCGGGGCGCTCCATAAATTCACAAGTCGAAAAGGTTTTTAATATAAGCAAACCCAAAGGGAGAATAAAAGATTAAAAAATTTAAAAATAGGGGCCAAAAAAATTTAGGCCATTTAACCAACCTAGGGTTATTACGGGTTTTGCTCGCAAAAAAGCAATAAACTCGACATTGCCTCAAACTTAAAATGCGAATCGAAAACAAGTTACCTTTCAACCTGAAGAAAAAAATGGGGATTTTTTGGATAAAAAGCAGCAAAAAGTTAGGCTTTACAACTGCCAAATCGGCCGGGTTCATAGTTTTTTAGAGTTACGTCAAACAAAACTTTTAAAGAGGGGAAAATCCCCGATCTTGCATTACATTCATTACTCTAGTTCTTTTGGATGACTGAGCCTGAGAAAACTTAATATGGAAGGCCCCTCAAACTTTTTAAAAAGCTCTTTCGTCAGGGAAAGCTGCTATTGCTTTAATGAAATTAACAATTCCCAAATTTTACATTTTAAAAATTATTTGGGGGGCATCTTTAAAATAAAAAAAAATCAAAGAAAAGCGGGAAAGTTTAAAATGGATAACCGCACATTTTTTTGGAAATAAAAATACTTAACTAAAAAATAATGCGCGGGGGGGCCAGAAGAACAGGAGTTACATTACGCCTTAAGGTGTAAACCCTTAGAATTAAAAGCCCTTTGCAATGTTGGGGATTTTTGAACAAAAGGGTGAATAGGGGCTTGTATGTTTTATTTCCTAAAGAGGTGATTATAAACGCAAAGAGGTTGGCGACCAAAAGTTTTTCCCAAACAAAACAACTGCGCAATCTAGAGCAAATAATGTTGGCCAGTATGAAAATAAAATAGTTCGAAACCTGACCTTCAAATGGCCCTTAAGAACATATTTAGAAGTGGGACATAAAATTTGAAATACAGTAATCCCTTATGTTAACATATTTCTATGCCATCAACAAAGTTTCCTACAAGCAATCAAATCTGGCCCTTTGACATGTAGATAGACTTATGACCGACGCCAAAATCGGAAAATGAATTGAAATAACGTGCCTATGGGAAAAACAGTACAGTCCTCCAGAACAAAAAGAAACAGTTGAAAAAAAAGTGCTACTACAAAATTAGCAGTTACTTATCAGAGGCAGAGAAAATAGGTATACAGCTAACCAATGTTGCTATATTTGAAATATATCGTCTTTAAAGATGTGTGAGAAGGGATGGTGTTTGTGGCGGATGAGAGACGTCCTAATAAAAGGAAGATTAAATTAGCTGGCGAAAACTTAACGTTAAAACGCTTGAAGTACTATACCGATAATCCGTACCGAACTGTCACAAAGGTGAGGATATTAAGATCATAACAACAATCAGCAACAAAATCAATTGTTGACTCATTAAATAGAAACCAACTAGCATAACTGAAAATTGGATTAAACTTAACACAATTTATCCTCTAGTGGTGTTTTAATTCTACTGAATCAAATTTTGACGGAGATATGTATGAAAAAATAAAACCTGGTGATAAGATAAGAGAATCTGTTATAAAACGATGGAGAGCCTTTGACACATCTTATGAAAAAATCCCCTCCTAGTTCAATGAGATTTGTGGTGGCAGACAGGTTAGTGTAAAAACAATAATTGTCCTGAGACTTATTACAAACAGTTTATCGCTTAGATTTTGATCATATTGTAAATTTTTCATTACCAACACATACAAGGAACAAAGCATATCATGATAGAAGGATTATAAATGTACAGACAATGACGTAAACTTTAGTATAATCCTTGAGCCACTACAGAACGGTAAGATGTGTTGTTAGAATACTTTTATGAAGAGTGTATGAGAGGAACGCATATCACACCATATATTTAAATAATGACAGTTCGGCAGAAACAGAAATGTTAAAAAGAGAAACACTTTGTCAACGGAAACAAGTATTTGATACAGGATTGTGTGGATTTTTATGCCAAAATATACCACGGTTTTTAAAGACCTTTTAGAGAACCATTAAAGATCTGTGAGGTTTTATTTCACCAGAAAGACAGAGACTCATTTGAAGAATTGATTTCGCGAAAATGATGTTTAATGAAAACGATCAAAAAAAACATATGATTAAACAAAAACAAAAATCCTGAAACAGGTTATGTAACATTAGTGATTAAAACAAACGGATACCCCTTACAACAGGTATGTCTGATGTTTGTTATGATCCAGTCTGTTAATATTAAAAATTTATTTGAAGTTCTTAGCATTCAGAGCAACATGAGTAAAAGGCGGCTTTCTAGTGCCTACTATTCGTCCGCAAAATAACTTGGTAGGAGGAGCAAGTGAGTTAATAATAGTTAACATGATGCTGTTCACTGCTACATCATCCTCTGCAAATGCGTCTATGCCCATGATGGCGTATGTGATGTTGTCACTTTCCTGGGGGACTAGTCCACGTAGCAGTATATAACGTTGGTGGAGAAAACCCCCTTCAGAGAGAGAAAAAGATAGAGAGAGAAGAGAGAGAGGAGAGAAGATGAGATGAGAGAGGAGAGAGAGAGAGTGAGGGCGAGAGAAGTGTAGGGTTGAGTGAGGGGGGAGGAATAAGAAAAGAAGGAGTAGTGGAGATGATGAATAAAGAATGCGGATACCAGATAATATATTAGTGCCTTAAAACATGGCCGACAGACCGACTAAAATAGGTATAGTTACAAATAATCAATCCCGATGGCCATGATAGCCAGATGTCACGGAGATGAACAAGAAAAAGAAAAAACGTAAATCGTGGTACCAGTACGCCATTCCCATGTTTCAATCTGTCAAAAGACCATAAGCTCAAACATCCTGTTATCTAGGCAAGACGACTACATTTGTTCACTACAGTCCAATATATGGCCATCTGGGCTAAAGGCTATTTTTAGTCCTCCACGAAACAGCACCATCCCGCATGTCCTACTGGAGTGGCTTGACCGACGGTCCTCAATGGTCTGTCCAGTATGATGCGTCGGCGTCGTGGTGTCATACTGATGTCGAGCTAATTTTGCAAAGACCAAGGCACCCACAGAAAAACCAGCGATACTACGCGTAAGAGAGTAGGAATGGGGTAAGGTATTGTGAGGGTGGGGAGGTGAGAAATCAGAGGCTAATTAATTAAGAGTGACCCATTGAACCACGATCTCACAGAGTAGCAATTCCGGTATGATGTTGGACGTTGGACGATATGCATGATCCAATGACTTAGAGTGGAGGTAACCGACGCTCGGTAACGAGTCGGGAAAAATAACTGACCAAATGTGTTACTGCATCGACCTTTTGACAGATAGGAAACAGATAAGTAAAGCAATGGGAGATAAAAAAAAAGATACATGAGAGAGAGAGAAGAGAGGTTCTGGGAGTAGGCTCTGCACGAGAGAAAATCATGAGAGTAGAGAGGTGATGCAGTGAAGAGAACCTAGTTGAAGCATAATCACCGCATATAGAGTCTGCAGAAAGGCGAAGGCCTAAGTGAGAGATGGAGTTGAGAGAGAAGAGATAGATTCTTATAGAATAAGATAAAATAAAGAACAAGGAAAAAAAAAAAAAGCACCCAGTCCATTGATATAGCATACCTTAGTAGAGAGAGAGAGTAGAAGTGCAATGCGTTAATGCAGTGAAGCCAGGAAAGGGAGAACAGACCGATGTCCCCTGGTAGTCACTGTTTCAAGTACTGAACCGGGTTTTCCGTCCCTCAACCCTTGCAGTCCACTTTCATCAGACAGAACCACATGCCGAACGCCGATGAACCCAGACCAGCGCCAGCGATCCTAACCTTACCAGTGCCATACAGTCCAACCTGACCAGTGCCAGTGATCCAACCTACCACTGCAGCAGATGTGTTGATGACTTGGAGGTTTGTATGAAAGTGA
Source organism: Conus ventricosus (assembly GCA_018398815.1). Taxonomy (NCBI): domain Eukaryota; kingdom Metazoa; phylum Mollusca; class Gastropoda; order Neogastropoda; family Conidae; genus Conus; species Conus ventricosus. The sequence continues at coordinate 68,743,797 of CM031614.1, forward strand.
CAGTGAAAAGAAAAGAAAAAAAAGTATTAAGAAGAATGAAAGACAGTGAATTGCTTAGAATATGTTTACAAGATCACCGTGCCAGGGAAAGTAGAAATCTATGTTATACCCTTGTTAGTTTATGAAAAGATTTATATAAATGGTTTTGTGAAAGTTCATGGAAAGATAGAATGTTTAATTTGTTTGACTCCAGTGCGCTTGATGTATTTCTCATATATTATGATGTGTAGTAAAGTTATAGACTTTACTAAGTGTTGATTTACGAATGCATGATAATAAGTGAAGATGAGATTGTAAGCAAGCTGTAAGTAGTATGTATTGGCTGTTGCGCTAGTCCTAGGACCTCCTACAGCCAACCCCGAGTTTTGACAACCCTATCCATCTGGATGAATCTTTTATACATAAGAGCAAAACCTGACCCAAAAACGTTTTCAGTCACTGGAGCGAAACAATTTACTGAACTGTTCGGTTATTATGGTGACATTAGGGTTAAAATAACTGGAGAAAAAAAAAGAGAGTTAAAGAGCTTGAAATGGTGTAGACTATTGTACAAAAAATCATTTATTATGTTGACAACAAAATGAAATCCACTCCTCCATTTTTGTCTGTAATACACAATTGCAACAATACGATAACAAGGCAAGTCTGTTCTGTTAACAGATGAATGCCACGCACAATAAATCTGCCTCATGTCCTGTGCTCCCGAGTTCAGGTAATACGGTCAGCTACATGCAAATCCATTTTTGACCACAGTGAGATAAAACCCAAAACAAGTAGTAGCGAAATCATTAGATAACATTCATATAAATTTTATGAAGAACTGAATATCATGAAGAAATCTGTAGTCATGATAACGACAGTCCCAGTTTTTTCGTATCGACATCAAAAGAAACTGTACCCAACGCACGAAGTAGAAGATGAGAAGAATAACGTTTGGTGTGTCATCTATGTAAGGTTATGTAAGAAATAGACTTTGGTGTGACAACTATGTATGTTATTAAGAAAGAACGTTGGTGAGGCATCGTATGTAAGTTAGTAAGAGAACAAGAAGAACGTTGGTGTGTCATCTATGTAAGTTATGAAAGAAGAACGTTGGTGCGTCATCTATGTAAGTTATGAAAGAAGAACATTGCTGTGTCATCTATGTAAGTTATGAAAGAAGAACGTTGGTGTGTCATCTATGTAAGTTATGAAAGACGAACGTTGGTGCGTCATCTATGTAAGTTATGAAAGAAGAACATTGCTGTGTCATCTATGTAAGTTTTGAAAGAAGAACATTGGTGTGTCATCTATGTAAGTTATGAAAGAAGAACATTGCTATGTCATCTATGTAAGTTATGAAAGAAGAACATTGCTGTGTCATCTATGTAAGTTAGGAAAGAAGAACATCGGTGTGTCATCTATGTAAGTTAGGAAAGAAGAACATTGCTGTGTCATCTACGTAAGTCATGAAAGAAGAACATTGGTGTGTCATCTATGTAAGTTATGAAAGAAGAACATTGGTGTGTCATCTATGTAAGTTAGAAAAGAAGAACATCGGTGTGTCATCTATGTAAGTTAGGAAAGAAGAACATTGGTGTGTCATCTATGTAAGTTACGAAAGAAGAACATTGCTGTGTCATCTATGTAAGTTATGAAAGAAGAACATTGCTCTGTCATCTATGCAAGTTAGGAAAGAAGAACATCGGTGTGTCATCTATGTAAGTTATGAAAGAAGAACATTGGTGTGTCATCTATGTAAGTTATGAAGAAGAACATCGGTGTGTCATCTATGTAAGTTATGAAAGAAGAACATTGGTGTTTCATGTATGTATGTTATGAAAGAAGAACATTGGTGTGTCATCTAATATATTAAGCTCATTAGTGTTGCATGTGATCCTACATATATTGAAAAACTCCTTTTCCAAGATTAAAATGTTTTCGTACATTTAAGCTTGAACAACGAAACAATACTGAATTACCACCAATTATGTCCAGAACCGAACCATTATTGTCAATTTCAAGGTGAGTTAAGAACTCTGTAATCGCTCTCTTACATCATTTACAAGAATACAAAGATTTTCCTTTTTTTCTGAAACTTTGTAATACAAGATCAAAGCTTCCGCTCAAATGATCCCATGAAGATATCTGAGATACAGCAGGAATTTCTGGCACTGATGTTATGTGACAATTACACGTTGACAAACAGTCAGAAGGGTACTTTCTTACTGAATGAATACATGGAATGTGTTTAGCGCTATTAGGACAATCCTTTGAATCCATGAACATTTCACTAGCAACTGATATTGTTGACTAACAGAGCTCAAACCGTGCATGTGGCCATATCTGTAATCCTTTGTTCACCAAAAAGGTAACACACTTACTGCATACACTGAAACATTTGTGTGCATTAGCGTGTATGGAACTCCTAGGTCCATTTTTACTGCTTTGCTGTCAATGCTTTGTCACCTTTTAAAAAGTTTATTTGGTGTAGAAATGCACTTCTTGTCCATGCGTTCTGTTGGGGCGGACTACAGAAAGAGACAGATGTTATGTAAAATGTTGTAGTATACTCTTCCCAGGTTTGACAGTAATCAATTTTAAGAAAATGTAGTCCTGTAGTCCTTTTCATGCTTTATTCATCATATTTTCTATGTGCATTCTCCACCTCAGCTTTGACGTACAAAGAACCCCTGAAAACTGTACACTTTGTTGATCTTTCGACACCGCGCCCTTTGAAATAAATGTACACTTTGTTGATCAACATAAAGAAAACAGAAGCCATGAGAGTCAACAACCAGCAACGAGACCCACTACGACTACAACAGGAAGACATCACTGAAGTTGACAAGTTTGTCTACCTCGGCAGTGTGGTCAGCAAAGATGGAGGTACAGATGAGGATATCAAAAGTCGCATCAATAAAGCCAGGCACACCTTTACTACACTACGGCCTATCTGGAATTCCTCTGCTCTCTCACTCCATAACAAGATCAGAATCTTCAACTCAAATGTGAAATCTGTCCTTCTGTATGGTTCTGAAACGTGGCGAACAACAAAGACAAACACCCACAAGCTCCAAACATTTATCAACAGATGTCTGCGAAACATTGTGAACATCAGATGGCCAGATGTTATTGCCAACGCAGAACTGTGGAACAAGACCCAGCAAGTTCCAATAGAAATAGAAATCAGAAAACGGAAGTGGGGATAGATTGGCCACACCCTCAGAAAGTCTCCATCCAACATCACAAGACAAGCCCTTGAATGGAACCCTCAGGGCAAAAGAAGAGTGGGAAGACCAAGACAGACATGGCGAAGGAGTACCGACGTGGAAGTGAAGGCCGCCGGAATGACGTGGGCCAAGCTGAAGAAGATCTCCCAAAACCGTGTCCGCTGGAAGAGTGTGGTTGCGGCCCTATGTTCCCCAGGGAATTCAGAGGACTAAGTAAAGTAAAAAAAAGTTGTTGATCTTTCGACACCGTGCCCTTTGAAATAAATGTACACTTTGTTGATCTTTCGACACCGCGCCCTTTGAAATAAATGTACACTTTGTTGATCTTTCGACACCGTGCCCTTTGAAATAAATGTGGCAGTACTGAAGGACAGTCTCATTTGTTAAACAACATTAAAATCGTTTTCTCTTGATAATTCTGCCCATGAATTTTAAGGTAACCACATCATTGTTGTTTAAGTCCTGTTGATATCATCTCTGCACATACGTAACTGACCTCTTATTTGCCTGTTTTCTGAGACTAATATTCATCCATACAGCAATGTCATCTGCATATTGACTCAATGGGTATTTTTTGACAACGCACTCGGAGGATCATATGTAGAAATTGGAAATGGAATTGGAGCAGTGATTTATCCTTGGGGAATGCCCACAAGTATACGACTGAAAGACGAATATATTTGATCAGTTCTTGTACACGCTTGTCATTCCTATTAGAAATGTTTCATGTTAAAGATTCAGATTGCAAAAAGTACCAATCCTTTGTAAATGGTAAAGTAATCTGGCATGCCAAATACTGTTATACGCGTTTACGTCAAAGATATAGCTTGGGTATTTTTTTCTGCTGGAAAGCTGTTTTTTTTCCATGTGATTTGAAAGCTTTACAAGATCATCTGTGCTGCATCAACCTTTTCTAAATCCAGTCTGTTGAACTAGAAAGTTTTGGTCACAGTAGTACATCGGACGTTTCAATACAATTTTTCTATGAGTTTCAACATTGAAGGTTAAAGAAATGGGTATATAGTAACCAGCTGTTTATCCAAGCTCTTACCTTGCCTTCTTATATCACTGACGTAGTGACTCAACTCTTCCAGGTTTTGGGGGAAAGCGCCATTATTGAACATTTACAGACTGTATTGAACATTTACAGACTGTATTGAACATTTACAGACTGTATTGAACATTTACAGACTGTGAAATGTAGTAAACACCTTGCTGCAAGAAGGCAAATGACAAAGCGTTTGATAAGAAACACCATCTGGACTAACAGCCGAGTTCAGAATTGAAATCGCTGCTAGGGCTTCCATCAGTTCCAAAAAATGGAATTCGATAATTAACACGTGTTCCGCAATTGGAGCATGATCCGAATATTCCAGTGTTGTTCCGCTTTAATTCTGTGATACTAACGTTTTGCCCGTAAACTTGAAGTCATGCTGTTTGAGAAAGTAAATCGACAAAAGCCTCAGCTGTTTCCCGGGTAGTTGGAAATTCCATACCTAATTTTACAGGCAGTAGTTGCTTTGTGTAGCCTTTAAAAAACATTTATTTGACCTTTTTCTTCCAAAGCTAATACATGATCTTTGCCTCTGTTCTTCCACTCACAAAATTAATCCTGATAAAGTCTTTTTTGTTGGAGTTCTTGTTTTGTTAGATTTTTTCCCTGTTTCATAGTTTGAAAATTCACATCTATAGTTTCGATTCCATTGTTTAATAGTCTGCTGAACAATTAAATAGCAGGAGAAAACAAGTGCAGATTAACAATTCTCCATTGTTTAATAGTCTGACAGTTTGAATCTACGAGCAGACGCCATTCTTCAGTCCACTACACGTCACCGAAATATTTACCCGTTTTTTTAAACCTATATTTCAGAATAGTGCTATCAGCTCCTACAATTAGTGCTTCAGTAAGATTGTAATTTTAAAAAAAAATCATGATCGTCATTTTCAATATGAACAGTGCTGTAAGTTTTTGAAAGCTTCCTAGTTTGCAAATTTATAATACAATTATGTCCTCTGTATCTGACGAGTCGTTACAAATGGTATCATTTATATTGATTGTAACTGCAGGGTGATCAATTCCTCGTTACAATTGGTATCGTTGATATTGATTGTAACTGCAGGGCGATCAATTCCTCGTTACAAATGGTGTCATTTATATTTATTGTAACTGCAGTGCGATCAATTCCTCGTTACAAATGTTATCATTGATATTTATTGTATCTGCAGGGTGATCAATTCCTCGTTACAAATGGTGTCATTTATATTTATTGTAACGGCAGGGTGATCAATTCCTCGTTACAAATGGCATCATTGATATTTATCGTAACTGCAGGGTGATCAATTCCTCGTTACAAATGGTGTCATTTATATTTATTGTAACGGCAGGGCGATCACTTCCTCGTTACAAATGGTATCATTGATATTTATTGTAACTGTGGACAAGTCCAAATCGACCGCTAGATTACGAAACACCAGTGAGAAGTCGGTTGCACTTGGTTTGTGTGCTGTGACAATCTGGGAGTTTAGTAATTCATTAGGTAAGAGTACAGAGCATTTTCTACGAATCTATTACACGTAACGAATCTATTACAAGTAACTTTAGAGCGCTCAGTTTCCTGGAAAGGAGCATGTGCATCTAAAGCTCTGTGCATTTGTTTTTGTAAAATCGGTACTTTAATTAATCTGTGTTTTCTTCTTGTGGGGCCATTAGGATAATACATTGTGATGACATTACACACTTTTCTATTGCTGATCTTTTTTTTTTTCTTTTTTTTTTTTTGCAGCGCCTGTAGCAATGTAATGTAATGTAATATAAAAGGATATTTATAGAGCGTTCTACCTCGTAAGAGCCCAAAGCGCATATTACAGAAAAAACATGATAAAATTATAATTCTAATTCAAAGCACACACACGCGCGCGCGCGCGCGCGCGCGCGCAGACTACACACACACACACACACACACACACACACACACACACACACACACACACACACACACACACACACACACACACACACAGAGCCCAAAAGCGCACACACGCAGCCAGACACACGAGTGCGTTCAACACCAGCAAACATGCGCACAGTGGTAAGTGGATATCGTTAATCAGTCCGAGGGGAAAGATGTGTCTTTAGGGAGGTTTTAAAAGTCTCTAAAGAGTCCGTGTTACGCAGAGAAGAGGTCAGAAGAAAAAGAAACTGGGAGACCAAGGGACTGCTGTTGATCTCTTCGATGTTTCTGGGGCTTCCTCGTCGCTGTGTGCGTCATGGTCGTTCCCGGATGACTGTTGTCACTTTACATGTTGCACCTTTGGAGATGACGTCGTTTTCAGATAGGTGTTTGTGTGAGTGCATTAGCGTACGCGTGTCTAAAGACCAGTCTGTGTTCATTTCGCAATCTCCTCTCCACCCCCCCCCCCAACATCACCATCCTTCTGTGTTCATTTCGCAATCTCCTCTCCACCCTCCTACCCACCCCCCAACATCACCGTCCTTCTGTGTTCATTTCGCAATCTCCTCCACCCCCCTAACCCCCCCCCCCCCCCCCAACATCACCATCCTTCTGCCTTCCCGGTCCATTCTGTGTCACACATGTTGCTATGCAAATAGGATCCACCATCTTGTGTACGCATGGCTGTTGACAGCTGCTGTCTGCCATGACATGATGTTGATATGATGATGATGATGATTCTGTTACTGCATCACACAGATGGGGAGGAGGGTGGTGACGGGAGAGCGGGGATAGACGGAAGTAGGTGGGAGGAGGTGTGTGTGTGTGTGTGTGTGTGTGTGTGTGTGTGTGTGTGTGTGTGTGTGTGTGTGTGTGTGTGTGTGTCCGCGCGTGCATGTGTGTGTGTGTGTGTGTGTGCATGTGTGTGTGTGAGTGTGTGTTGTTGTTCTTGTTGTTCTTCGATTTAACGTCTTTTCACTTTAAAGTGATATTAGACAGGAAGTGAGCGTTTACTTGTATATGTGTATGAATTTGTAGTATGCATGCGTGCTTGCGTGTGTGTGTGTGTGTGTGTGTGTGTGTTGTGTGTGTGTGTGTGTGTGTGTGTGTGTGTGTGTGTGTGTGTGTGTGCATGTGTGTGTGTGCGCGCGTGTGTGTGTGCGCACTTGTGTATGTGCGCCTGTGTGTGTTAAATATTAGTGGAAATGCTACATAAGAACAATCCTTAGCAAAAAGCAACATTAACAAATCAAACTGCAACAGTCAAAACAAAACAGTCTAAAATATGCAGAAATCATAAAAACGAGCTGACTGGACTTATCATTAAGTTCTGAACAAAGTTCAAAAGAAATACAGGTTCTTGGAAAATGCATTTAGATTCATCTTTTCTGAATTTTGATAGAGCTGATTCAAAATAAGGACAAAAGTACAAAATATGTGTTGTTGTACAACTATCAACAGCCCCGCATACACATTGAATGTTTTTTATGAACTTGGTTTTGAAAGCGTTTAACCTAAGTCTGTAAAACAGTGAAACAATTTTTTTGCGGTGTTTTGGGTGTTTATTAATATTTTTTTTATAAAATGTATAATCTATTAATGAATTGTTTTTGGAAAAATTTTGTGATCGAGCGTTTAGACAACACGTTATTGAAGAGTTAGGTTTATGTATTTTGGGAAGCATGTAGTCTTTATATATCTTTTCAAAATTTTCAAAAGAAACTTTTTGTAATAGAGAGTAACCTTCTTGTAAACTTAAAAGAATGGGAATATCCTTGGATTTAAAGGATTTTTTTGCACCTGCCGGAGCAGTACGATCAGCCCATTCATTTCCAGATATTGAACAATGAGATGGGATCCAACAAACATCAACTGCGATACCCCTTGATATGAGAACATGAATAAGTATTTTAATTTCTGTGACGATTTCAGCCCGGTTTTTCGGATTTGTTGATTCTAAAGCTTGGAGAACTGATTTAGAGTCTACACAAAATAGTGCACCATAGAAATTGAATGGTGTATCAATGACATACTGAATAGCCATTAAAATTGCTATTAATTCAGCTGTGAAAATGGAGAAGTCCTTACCAAGGTAAAAAGATTTCTCAATTTTTAAAGTGGGGATGACAAAACCACAGCCTGCCTGATTGTCTAATAAAGAACCATCAGTGAAGATTTTTAGATGATTGGGATAAAAATCATTCATATGGGATCTACCTTCATATGCAAGAACATTGATGTTATCAAAGTTGGACAATTGTGTATAGTTATAATCAAACTTTGCCTTAAAAAGCTCCCAGTTTGGGATGGGACTTATTGGAAAACGCACAGCTAATTTCTTTTGATTAGTGTTTAATTTTGTCAATAGTTTAGAAGAAAATGTAAGAATAGTTTTATTAGATCGGATACGTTTTGCACGCTTAGGAAAATGAATATCGGACCTAATTTCAAGTTCCGTTTGGTTTGAATTTTGAATGGTAGAGCATCTTAAAATGTATTTAGCACAGGCTAATTTTCGCTGATCATCAAGAGGCAAAACACCTGCTTCATGGTAAGATCCTATGATGGAACCATGAAATGGAACACCAAGGGCTATTTTATATGCTTTACAATCTATGCTCCGCAGTTTTTTCAATGCATATTTTGGAGCACTAAAGAATACCTCTTGTGCATACGACAATTTAGATCTAACTAAAGCAGAGGACAAATGAATTAATGTATTTGTGTCTTGACCCCAGCTTTGTTTGCTTATGACTTTTAGAAGGTTCAATGACTTTCTTGCTTGATTTACAGCATGTTCTAAATGCAGGTTCCAAGACAGCTTAGACGTTATATAAACACCAAGAAAATTTAATATTTGAAGCGTATTTAAGTGTGATGTTGTTAACTTTAAATTCTGGAGCATTGTGAACATATCCATTCGAATCAAATAGCATCATGTGAGATTTTTGAGGTGATAAGCTTAAACCATTTTTAGACATAATTATACATAGCGATATTATCTAGATCATATTGATATGCTCTTTTATATAAAATTTATAGACCTTTTTGATGTTTTCCTTTTTAAAGTAACATTCATCCACAAACAGATATCATCGGCATACTGAATGAAGTTACTTTATTTGGAAATAGATATTGGTAAATCGTAAGTTAGGATATTAAATAGAATAGGAGCAATTACAGAGCCTTGAGGGATACCCATATCAAGGAATCTTTTAGTGGAATAAATGTGACCGATTCTTGTTTGGATACTTCTGTTGGCCAAGAATGTTTTAACATAGTCATAGATATGACCAGAAAGCCCAACCGTTTTTAACTTGTATAGTAATCGTTCATGCCAAACCTGATCGTATGCCTTATTTATGTCAAAGAATGTGGCAAGAACATTTTTGTCTTTTGGCAAATTGTTGTTTGATTTGAGTTGTTAATTTGACTAAATGATCAATGGTTGATCTGCCTGTTCTAAAGGTTGTGTGTGTGTGTGTGTGTGTGTGTGTGTGTGTGTGTGTGTGTGTGTGTGTGTGTGTGTGTGTGTGTGTGTGTGTGTGTGTGTGTGTGAAAGGGATCGAGTACTGTAGGTGGGCGGGGAAGGCCCACAGCTGCATTAGAACGTCAAACCACTCGATTAAACAAACAAACAAACAAACAAACGAACAAACAAACAAACAAACAAACAAACAAACAAACAAACAAACAAACAAACAAACAAACAAACAAACAAACAAACAAACGAACAAACAAACAAACAAACAAACAAACAAACAAACAAACGAACAAAGTCAGCTTCTTATAAGCTGTAGACTGTATGAATCCTAAACTGCCCCCCCTCCCCCTATCCTCCCCCCCCCCCCCCCCCCCCCCCCCCGCCAACTTCTATCCGCTGTCAACGTTTTTTGTTGTTGTTGTTTTTTTTTCTTTAAAAAATGCCGTTTACCGCATCTGACTCATCGACACTATTTGTATCTTCACGCGATATTTGAGAGCGATATGCACAAAAAATGTCAATGGCCTACGGTTGTTTTCATAGTACTCCAGTTTAATTTTGGGTCTAGATGTATATATGAGTTCAAAAATTTACGAAATGAGTCTGATAAGTCTTATGTTTTGTTCTACCAAACGGACACACACAAAAAAATCCTTTACTTGACTAGACTATAGAAACTATACTGAATGATCCTGTCTCAGAGAAATCTATCAAACTGTTTAGAAACATCAGAAAAACAAAACAATAAAACAAAACAACAACAAAAAACGACACTGACGACAAAGAGAATAAGTGAAATACGTGGATTCAAACAAAAGCGGCTTTGTGGATTTAAATGGACTTAAATACAAAAGGTTTGTTTTCCTTTTCCCTTTTTTGTTTGTTTGTCTTTGATAGCAGGTGAATTAAACAGGTGAATTAAACAGGTGAATTAAACAGGTGAATTAAACAGGTGAATTAAACAGGTGAATTAAACAGGTGTATTTCATCGCATTCTAAACACACACACACACACACACACACACACACACACACACACACACACACACACACACACACACACACACACACACAGCAAC
>CM031614.1:68764522-68772022 GCA_018398815.1 Conus ventricosus
CCGAGTTTGTTCACACATATGAACACACATACACACACACACACACACACACACTCACACACACACACACACACACACACACACACACACAAAAGCCTAAAAGTCAATGGACTAGCAACATCTAACAAATTGCTGAACTGAATGAAAGACAAGTTTTCCAATCAGGGTTATCTGTCTTATCTGCATGCAGACTGAAATAATCATTCAAAGCAATTTCTAAACCAAACTGTGACGTTACATCAGATTTCAAAATAACAGCATTTTTTTCAGGTACCACTGGATAACTTGTTTACAACTGAATGAACAACAATTGGCACAACCGCTTGGTTCCATACATGTATTGTTGTACTTTTACAGAGTTATACTACATCATCCTCACACAGAGACACACATGCACATGAAACCCTATAAGAGTTACAGACGTAATATAATTATCAAGTGTATTCATATCCAGAAGCAAATGTTATTTAATTGTAAATCTACAGGCATAGTAAGCACTGTTCACAACTATAATGTATATACTGACTTCCATAAAAAACGCGAAAACAAAACAAGCTGAAGGTTGGGGGTGAATTTTATTGGTCACAATTGTACAGAGTGGAAGCGAGAATTCAACGTGATTTGATTCATTACACCGGTAATGTGTGAAAATGTCATCAGCAATATGTCTTTTGTGTGGAAAATCCAAGGTTACGTGACAAACCAGCTTGAAGTCCTAATACCGTGTGTGGCCACCATTTGCGTTGACAACTGCTTGACACCTGCGGCTCATTGAGTGGACCAGGTGGTTGATGCGTCCCCTTGGCACACCAGCCCACACATGGACGATGGCTTGGTGAAGTTGAGCCGCTGTTGCTGGTCGTGGACGCAGGAGGTCCAACCGTCTGCCAAGATCATCCCAAAAATCTTCTATTGGGTTTAAATCGGGACTGAGGGCTGGCCAGGGCAGCACATTGACGTTGTTATGCTGAAGAAATTGCTGGGTGGCCCTGGCGGTGTGTGGTCTTGCATTGTCCTGTTGGAATGTCCAGTTTGGGTGTTGCGCAAAAAAAAGGATCGACATGGGGTCTGAGCACCTGGTTGATGTAGCGCTGTGCATTGACACCCTGTCCGCGACCAGGACCAATGTTCTGAAAGATGACTGGTCCTATGGCGTGGTTAATGCCAATTGCACCCCATATCATAACGTTCGGGCCTCCCCAGGAGTTCCGCTCTACCACACAGGAGTCAGCATAGCGTTCACCAGGTCGACGCCATATTGTGACACGACCGTCAGCCATGTTAATACAAAAACGGCTCTCATCTGAGAACAGTATGCGTCCCCACTGCTGCCTGCGCCAGTTGATTCGGGCTTGTGCCCACTGCAGCCTGTCCTGCCGGTGTCTTGATGTCAGTACCGGACCTCTGTGAGGACGCCTACATGCCAGCCCGTTCTCCTGAAGATGCCGCCGCATAGTGTTGAGGCTGATTCGTTGCTGGAGATTCCCAGGCACCTGTCGAGCAGTGTTAGCGGCTGTTTGCCGCCTGTCCCGCAGATGGGTTCGAACAAGATGGCGATCCTCTCTTTGTGTGGTGACCCAAGGACGGCCTGGCAGGGGACGATCATCAGTTGTACCAGTGACTCGCATGCGGTGCTGCAGACGATAGATGGTTGAGATGTGGACGTTAAAGATGTTGGCGACCTGCCTGGCATCCACACCAGCCTCCAGATGGCCTAGGGCACGATTGCGTTCCTCTGCTCGTAGTCTTGGCATCTCTGTAGCGCTCAGACGGCAAGTCGTTACCTGAACCTTGTAGCGCGGTTTATAAAGGCTGCATGCCTGTGTACTTGTCGCTGGTTAACTTTGCTCTGCATGGTGTGCACGTGCCTCACATGCAGCAACCAGTTTGCCATTTTTGTTGACCCTCCAATGCCGGGAATGATGTGTTGCTCACACAATTTTTTCACTGCACGTGAGTGTTGGACCCAAACAACTTGCCACAATGGTTCAATATTGTATATTCACCCCTTTTCACCCGAAAAATAGCCTTTCAAATTTTCGCGTTTTTTATGGAAGTCAGTATAGTATAAAATTAGACTTTTCTTGACTGAATCACTGTTACGCTATGTAAGTTCCTATTTAATATTAAATAATGCTAATTCTGTAAAATAACATGTTGAATCCAACAATTCTGAAGTCTTACTTCTCACGGAGATGACAATCATGATTTTCAGAGAAATTGCTTTTCATAATCAGAGACTTTTTTTTGGACAAGCATCAAGATGTGAAATGAGGATTACTGATTACTTCCATTAGTCCGGTAAGTGAATGAAATGTTGAAAATTTTACACAATTCAGTAGTACTTATTATATTCACACTTATTTAGTAATTTTTTTTTCCAAAGATTTTGTCTTAGAGTATACATTTAAATAATTTAAGTAAAGAATAATACCAACAGATGAATTTTAACTGCCTTCTCACATTTTCAAAAAAAACAGTTTGTTTGACAATAAAGTTGCAAAAAAACAAACAAATCATGTGTTTCTTTCCTTAAAATCACTGATAAATGAATATGTAACAGTGTTAACTTTTCTGTGCAGATGACTTCCATGACATTTACTATGCTGTTACATTTAAGAATTAACTTCACTGAGTACTACTTACACTGTACCTTGCACAAAGTCATGAGATGCTAATAAATAAGCAGGAACCAACGTTCCAGCAGTATAATGAATCCATTTGAACTAAGCCATCTGGGCTGACATGCATGATGACTTGATTCTTGTAAAAGTGGTGAACAACTGCTATTGAAAAAGAATGGTGGCAGTACCTTTCATGCAGAAAATTGAGTAAGTTGTTCAAACTGGAATAACACTCATCCCTCCTATCTCTTAAGAAAAGATGGATAGAAGACGATAAAGACAGGGCTAACCTCACGTGCAGTTGTTGACATGGATGTAAACACAATAAAACATGGTGTGTGGTATTGTATCTACTGTTGGAGAACAAACTGATTGAAAAAGTCATTCACAAAGGATTGTGTTCAGCAGCAGACAACAACTGAGTTAACGAGTTACATCATACTGTTTTCCTAAACACTCACACTGTGTGTGTGTCTCTCAACCACGCACAGTGTATCAGTGTGTTTCAGCGTGACTCAAGTAGGTCACTTTGTCTGTCATCCATTCTCTGTGATGCACTCTAATTCCCCCGACCATGTGACCAATTACTTATAGCATAATTAAGCTTTGACTAGACACTACTAACACACACAGGTATGACTATATTGCACCGACTTCCGACTAAATCAGGGGTATGACAGAAAACTCAGCTTGGTGCCAAGTGTGCCTAAATGGGAATATTCATGTATACATTATACATTACATGCAATCACAGTGGCATCACTACTGACACTGGCTGCATGTGTTGTGTAAACCAAAACAAATTTTGGGAATGCTACAGAAGAAGAATATACATATCAAAGTTTTCATGCTGTTCAAGACTACCGTATTCATTTTGTCCTGCATGTCAGGTGAGAAAGGAACATGTTTAGCTGGTTTTGTTTCTCTTTCTATGAATAAAATATTGTAAGCAGTTGCGAAAGTCGGTCTTCAGCTCACTAAATTGCAGCTTATTTGTCACCTGTCGTCAAAAGAAGTCCTTAAAAATCATGTTATGCCACCAAGTGGTGATACGTCATGTGCAGCTGCAGATGATGAATGAGTTAATTTGCATCCAATTATTCGTTTTCTTCAAAATTCTTTTTCATTTTATGAATCACTTACGCAATAATTAAGCCCAAAATGATACACACAAATTTTCTCCGAGTACTGTCTTCTTTCAAGTTATAAATCAGGTAATTTTTGTTGGTTTGTTTCACATAAGCGAATGAGTTTGTTGAGTACCAACTTCTTTCATATTAGAAACCAGATTATTGTTGGTTTGTTTTGAAAAGGTGAATGAGTTTGTGCCGTTTAAAAATGCAACATCATGGCAGACATTTAAAGAAACTCAAATCTCATTTGTTCTTATTAAAACTGAATTTTTTGTTGTTGTTTTTCCTTACTTAGAGAATTCTGTGTTTTCTTTATAAGCATAGCTGTTCTCTGTAAGTGATGCTTTAGGACATTAAATAGCAAAGGAAAAAAAAACAAAAAAACAAAAAAACAAACAAACTTTCTCTCTCTCTCTCTCTCTCTCTCTCTCTCTCTCTCTCCTCTCTCTCTCTCTCTCTAACAAACAAATAAACACACACATACATACACATGCGTACTCTCTCTCTCTCTCTCTCTCTCTCTCTCTCTCTCTCTCTCACACACACACACACACACACACAAACACACACACACACACACACACACACACACACACACACACACACACACACACACACACACAGGCAAACACACACACACACACACACACACACACAACACACACACACACACACACACACACACACACACACACACACACACTGTTAATGTTAACCACCCTCTTAATAGCGTTTTCAATCACAAACTGTAAGAGGATATCTGCCTGTGACGACATGGCTGGTTTGACAGAAGGTGATTAACGGTGAAGTGCTGGGATCATAGTCCAACAAGACGAGTCGTAATCCCACCCGAGTGAGACCTAGACACTGTCTATCTCCACATGTAGCCGGTCTGACGGTGTCCCTGTAATGCAATGTAATGTAAGCGTCAGGAGAGACAGAGGGACAAAAAAAAGCATGATAAATGTCTTTGAGAATTCTCAGAAGATTTTAGAAAAGAAAACCAGAACAAATATCAACAACGTTTTGGTCATAGACCGTCTTCAGGACTTGTCCTGACGTCCTGTCACAAGTCACAAGTCCTGACGACGGTCTATGACCGAAACGTTGTTGATGTTTGTTCTGGTTTTTTTTTTTTTATAAAATCTTCTGAGAATCCTCAAAGACTTTTTTTTTTTTTTTTTTTTTTTTTGCAGAAGATCTTGAAGATCTTCGGTCAAATATCTGTTTTATTATTTATTTAAAAAAAAAAGCGCTGGGATCAGAAGAGCATCTGGGAGTCATGACTGGGGAAACACCGGACCATTTCAGAGTGTAAGGAGTTCAGGGCTGAAACACTTGTATCGGGGGTGGGGTGTTGTGTGTGTGTGGTGTGGGGGGGGGGGGGGGGGTGGCGGGGGGGGGGGGGGTGTTATTCTCTGAAGACCCTCTGCTGTGTCATGCACTCCCTGGAGTTTCCTCGCACTGAAGTACGTCCTCTGCCTTCCATTCGCCTGTGATAGTTATCCCTGTGTGGTGTGTATAACCCCAACTGAAGTAGTCCCCTGCCTTCCATTCGCCTGTGATAGTTATCCCTGTGTGGTGTGTATAACCCCAACTAAAGTAGTCCTCTGCCTTTCATTCGCCTGTGATGGTTATCCCTGTGTGGTGTGTATAACCCCAACTAAAGCAGTTCTCTTCACAGTCAAAATAACTGCACGAAGTTAAGACAGACTCCTGAATCGTTAGGTTCAGACAAAATTCTTCATCCCAGCCCCGTCTCTCCTCCCCTGTTACTCTGTCTGTCTGTCTGTCTGTCTGTCTGCCTGTCTGTCTGTCTGTCTGTCTGTCTCTCTCTCTCTCTCTCTCTCTCTCTCTCTCTCTCTCTCTCTCTCTCTCTCTCTCCCTCTGCATGACAAAGACAGATTGTAAGACTAGGTTTTGACCTAAAATCTTCATCCTTCCGTATTACAAATCAATCAATCAAATCTTCATCCTTCCGTATTAAAAATCAATCAATCAATCAATTAATCTCTCTCTCTTTTCTCTCCCTCCCCCCCCCCCACCCCCGTTCTCTCTTCTTGTGATCTATGAAGTTGTTGTTCTGTTTAGTATTATTCCAAGCGAATCATCATCCAGTCACACGTCTAGTATCTTTCGTCCAGTGACCTTCAGTGAGCGCTCCGTCCCTTTTCGACAGTCTTTCTGTTCTATCTCAACCTGTAGTGGTTTGGTATTGAAACTAACCCTCTACTTCAGTCCGTCAGGTTTCTGTCCACGTCGTGATATATGTCAAGTGCCTCGGACGAATACGATAGGGGACAGGCCCTATTTCATTGTCACTCGATGTTAGTGGCTGACCAGACAGCTCGGTATCCCAGCTATATTCCCTCAGAAGACCTGAAAGTCTGGTGTCAGACAGGCGTCTAGAGACACAACATGAGACTTAACTTAAGACTGTCTATGTCGCGAACTATGGCCTGTTTGTTCCTGGTTTTTGATTTCCAAAACGCTTTTTGATAGAGAGCTCACTTCATCGTGAACGAATGAAAAGCTTCTGGTTTAGGTCCAGTCGTCAGTCAGTTAATGTATGTACGTGTACTGATAACGTCAAATCGAGTATTACTGCAAACGACGACGTCAAATCGAGTATTACTGCAAATGATAACGTCAAATCGATTATTACTGCACATGATAGCGTCAAATCGATTACTACTGCAATTGATGACGTCAAATCGATTATTACTGCAGATGATGACGTCAAATCGATTATTACTGCACATGAAGACGTCAAATCGATTATTACTGCAAATGGTGACGTCAAATTGATTATTACTGCAAATGATGACGTCAGATCGATTAGTCCTGCAAATGATAACGTCAAATCGATTAGTCCTGCAAATAGTTATTTCGTTTTCTTGGTTTCCCGTTGAGAGAAGACGTCATCAAGGCGACCCTGTTTACCTGTTTCTGCAACGGGCCGAGGTGACTGATTTGATGAGACATGGAAACCAGTTAGTTCGACTGATAGAGGTGCACGTAAAAAAAGGCCTTATTGCATCGATGATATTTACCTGACAAGGGCGCTGGGGAGAGGTGGTAAAGGTGGGGGGGGGGGGGGGGGGAATTGACTGGCACTGAAGTGAGATGATTTTACGATAGGGGGGGGGGGGGAGGTGCCTAAGAAATAAAAATCAGTGTTTGTAACTTTTTGAATACCTCACATGTACGTAGCCCATGACGCACCGGCGCATTTAATTTTTTTTTTTCAAGTGCTATACGTAAATGTTTACTGTGAAATAATTTTTTTACTTAAAGAAAAACACACGCTCGTGGTGTGTGTGTGTGTGTGTGTGTGTGTGTGTGTGTGTGTGTGTGTGTGTGTGTGTGTGTGTGTGTGTGTGTGTGTGTGTGTGTGTGTGTGCGCGTGTGAGTGCGCGCGCGCACGCGTGTGTGTGTGTGTGTGTGTGTGTGTGTGTGTGTGCGTGCGTGTGCGTGTGTGTGTCTTGTCCCAGGAGATAAAAAAAAGTCACGCTTCAAGCTTCATTTGCCGCCTGCTTGTCAGGCCTCGAAGTCCACCAACAGAGATTTGAGAGACATGTACATGTTATAAGAAACCACTTCACTGTTGTGGCTGTCTGACATCTAACAGAGATTTCAGAGACATGTACATGTTATAAGAAACCACTTCACTGTTATGGCTGTCTGACATCTAACAGAGATTTCAGAGACATGTACATGTTATAAGAAACCACTTCACTGTT
>CM031614.1:68786200-68788700 GCA_018398815.1 Conus ventricosus
CGTTTTTGCCTGTGTGCATCAAGGAGACAAGGAGACATCCACACTGACCGAACATATACTACTCAAAAGAATTTAAGGGCCACATTCATTTTTGATATGGTTTACATAACACAGCGTAGCATAAAACATGAAATGTTTATGGCCAATTTATTTACTCAAAGTGTGACAATTGCTTCACAGAAAACTGGTTTTGGCAATTGTTCAGTCGAATCTGTGTCAAAGGTGTTACACTGGTCCGCAAAAGAAGCTCAAAACCCACGAGAAAAAGGTCGCAATTTGAGTGCGCCTAGCTGGCGCAGCAGTGTTCGGCTGTCTGAAAACTGCATTGCACATGCAAGCCGAAACGTTAATGAACACTTGTCAACCTGATTCGCTGACCAGTGGCTTTATTAAGGGCCGCTTCTGGGGGTGTGTTCAAACATGCCACCAACACGCAAACTTAGTGACACTGAGAGAGGGATGGCTGTGGCCTGGCTACAAGAAGGCGTGGCGGTCCGAGAAGTTGGCAGACAACTTAGAGTAACACATTCTGTCATTCAAAACTGAGAGACCGGTACAACAACTATGGGAGAGTTCAAGAAGCACGCAGACCTGGACACCCCAGAGCGACCAACAGACGACAGGATCATTTCATCACCCTGGCGGCACTACGCAATAGAACCGCCACCGCCAACGTGCTCAGGGGCAGCTGAGATCAGCCAGCAACGTCCTCGTCAGCGACCAGACGGTTCGCAACCGCCTGCGTGAGGCCAACATGCGGTCAAGGCGTCGAGCATTGCGACCTCCACTGACCAGAGCTCACCGTGCTGCTCGTCTGGCTTGGGCTCAATGACACCTGGCCTGGACAAGGCAGCAGTGGTCCAGGGTGCTCTTTTCTGATGAATCCCGCTACACCCTGTCCTTCAACGACGGCAGGATTCGCGCCTGGAGGCGTGTTGGAGAGCGCTTCATTGACGCCACTGTTGCGGAGCACGACTGCTATGGTGGTGGGTCCCTGATGGTGTGGGGTGGCTTCAGTCTTCATCATAGAACACCCCCGCACAGTGTCCAAGGCTACCTGACCGGCGTAGCCTACAGGGACGACATTCTGGAGCCAATCGCTGTTCCAGCTTTGCAGGCCATGGGACCAGGAGCCATACTACAGGACGATAACGCCAGGCCGCACAGAGCTCGGGTCGTACAGAACTTTCTCCAGCAGCAGCAAGTCACCAGGATGGACTGGCCTGCCCGCTCACCCGATCTGAACCCCATCGAACATCTTTGGGATGTTCTGGGCCGTCGTATACGCAACAACCGCCCTCCTGCACACAATCTCGACGTCCTGTTCAGGAATCTGGAGCAGGAGTGGCAGGCGATCCCCCAGAACACCCTCCAGACTTTGGTCAGATCCATGAGACCGCGCTGCCTTGACTGCATCAACGCCAATGGCGGTCACACACGATATTGACTCTTGACATTCTGACAGTCGGTTGTTCTGAATTTGCAAAATGGGGGTGTGTCCATGTCAATGAAATTTTCGCGATAATTGATTTGCACTTCTTGATGAAATTGTGTCCAATCGATGATCAAATGATCGAATTAAATGTTTGTTGGTTGATTTCAGCTGTTGGACTTATGAGTTATTATTGGGGAGTGATGAACTGTGTGGCCCTTAAATTCTTTTGAGTAGTATTTTATTAGTCCTCTCATGTTCACAGGCTGTGAGATCTGGGCAGAGAGTTGTCCATGGAATCCAACGTGACAAAGGCAAACATCTTTCACAGTAAAACCTGTTCATTTGTATACTTGTTTCCTTGTCAGATTGTCTATTCATTTCTTTGGTTTCCTCACATTTTTAAGTTTTCTTCATTCGTTCGTTCTTTGGTTTTGTATGGAAAAGACAGATTTTTTTTAAAATGAAAGACTGATTACTTGAAGACAAAACATTGAACTACAGGAAAAAAATATTTTCTTTGTGCCGCACGATCGTGAAAACGCGAAGATATAAAAATTATACAGCTGTCCAGTTCCCCTCCTTACCCACATAAGGATTTGTTCCCATTACCCACACAAGGATTTGTTCCCATTACCCACACAAGGATTTGTTCCCATTACCCACACAAGGATTTGTTCCCAGTCGTGCAAATCGACATTTATATCTCCCTCCCCATATTGGGATCAATTGACACCCTCCACGTGCACTTAGAAAAAGACAAGCCAGGAAAAGTTTGCTTTGGTTGCGCAGACAGATTTTTTCCCCCTTTTTTTTTTTTTTTTTTTTGGTCGTTCTTCAAAATTTCTGGGTCACTAATGTACTGACGATGGAATTCGGCGCAGAATGCACAAAAAAGAAAGAAAGAAAGAAAACTGTTCTCTTTCTCATTCTTCCTTAATTTGTCCTCTGCTTCGCTTTTCACTCTTTCCTTCCTTTGTATTTCTGCATTTCTTTCTTTCTTTCTTTCTTTCTTTTTGTTTCCATCCTTTCTCCCATGCTTAATTCCTTCTTTCCCTCCTTCTTGAG
>CM031614.1:68806200-68808700 GCA_018398815.1 Conus ventricosus
AAGAACTACATACATCACCTCAGGAAAGTCTATCTATCATAGATAAAGAACTACATACATCACATCAGGAAAGTCTATCTGTCATAGAAAAAGAATACATACATTGCCTCAGGAAGTCTACCCCATCATAGAAAAAGCACTACATACATCACATCGGAAAGACAATCCTCATAGATACAAAAATACACACATCACCTCAGAAAGTCTATCTATCATAAAATAAAGAACTACACACTTCACCTCAGGAAAGTCTATCTATCATGATAAAGAACTACCACATCACCTCAGGAAAGTCTATCTATCATAGATAAGACGAGGTGATCAACGCTGAAGGCAAGAGACTGTAGTATTGCAAGGGAAACCAATGGCATCATTGTTTTCCAAAAACGAACATTATTTGGGGTGAGAACGTACTGCCCTGTGAACGATGTCCGTGGCAAGTGGACTGACTTCCCTTACCCCCCACCCCCTACCCCCTCTTCCGCAATTCCAGTTCCACCTTTCCGCCGCTGAAAAATACCTTATACACCCTTCTCACCCCCTCCTGTATAAGAATACGATTAGAAAACATCACACACACACACACACACACACACCCCACACACACACACACACACACACCCCACACACACACACACACACGCACACACACGCACGCACGCACGCACGCACGCACGCACGCACCGCACGCACGCACGAAACGCACCACACACTCACACACACACACACACACACAACCAGAGAGAGAAAACGAAAACGAACGAACGAAAATGTTTTTTTGAACATCCGGCCACGGGCCCAAACCATTCAATGGGAAAAAAAAGGGGGCGGGGGAGGGGGAGGTTTTGAAAGGGACAAGGGGATGAGGAAAAACGGGTCGGGACATGAGCCTGCGCATTACAAATTCGAAACAAGAAATAATATAAGATTCGAACCACAAAGAACAAGAGCATAAATAAGTATATGATAAACTCCTCGGAAACTTCCTTTTTCGTCAATTATAGATGATAAAACATGAGCATTTGGCAATTATATGGGAAAAATCATTATCTTACTATCTTCATGTTTTCATGTTATCATTTAAGCAGTCAGGCTCTGTTCTCCTTCGAATTGACAGAAATATAAATTTTTGAAATTTGGAAGGGTTCTTTGATACTGATGTGCCTGAAGAGAGTGGACATTGGTAAATGAAGAGATTAGATATAATGCTGCACGAAAATCTGTATACAGTGGGCAACTGTATATCAAATGATTATCTTTTTCTATTTTTATTACACAATAAGGACATTTTTGTCATAAGAAAATTATCACTGAACCTATGAAGATTATTGTTCAGAGGTAGACATTAAGTCTAGCATGAGACAGAGCAACCCTAAACAATTTCACTCAATGTTACAAAGATACATTTCTCGTTCAAAAATAGATTTGAACGATTTGTAACACGCTTTCCTTTCCCTGTCTCTTTAGATCCTGCCCATTCTTGAGTAAACATATCAACTAGTCTTTGCCTAAAAATTGCCAAGAATCCTCGAACAAACACCCATCCCTGTTGTAGCCATACAAAGTTAAACCCAGTCTCGCATAACAATTCTCTTATTTTTGTCACCCAGCATTTCTTTACGTTTTGATCTAGAGTTTAACTGCATTTCGTATGCTTGACGAGGAAGCCTTTGTTGGTCCATTCTAAGCAGCTTAAACCAATATCTCATAGCACATATATAGGAGTTGATATATAACGGATATCTTCCCAGTTCCCCATATACCATTTGTTTGGTGTCTTACTTGGGACACCCAAGAAACGTTTGCAATGCAATCAAATGAATCTTTTCTAGGCTTCCAAACGGGTTTAAAGGCCCCCAAACTTCAGATGAATATATAAGATTGGTTTAATTTTGGCATCAAAAATCTTAAAGTAGATCTTATAACTAATATTTTTTATTTTTCTGGAAAGCCTTATAGATTAAAAATAGCTTTTTTCCCTTTGGCAACCAAAAAGTTCAGTGCCGATCCTCGGGCTGATTTTAGTGGAAAAAATGAACCCAGTAACAGTATTTGTTTACTACTTCTAAATTTTGTATTGCCAAATAACCATTGTTCACTTTTACCCAGAAAACCCCCTTTTCTAAAGACCATGACCCTTTGTTTTGTCCGTGTTAACTTCATTTTCATATTGGTGCAACATGTTCCCGAAGCACGTTTAGCTGGTTTTGCAGACCAAAATGGGGAGATGCTAAAAGAACAATGTCATCTGCAAACAGCCAGAATAAACAGTTCCCTCATGCCAGGTACCAATTGAATGCCAGTCTACCTTTTTCAGATAAGTGATTCGCTAACTGGTTAATAAACATTTCAAATAGCGTTGGACTCAAAACCATCCTTGTCTGACTCCCATTGGGCAGTCAAAGAAGTCTGAAAATTCAAAGTTGGATCTTACACGAGATACTAATGAGTTATACAGAGAGAGAGAGAGAGAGAGAGAGAAGAGAGAGAGAGGAAGAGA
>CM031614.1:68813700-68823700 GCA_018398815.1 Conus ventricosus
CACTGTCGGTGGATAAGTTTGATTGCTGCTATTTGCTTCTCTCTCTGTCTTTGTCTCTCTGTCCTCTGTCTGTCTCTGTCTGTCTGTCTGTCTGTCTGTCCTGTCTCTCTCTCTCTCTCTCTCTCTCTCTCTCCTCGTCTCTCTCCTCTCTCTCTCTCTCCTCTCTCGTGTTTAATGGCGCCCCTCGAAAGAAACTAACTTTCATAATTTGCGTGCGCGCACGTGATAGTGTGTGGTGTGGTGTGTGTGTGTGTGTGTGTGTGCGTGTGCGTGCGCGCATAACGATGGTGCAGAATTCTCCTTGTAATCGCGTTAACGATTCCCTTACCCATCTTCCCCTCGCTTCTCTCCCCTCCCCCTCCCACCACCCCCCTCCCCCCCCCCCCCCCCCCCCCCCGCCTCCTCCCCTTTCCACTACCCGCCCCCTGTCTCCTCTCTGGCCTCCCCCCACCTTCCCCCCCATACACACACACCTACTTCTTTCGCCTCTACGTACGACCAACCATCCCCAAGCTCGCCTTCCTAAGTCTCGATCGATGCATGCTGCCACTGACAACTCGCCAGACGATTGGCTGTCGTCTTGCGATCGATTAATCACGTGCAGTCAAGGACGCATCATTTTTCACTGCGACCGACCCTCACCCCCGCCCCCACCCCCACCCCCACCCCCTACCCCCACCCCCACCCCGTCCACATCAAATTATCAACCCGGCGGAATAAACATTAATGCTTCTCAGTCCCTTACCCCCCTTACCCTCCCGTCAGTCTTCAGCCAAGACCATGCGTAGAAAGAGAGATGGGGGGGGGGGGGATGGGAGTGGGTGGGATGAAGGGGGGGACATCAAGGGTGGATAGAGAGGGGGGGGGAGTCGGAGGATGGGGATATATATATATATATATATATATATATATATATATATATATATGGATGTGGGAGTGTTGGCAAAACTGTTCACTTTCTACTCGTACTTGCATCAGACAACAACAAGCACGCAACGCGATTCGTTGAGACGATCAGCCCACGCGCGCAAGCTGCAAAGCATAACCATGCTCTCCCTCTGAATGTGTGTGTGTGTGTGTGTGTCACACACTCTTGCCTACTACCCTCTCGTCCTTTCCCCACCGAATGCCCCCCACCCTTCACTTCTTCGGTCCCACGCTCCCCCCCACCCCCACCCCCTTCCCTTGTCCCCTCCCTCTCGCGGCTTGGTGACAGGATTGCGGCATCTGCAATCTGCAATCGTTTGACATGTAATGCCGTTCACGTAAGGCGATCGTGTTGAGCTAGATTCTTGCTCCCTCGCTCGTTCACCGGTGTTACGGCTGAATGCACGTCTGTAACACCATTGTCTGTGTGCATTTTTATGTGTGTGTGTGTGTGTGTGTGTGTGTGTGTGTGTGTGTGTGCGTGCGTGTGTGTGTGCGTGCGTGCGTGCGTGTGGTGTGTGTGTGTGTGTGTGTGTGTGTGTGTTGAAGTCGTGGTCGGTCTGGCGTTTCTTTTCTATACTCTTTTGAAGCTAAGTGCTTATTTACGACTGTGACGCAGAGTTTTTGGAGGCTTTGCAACTGGCTCGTCTCGGTGTGACTGCTCAGGCCTTAAGCACCAGAGAGCAATAACAGCATGCTGACAGCGTTCAGCAATAACAGCATGCTGACAGCGTTCAGCAATAACAGCATGCTGACAGCGTTCAGCAATAACAGCATGCTGACAGCGTTTAGCAATAAACAGCATGCTGACAGCGTTTAAGCCTGGATCAAAAATCAAAAGTCTTTGTGTAGAAGCCTTGTTGAATGTCCTGTGTTTGAAATGACACTGGATGGTGTGCGGGTGAACTGTGTGGGTTTCGTTCGTTTTGTTGATGTCTTTGTGTGTTTCTTTGTTTGTTTCTCTTGTTTGTGTCTGTTCGTGCAGTTTGTAGATTTTGAAATGAACTGCAAGAATGTACACAACTGGTTTGGCAGACCGACCAAGCAGTTTCTCTCTGTCCGTGTGAGGAAGAGTTGTCTGAACCTGTTAGGTGTTAGGTCGGTGAAACGCTTGGAGTTGTGTGCCCTGAAAGCTTGTAGCCGTCTTTAGAGTTCATTTACTGGTGTGACTTATCTGTGCAGTCAGTGTCGTCTTTGGTTTTTTCGCCCCCCTTGAGTTTTTAAGATACTGTAGTGTGTTTGTTTCTTGCTTTGTTTTTTGAGCATATTGGAAACTGCTGTACATATTTTTTGTTTAAGCAGTGGACTCGTGTTGTATAGGGGTGAGGGTGGGTGGGTGTGCGAGAGAGAGAGAGAGAGAGAGAGAGAGAGAGAGAGAGAGAGCATGTGTGTGTTTGTGTGTGTGTGCATGTGAGCTATTAAACACACACACACACACACACACACACACACACACACACACACACACACACACACAAAAAGCGCGCGTAGAGAGCGGGGAAAGTCAACATGACGTATTGGAAAACAAACGAACGAACGGAAAAAAGAAAAGAAAAAAAAAACAAAACAAAAAAAACAAACCCTGTGACCAACTCGCAGAGCCTGTGGCTGCAATATCAAGTGTAATGCGATAACCCTGTGTCCCAGAAACGGGCCTTAACAGACAGGCCTACTTACTACTCCCCCTCCCCTCCCCCCCCCCCCCCCCCCCCCCCCCCCCCCCCCCCCCCCCCCCCCCCCCCACTTTTATTTGGCACATCCATTGCGCGCGCTATTCGTCCTAGACCGTCCACCAAAATCTTTTCATCCGCTGACTTTACCTATCTCTTGTGACATTGAAGGCTGACTTTGTCAGCGAGGCGCTCGCGGTTTGTGTTGTGTGTGTGTGTTGTGTGGGTGTTGTGTGTGTGTGGTGTGTGTGTGGTGTGTTTTGTGTGTGTGTGTGTGTGTGTGTGTGTGTGTGTGTTGTGTGTGTGTGTGTGTGCACATTTCAGGGCTCACAATCTACGATGAGAGTGGCCAAAGTCGTGGTCATGCAAGCTAGTACTAGGTCGAATGCCGGTCACATACCATGATTGTTGATATTCATCATATCAGTCTTGATTAAGAATCTAACTTTTTGTCTGTTTGTTTGTTTTCGTAAATCAAGTCGGAAAACAATGGTTTCAAAGATAAGGTGCACAATAGCCCGTCCCTGGAAACACCAATTTACAAAACCCTGTGGTGTGTGTGTGTGTGTGTGTGTGTGTGTGTGTGTGTGTGTGTGTGTGTGTGTGTGTGTAAACCACCATGTCTACAAGCGTTGCGATGTGGTCTGTTCCCCAGCTTCACGCGGAGCTGAGCGGGCCCAGACTGACAGAGTGCGAGACGGACCTGCTGCTGTCTGGGTTCGATTCCCGCTGCGTCAAACTGGAACCGGAACTGGAAGAGTGCATGGAATCCTTCTGCAATAACACCTACACCGTGCTCACCTCCGCCGCCTTGTCACATCTGAAGGACGGCCAAACAGGTGAGCGGGCTGGAAAGGGGAGATAAAGGTGCCTGTGAAGTTTCATCAGCAGGCATGGATTGTAAGAGCATAGTATACATCTTGAGGCTGGGTTGTTTTTTTTTTTTGTTTTTTTTTTCAGCGTACATTTTCAGTCCCAGGAGTAAGTTTACGTCGTTGTTACCTTTCGCTGTGCTTCAATCAACAGAGGATTTCCATAGGTAGAATCTTTCAAATTTTGTCAGGAATAAGGATTGGGGAAAATCTCGGTTTTTTTTTCTTCTTTCTTTTTTTTTTTTTTTTTTTTTTTTTTGATGGTTTGGAAGCCTTTCTTTTATAGTTATGTATTCCCGAAAGGAATTTTACACTGTCTGCACATAATAGAAAAACTTAAAGAGCTCATCTTCCTGTAGAGGGAAAATGACAGCAGCGACCTAATCTGTAACAAAGAGCATCGGAAACTCTGCGTGTGTGTGTGTGTGTGTGTGTGTGTGTGTGTGTGTGTGTGTGTGTGTGTGTGTGTTTTGTGTGTGTGTGTGTGTGTTTGTGTGTGTGTGTTTGTGAAAAAATTATC
This sequence comes from Conus ventricosus, assembly GCA_018398815.1. NCBI lineage: Eukaryota > Metazoa > Mollusca > Gastropoda > Neogastropoda > Conidae > Conus > Conus ventricosus. The sequence goes on from CM031614.1 coordinate 68,817,690, forward strand.
CACCGTTAACTTATGTTCCCAAACCATCTGTGGTGTTCCAGACTTGTACGGCACCCCAGAGGGTCAGACACTGTGCAGCTGGACACACAAACACCCCGAGCACTGGGGGGCGCCAGAAGTGCTAGACTGGATCTTCTCTCTGACGGAGGTGGAAGACTTTGACGGCGCTCTCTTTCGGGGCGAGGCCTACAACGCGCTGACAGGGAAGCAACTCTGCAGCATGACGCAGAGCGATTTTATCTCCCTTGACCAGCACTACGGCGCCCGGGTGTACGAGGTGTTTCAGATCCTGCTTCGAGATGGTGAGTGAATTTGATGGGTTGATGGATTGATTGATGGATGGATGGATGGGTTGATTGACTGCCTGGCTGACTGGGTGATTGATGGAGTCGTCGACAGAGTGATTTAGTGACTGACAACTCGTGACCGGATAATTGGTCGGCAGTTGAAACCTACCGCATGCAGCGCTCAGAACATACACACTCTAAAGGCTGCGTAATGAAATAAGATAAATAACTGTGTAACACCACATCAGCCTTAGACACTGGAGTTTTTCCTTCATGAAAGACGAGTTCTCCCAGAAAGACTGTTCGACAGATGTGGGCATTGTAAATCCAAGCAGTAACAGCTTAATGAACGATAATGATGATATACGAAACTGAGCATAAGTACACGCTGACTTGTTAAGTATGTGGGTTGTCCTCCCTTTGCAGCCAATAGGATGTGGGTTGTCCTCCCTTTGCAGCCAATAGCATGTGGGTTGTTTCCCTTTGCAGCCAATTTCAAGAAGCCCCCAGCGCCGGAGACCCTGCATTATGAGATGCTGGGTGGGAACGTGCCCGACTTTGCCTGCCTGGAATGCCCGAATGACGTCACGCCTGCCCGAACCCCAACACCTTCGACCTCTTCCTCTGGTAGGTGTCTGTTGCTGCTACTGCTAATACCACTACGACTATTATTCCCCTTCTCTCTCTCTCTCTCTCTCTCTCTCTCTCTCTCTCTCTCTCTCTGTTTACCCCTTACCCTCTCTCTTACTGTCTGTCTGTCTGCCTGTCCTCTCTCTCTCTCTCTCTCTCTCTCTCTCTCTCTCTCTCTCTCTCTGTTTACCCCTTACCCTCTCTCTTACTGTCTGCCTGCCTGTTCTCTCTCTCCTCTCTCTCTCCTCTCTCTCTCTCTCTCTCTCTCTCTCTCTCTCTCTCTTCTCTTCTCTCTCTCTCTCTCCCCCCCCTCTCTCTCTCTCTCTCTCTCTCTCTCTCTCTCTCTCTCTCTCTTCTCTCTCTCTCCTCACTCTCTCCTCTCTTCCCATTCAACCAGCCCCCTCGTTGCCTACATGCGTTGGGTGGTGGCTTCTCTCCAGCGGACGGAGGTACACACCATCTCCATCTTCCTGACAGAAAGTCAGAGTCAAGCACCTGGACGGCTGGCTCTACGACATCGACATCTCCCTCACCGGCTGCCACGCCTTCGACAACATCCACGACAGCGACTACAGCTCTTCAGGTACGAACAGCTGTTGGCTGCCACGATGGGCCAGCGATTCTAGGAGGATGCGGATGGAGAAATATAGTAAGAACACTAGTGGTTGTAGTAGTATTAGTGGTGATGGTGGTGGTAGCAGTAACAGTAGTAGTAGTAGGGCATGGAAAGAAAGGGAGAGGGGGGAGGGACGGGGGAAAAAGGGGGGGGGGGGGGGTAAGGAGGGAGGGAGGGGAGAGGGTTAAGAGAAACAAGAATCCAGTCTGGATAGCTGCAATATTTAAGTATATGACGATTTTAGGTATAGCCTAGTGTTCCAATGACGGATTGTTCGACAATATATTTTTATTTTTCTAAAACAAAACAAAAAATGAGTAAATAAATAAATAAATAAATAAAGATAAGAAGCAAAACCGTAAGAAGGTAGCAAATGGCAGAGAGAAGATTTGTGAAAGAATCTAGAATCTAAAATGTTATGCTGGAGAGAGAGAGAGAGAGAGAGAGAGAGAGAGAGAGAGAGAGAGAGAGAGGCGCAAAAAACGCTAATATTGATTCACACCACACACAACACACAACACACACACACACACACACACACACACACACACACACACACACACACCGATTCTAGCACCGTTTGCAAACACATTTACGATGACCTTCACACCTCAGGTCAAACAACACCTTTTTTCCCTCAGGTCAAACAACACCTTTTTTTTTTCCTACCCAGGTTCTAGCTCAGAGACCGACGTTGACCGCCGACACTCGGTGTCGTCCGACATGTTGGAACCGATGTTCACCGACGATGAGGACTCGAGCGACATCGTGCTGCCAGACTTCACTCGCAACACCCACACGCCCAGCTCCTCCTCCGACAGCGGCAACGAGAGCGATGACCGCCGCCAGAGCAGCCGACGGAGAGCCCCAACCAGTGAGTTTTGATGTTTGTGGTTGTTTTGGGTGAAAAGACGGAATTGTTGGTAGCGTTTGCTTACGTAGCACGAGAACGCCTAGGTATTGTTGTTGATGTTTTCAGTTATAAGACAAACTTGTTGACAAGGTTCGGTTAGGTATCATGTGAACGCCTACGTTTCTGTCTTCCAGTTCGAAGGAAGTACAGAGAACTAGGCGAATCACGAAGCCCGACATACACACGCACGCGCACACACACACACACACACACACACACACGCACACACACGCACACACACGCACGCACGCACGCACGCACAGACACAGACACACACACACACACACACACACACACACACACACACACACACACACACACACAACTGTTTATCCTTACAAAGAGACGGAGATGAAAATTAAAGACAAGGTTTAGTCAGTGAAGAGACTAATTCAGATTCTTTCCGTTCAAACCCATTGCAACTTCAATATGAACAAGGTCAGTGTGAGAGGTCTGTGGTTTATTTTCATCCTCATGCACGAAAAATAGTAGGCAGATAAATCTCTCCTCCTTAATGACATGGCCTAGGGGAGATAATCCGGACGGCCACGCAGAGAGTAAACCTGGTATAGGTATTTGCAGTTACACACGTGCCAACCAGTCGAGTTTCATCCAGTTTGACGAGTGTATCTTTAGGAGTGTTGCTCAAAGTTCCTGACCAACACCGCAGGAATCTGTATCTCTCGGGCCTGGTTGACGCCTGGAAATGCTATGAAAGGGGCGATAGAAACGAACTCAGTGTCGTAGGTAGTCTCTGGCCAGGATGGTACTTCAGACTATTATCTGCATCCTAACTGATCATTACTTAAACAAAAACAAAATACGAAGCAGAACGAAAAGATCTGACATTCTGTGGCCCTTCGTGCCCTGCTTTCGTGGTGGACACGGGAAGACGAAACGGGAAAACCATAAATGAACAAATAAACCAATCAATCCATGAACAATGAGAAATGTGAGTGAGACGCCACCGAGTTTCACGCGCGGCTTTTGTGTGTCTGTTGCAGCCTCCAAAGGCAACCACCTGTGGGAGTTCGTGAGGGACCTGTTGAAGGACACCCGCTTCAACCCGGCCCTGGTCAAATGGGAGGACAAGCAGCTGGGCGTCTTCAAGTTCGTGCAGTCGGAAGCCGTGGCTCAGATGTGGGGCCGCAAGAAGAACAACCCGGGCATGACCTACGAGAAGCTCAGCCGTGCCATGAGGTGAGGGGGGTGGAGGATAAGCTTGGGGATGGAGTGGGGTGGGTGAGGGTTGGGATTAGGCATCCACATCGTGCTGATGATGAACAGAGCTTTTGAGACTTGTGTTCAAATTCAGGATGGAGGTTAAGGTTTGGAAGGACATGGTAACGGTCGCTGACAGGGAATGATCTCTTGAGGCTATTGGCTGGATTTTTTTTTCAAAGCGATGAGCAGTGAAAGGATGAGATTGTTTGTTGGGTGATCAGGATGTGTGAGCGGGATATGAATTACGAATCAGATTCAAGTAATTCATTCATGCAAGGGCTTTTGACTATTTAAGAAGGGGTTTATCAATGTGATACTGTATAGAAGCTATATACTTTAGGGAAAAAAGGATTTGTTGAAATGATGGTATATATAGAAACCGTATACATAACTATGCAAGTGAGGTTAATCTCTAAGTTGTTACTATTCCCTAATTTGAAAAAAAAAACGTGTACAAGTACAGTGAAAAGATATGGATGGTAGAGAGAGAGAGAGAGAGAGAGAGAGAGAGAGAGAGACAGACCCACCCCCACCCCCACCCCCTCTTCTGCACCCATCCCAACCGCCATCTCCACCACCACCCCCCATCCTTCTTTCCCCCCCCCCCCCGTCCCACCCCCCCCCCCCCCCCCCCCCCCATTTCCCAGTTTCCTTCCCCCCTATTATCCCAAATCCACGACTTTAATCACCAACCATACTGGCAATTAAGCGACGTGTCAAAGCTTGAAACAAACACTCCCTATTTGCGCGCGTAGATCTGTTTGACTAATCGGCCAGAAAATCAATCACCTGTCGTGCGTTCCCCAACCCCCCCCCCCCCCCCCCCGTCACAAATCTGTCTGGGCGCCGCGGAAAGGTGGGCGGGAGGGAGAAGAAGGAGGAGGGGGAGGAGGAGCGAGGGGGGAAAGGGGGGAGGGACGAATGCGAGAAGGGAGGGGAGCGTGATGGAGGTGGGGATGGAGGGTGTGATGCATGGAGTTGAAGATGATCTGGTGGTGCCTTTGAGGTTCACATAGTGCTGGTGCCGCAAGGCTGGAGAGAGCATGAGTTGGGGAGGGTAGGAGGGGGGGGGGGGGGGCTGAGGGGGGCCTGGGGGGGGGGGGGGGCTTGGAGGCGAGAGATAGGTGTTTGGTAGGTGCGTTGGTCACGCAGACGTCACGTCACGGCTTGAGGGAAAGAAAGAGAGAGGGAGGGGGGGGGGGGGGTTGGAGGAGGAGAGAGGAGGGAGCAATGATAGCCCGTTTCTCCCCACGGGGTGTAGAGAGCACAGCCAGGAGGGTTGGGGGGGGGGGGGGTGTCGTGTTTCACAGTGAAAGGTTAATAATCACACGTCGGACGAAGTGTGACAAGACTTGGAGAAGGAAATGGGATTAGATAAGCGAGGGGCGATAGGAGGGGTGGGGTGGGTATTTAGGGGGGGGGGGGGGGGGGACAAGCGGGATTGGGTTGTCACCTTTGATGTTCGTTGCCCGAAGGTGGGGAAAGGGAGGGGGGAGGGGGGGGGGGGGGGGGGGGGGGGGGGGGGCGGGAGGGAGAAGGGATTATTTCATTTTGATTCAAGTCGCCGCACCTGTTGAACCGTGATGCTCGTGAAAGATGATGTTGTGTGGTGAGCTAGGGATATAATGCTTGAAGGCCTCGTTTTCTCTAGTGTGTTACATGTAGATGGCGAGATTCGAACCCACAATCCCTGGCTGCGAATTGGGTTGTTTTACCAGTGAGCCTTCCAGACTCCATCTTTTTTTTTTAACTTTGCGATGCCCTCGCTTTTTTTTTTCATCTTCCCTTCCCCTCTCCCATTTCCACTAATCTCGTAACCAACTTCACCCCCCCCCCCCCCTCCTCTCTCTCTCTCTGGTATCCAGGTTATAGAGAAAGCTGTCTCTTCCAAATTTGCTTTATTGGCATACGCACGTACATGTGTGTGTGTGTGTGTGTGTGTGTGTGTGTGGTGTGTACAGGAAAGAGAAGCCTGCTAATCTGTGCTGTACAATAGAGACCAACATGTTCTCAACACTCTGTAAAGCATATATTATTATAATGATAAAGACGAACGGGGCCTTTTCCTCATGTTCTCTCTCTCTCTCTCTGTGTGTGCCAGGTTCTGTCGCTCCTGGGGCCCGGGTACTTTGACAACGTGCCCCGTACGGGCCGCTTCCCCAAGAAACTCTGCTTCAAGTTCGGCCCCAAGGCCCACGACTGCAAGACTAAAGGGGGACCACTGAGGAGAGGCGTCGACAACATACTGCTGCTTACCTCCCTTTCCAACACTCCCCCCCCCCCCTCCCCCCCGCCCTTCCACCTTCTCCCCACCCCCCAGCTCCCATCCCCCACCCCCCAC
>CM031614.1:68831200-68833700 GCA_018398815.1 Conus ventricosus
TGGTCCCTGCATGCAGACACCTGTGAGACAGTCCCTGCATACAGACACCTGTGAGACAGCCCCTGCATACAGACACCTGTGAGACAGTCCCTGCATACAGACACCTGTGAGACAGTCCCTGCATACAGACACCTGTGAGATGGTCCCTGCATGCAGACACCTGTGAGACAGTCCCTGCATACAGACACCTGTGAGACAGTCCCTGCATACAGACACCTGTGAGACAGTCCCTGCAACAAGACACCTGTGAGATGGTCCCTGCATGCAGACACCTGTGAGACAGTCCCTGCATACAGACACCTGTGGACAGCATGGTATGCATCAATGAACGACCACGAACACATGCATACTCGCAGACAAACACGAATATAAACTATAATATGTCATGTCACTCAGACTCATACACGTGCACACGCTTGCAACCTCCCCCCCCCCCCCCACACACACACACACATACACACACATACACACACACACACACACACACACATACACACACACACACACACACATCATCATCATCATCATCATCATCATCATCTCTCTCTCTAACACACACACACACACACACACACACACACACACACACACACACACACACACACACACAATCGCCGCGCGCATGCAGCCCACACGTTGATACACACAATCCTCTTCATCAATGACCCATAAACGCACCAGCGCACATGAACCAAGAACGACAAATACGTTTAACAACAAAGAAAGACCATAGAACCCGGAACGTTTTCGTTTTGTTCTACTATACAGCTTTCTACCAAACTGATGAGCCCACTGCTATGCCGTAAGAGAGAGGAGGAGAGACAGACGAGCTCACTGCTATGCCGTAAGAGAGAGGAGGAGGGACAGACGAGCTCACCGCTATGCCGTAAGAGAGAGGTTGAGGAGGGACAGACGAGCTCACTGCTATGCCGTAAGAGAGAGGAGGAGGGACAGACGAGCTCACTGCTATGCCGTAAGAGAGAGGAGGAGGGACAGACGAGCTCACTGCTATGCCGTAAGAGAGAGGAGGAGGGACAGACGAGCTCACTGCTATGCCGTAAGAGGGGAGGAGGGACAGACGAGCTCACCGCTATGCCGTAAGAGAGAGAGGAGGGACAGACGAGCTCACCGCTATGCCGTAAGTTAGAGGAGGAGGGACAGACGAACTCACTGCTATGCCGTAAGTTAGAGGCGGAGGGACAGACGAGCTCACTGCTATGCCGTTAAGAGAGGAGGAGGACAAGACGAGCTCACTGCTATGCCGTAAGAGAGAGGAGGAGGGACAGACGAGCTCACTGCTATGCCGTAAGAGAGAGGAGGAGAGACAGACGAGCTCACTGCTATGCCGTAAGAGAGAGGAGGAGGGACAGACCAGCTAACTGCTATGCCGTAAGAGAAAGAGGAGGGACAGACGAGCTCACTGCTATGCGTAAGAGAGAGGGGACAGACGAGTCCACTGCTATGCCGTAAGAGAGAGGAGGAGAGACAGACGAGCTCACTGCTATGCCGTAAGAGAGAGGAGGAGGGACAGACTAGCTTACCCCTATGCCGTAAGAGAGAGGAGGAGGGACAGACGAGCTCACTGCTATGCCGTAAGAGAGGGAGGAGGGACAGACGAGCTCACTGCTATGCCGTAAGAGAGAGGAGGAGGGAAGACGGCTCACTGTATGTCGTAAGAGAGAGGAGGCGGGACAGAAGAGCTCACTGCTATGCCGTAAGAGAGAGGAGGAGGGACAGACGAGCTCACTGCTATGTCGTAAGAGAGGGATGAGGAAGGACAGACGAGCTCACTGCTATGCCGTAAGAGAGAGGAGGAGGGAGAAGAGCTCCTGCATGCCGTAAGAGAGAGGAGGAGGGACAGACGAGCTCACCGCTATGCCGTAAGAGAGAGAGAAGGGACAGACGAGCTCACCGCTATGCCGTAAGAGAGAGGAGGAGGGACAGACGAGCTCACCGCTATGGCCGTAAGAGAGGAGGAGGGACAGACGAGCTCACTGCTATACCGTAAGAGAGAGGAGGAGGGACAGACGAGCTCACTGCTATGCCGTAAGAGAGAGGAGGAGGACAGACGAGCTCACTGCTATGCCGTAAGAGAGAGGAGGAGGGACAGACGAGCTCACTGCTATGCGTAAGAGAGAGAGGAGGGACAGACGAGCTCACTGCTATGCCGTAAGAGAGAGGAGGAGGGACAGACGAGCTCACTGCTATGCCGTAAGAGAGAGAGGAGGGGGCAGACAGCTCACTGCTATGCCGTAAGTTAGAGGAGGAGGGACAGACGAGCTCACTGCTATGCCGTAAGAGAGAGGAGGAGGGACAGACGAGCTCACCGCTATGCCGTAAGAGAGAGGAGGAGGGACAGACGAGCTCACTGCTATGCCGTAAGAGAGAGGAGGAGGGACAAGACGAGCTCACTGCTATGCTGTAAGAGAGAGGAGGAGGGACAGACCAGCTCACTGCTATGCCGTAAGAGAGAGGAGGGACAGACGAGCTCACTGCTATG
>CM031614.1:68838700-68846200 GCA_018398815.1 Conus ventricosus
TAGCCATAATAAGAATAATGATAACGACAGCAGCAACAACCACAATGAAAGTAAAGATAATAAGGAAAATAATAAGGATGAAAATAATGCTGGGGTTACTATACTGCTGCTGCTGCTACTACTACTACTACTACTACTACTACTACTACTACTACTATACTACTACTACTACTACTACTACTACTACTACCCTTGGAAAGCGACACGGAGTTCAGATGAGCATAACAACAATAACGACAACCACAATCGTTGGATTTCTGTCAGCAGCACTGTTTCTCCGAATATAATGTGCATTAATAATGAGGCTGGGAACAGAAATGAGGTAAGTCAACTACGTGATCATCACACTTTATCATCAATGTTCGTTTGTTTTTGTTTTTTTCTATTTTTTTCCCCGTTTTTTTTATAGTCATTATTATCAGAACTAGCGTTGCAGTCATCTGAAACACTAAATTTATTATTATCATTATTACTAATATTGTTATTAGTATTGTTTTTGTTGTTATCATTCTTATTCTTGTTATGATGATGATGATGATGATGATGATGATGATGATGATGATGATGATGATGATCATTATCATTATTATTATTGTTATTATTATTATTATTATTATTATTATTATTATTATTATTATTATTATTATAAATAACAATAATAATAATAATAATAATAATAATAATAATAATAATTATTATTATTATTATTATTATTATTATTATTAACATTATTATTTAAAACGCTGACGTTCGAACATTCAGGATGAAAAAGGTTCTCCGCTGTATTTGCGACAAGATCGAGTCGATAGCCATTGTACTTGTAAAAACAACAATCAAACAAACAAATTATTCACTATTCAGAGAAATATAGTTTACACAAACATCTGACACAATCAAAAGCATCAAAACAAACGATATTAAATGACATCAACTTTGAAAAGTATGCGCTGGTAATGACTATGGCATTGTCAACAGAAGAAAAACAACAGAACAACAACAAACATGGCATTGTCAACAGAAGAAAAACAACAGAACAACCACAAACATGCCATTGTCAACAGAAGAAAAACAACAGAACAACCACAAACATGGCATTGTCAACAGAAGAAAAACAACAGAACAACAACAAACATGGCATTGTCAACAGAAGAAAAACAACAGAACAACCACAAACATGCCATTGTCAACTGAAGAAAAACAACAGAACAACAACACACATGGCATTGTCAACAGAAGACAAACAACAGAACAACCACAAACATGGCATTGTCAACAGAAGAAAAACAACAGAACAACCACAAACATGCCATTGTCAACAGAAGAAAAACAACAGAACAACCACAAACATGGCATTGTCAACAGAAGAAAAACAACAGAACAACAACAAACATGGCATTGTCAACAGAAGAAAAACAACAGAACAACCACAAACATGGCATTGTCAACAGAAGAAAAACAACAGAACAACCACAAACATGCCACTGTCAACAGAAGAAAAACAACAGAACAACAACAAACAGGCCTCAGCCGAGTTGGCCTTGACACTTTCCCGCTTCCGTCTGTGGTGTTTGTGTTTGATTGCTCGTGCTGGAATGAATGCCAACAGAATTATGCTGGCACCTGACACGATTTGCTGCCACGGCAGAGCGCTCCAGAACATCGCCAATCTGTGAACATGATGGTCACGGTAATGGTGCTGTCATGTAGTAATGCCCACCAGCTGTGAACATGATGGTCACGGTAATGGTGCTGTCATGTAGTAATGCCAGCTGTGAACATGATGGTCACGGTAATGGTGCTGTCATGTAGTAATGCCCACCAGCTGTGAACATGATAGTCACGGTAATGGTGCTGTCATGTAGTAATGCCCACCACCAGCTGTGAACATGATGGTCATGGTAATGGTGCTGTCATGTAGTAATACCCACCACCAGCTGTGAACATGATGGTCACGGTAATGGTGCTGTCATGTAGTAATGCCCACCACCAGCTGTGAACATGATGGTCACGGTAATGGTGCTGTCATGTAGTAATTCACACCATCAGCTGTGAACATGATGGTCACAGTAATGGTGCTGTCATGTAGTAATGCCCACCAGCTGTGAACATGATGGTCACAGTAATGGTGCTGTCATGTAGTAATGCCCACCACCTGCTGTGAACATTTGGATTCAGCGTGAGACAGCCGTGGCGAGCGGTCACGCGTTCTGTGCTCTCTACAAGCGTTGAATACAGGCTGAGTGAGCGTTTTTTCTGACTTAGCCGTTTTTTTTTTCTTTCGTTTGAATCTCGTCCAGCGGTGTTCGCATTAATTTTCGATTCTCGTCAAGTTGAATGTTTTCATATTCGATTCGAATCATTTGCCATCGATTCTTTTCCTTTTTCTTTTTTCTTTCGTGGCTTGACATTTTGAAACTCGAAGATGTCCGGGATAGGCGTTACCCCAGTGTTTGTAAAGGCGAGGAATATTCCGGACTCCTCCAACAATCGCCCCTCTGTGTTGGAAATCTGCCTAGCGGGCGAACGGGTTGCTGGCCAAGGGTCTGTTGTGGGAGCACAGCAGATCGGCAGCCTGTGGAGGATCTATCCCGCCACGCAGGACGCCAGAACAAAACTCCTCGTTCAAGGTATTTGTGTGAGAGGAACAGTTGTTCAATTGTCTAACACTAATCCTTTTACTTTGCGAGACGACACTGGTGAGGAAAAGCCATACACGAAAGTTTGGATCAATAACCTGCCAATTTCTGTAGCTGACTCAGAGATTGAACACTCCCTCATTAAAGTCGGGTGCGAATTGCGTTCAACGATAAAGGCAGAGAGAGCCAGAGATGCCGATGGAAAACTAACCCGTTTTCTTACAGGAAGGCGTTTTCTGTTCATAACACTTCCACCGTACCCCTGGAAAAAACTCTGAAAGTCAGCGTGTTCACTGCAAAGGTCTTTCACCGTGAACAGAAAAAGGCAGAAGGTAAACAAGCTATTTGTTCCAAATGTCTGAGCACAGGTCACCATGCATCAGTTTGTAAGAAAGAGATTGTCTGTAGAATTTGCAGGCAGACTGGCCATAAGCAGGGTGACCCGTTGTGCCCGTTGGAAAAAACTAATGATACCAGTGTGAGTGAGAGTGTGGCTGTCCAGTGTGAACGTGTAGAGAAGGAAGCAGACAGCTCCCGTACTGATGAGAGCGAGACGACGAGAGAGGAGGAGAGCGGGCAGTCCAGGGGCCGTCCTGGGGAACGCCAGACGACTCTCACCTCTACCCTCCAGGTTCAGTCTGCACGTCGCCACAGGTCCGAGACGCCGATGCGGCCCCGCTCCTGGGAGAGCACTAGTCCCAGGGAGGTGAAAGGGAAGGACAAAGCAAAAAAAAAGGAACACGGGCCAAGATTACCGTAAGTCACCCCCTTTAAGTGCTAAATCTGACAAGAAAGGCGATACAGATGGGTGAAGCATTGCAATCCGTGGACTGAACCGGAATTTCGACCTTGCTGATGTTACGGACAATGGCCTGGAATGTTGTATATTTGGGTATGTTCGGTTACTGTAAAGAAAATTTGCACTCATAAAAAATTCCATATTATTCATGGATAAAATACGCATATGTTCTATTAATGTGAGAGGCTTGAAAAATAAATTTAAAAGAAATTCAGTTTTTCACTATTTAAAAGGTCAGAAATTTGATATAGTATGTCTCCAAGAGGCGCACATAACAACTAGTGATTTATTGATATGGGAAAAACAATCGGGGGGGGGGGGGGGGGGGGGACACATTTTTTTACAACGAAGGCACAAACAGAAGTCAAGGAGAAGTTATTTTAATAGCTAAACATTTTGATGGGGAAGTTAAATTAGAAATTGCAAATAACAGAATTCTAGTAGTTTCAGTTAACTGTAATGATTATAGTTTCAATGTTGGAAACGCTTATGCGCCTAATAACTCGAGAGAAAAAATGTTGTTCATGAAAAATTTAGAAGAAACGTTAAATGAATTTAGTGAAAACAATTTTCTTCTAGTTGGTGATTTTAACTGCGTTCTTAACAATGAGCTAGACATTGTATCAGGTCATGCCCATGCTGATCCAGAAGTTAGAGCATTTAACCATACTGTTGCTACTCTACAACTCACAGACATGTGGAGAGCATTTCATAAAAGCGAAAAAGACTTTACTTGGTCTCGAGCAAATCCCTTTATTGCCCGTCGCTTAGATTACTGTTTTTTATCTGAGGGAATGCTACAGTTCAGTGTTTTGTGTGAACACACCAATTTTCCTCACTCGGATCACAAAGCGATATCATTAGAACTCAACAGCAGCGATTTCAGTCGTGGTCCTAGTTATTGGAAATTTAATAATAGTTACTTAAAGGACCCAGTATTTGTTCAAAAGATGAATGATTTATTAGACAGAGAAATTAATAGTCTTCCAGACTCAAACTCATATATGTATACATGGGAATTATGTAAAATCAAAATTAGAGATTTTTGTAGTGAATATGGGAAAATTCTAGCCAGTAAAAGAACAAATGATGAAAAGAAATTAGAGTTTGAAATCTTGGAAGTTGAAAAACAAATGATTCAAAACGTTACGAGTAAAGACAACCAAGAACAATATTTGATATTAAAACAAAAGTTAGAATTACTACAAGCATACAAAGCAAAAGGTGCGCAGGTAAGAGCACGAATTAAGTGGATTGAAGAGGGTGAACGTAACACTAAATACTTCTGCAGTTTAGAAAAAGCAAGAGGAAAGAAGAAAGTCATCACAAGGTTGTGTAGAGACACAGGGGAAGTAATAACAGACCAGCGACAAATTTTAGAAGAACAGGTAACATTCTATAAAAAATTGTATAGTCAGCCGGTAGAAGTACACAACGTTAGTGAATCTGTTGATGTATTCTTAGAAAACGAAACAATTCCTTGTTTGGATGAAAATGACGTTGCTAGTTGCGAGGGTATAGTTACTACTGATGAAACAACAAACGCCTTAAAAAAGATGAAAAATGGATCAGCGCCAGGGAGCGATGGAATAACTATTGAGTTTTTCAAATGTTTTTGGAATAAAATAAAAGTTTTCTTAACAAACTCGTTTGTGGAATCTTTTGATATAGGAGAACTAGCATATACCCAAAAGCAAGGCATAATAACATTGTTACACAAAGGGAAAGAACTTGAAAGAGACAAGCTGACTAATTGGAGACCTATAACTCTGACAAACACTGACTACAAGATACTGGCCAAAGTATTGGCAGAAAGACTTGAAAGAGTCATCCACAAATTAGTTAACGACGACCAAGTAGGATATATCAAAGGCAGAAACATTGCTACAATTATACGATCAATAGATGATACAATCAATTACCTTAACCAAACAAATAAAGCGGGTTACTTACTGGCAGTTGATTTTTCAAAAGCCTTTGATTCAGTGTCAAAAGATTTTCTGTTGCATGCTTTTAAAGTTTTTGGTTTCGGAACTGAATTTAGAAAGTGGGTTGCCATACTGACAAAGAACCCTGCTAGTTCAATAAATCATGGGGGATGGATATCTGAACCGTTTAATCTTTCTTGTGGAATTAGACAAGGATGCCCTTTTTCTCCATTAGCCTTTGTTCTGGCAGTAGAGTTGTTAGCAATTAAAGTCAGAAATAGCTCTATATCTGGCATCAGCGTCCCAACCACTGTGCCAGATAATAATCCTTTAAAAATCAAACAAATGGCGGATGATACAACCCTATTTCTTAGTGATAAAAGAGACATGGTCAAATCTCTAGAAATCTTTACAACATTCCAAAGTTTCTCAGGTTTAAAATTAAATATACAGAAAACGAAAGTCTTACCCATGGGAAGGCAGATAGGAGAACCAGAACTTCCTTTCATCACAGTTGATAAAATAAAGATATTAGGAATATATTTCCAACGTGATAGGATGGCCAGGAATATTGAAGATAATTGGAGTAATAGGATTTATCAAATGAATAAATTGATCAGAGAATGGAGTAAACGGGATATCAGTATACAGGGTAAGATTGTTGTAATAAAAACATTTTTACTTAGTCAGTTTCTTTATGTCATGCAATCCATAGGACTCCCAGACTATGTACTAAACAAAATTAACTTAACCCTGTACAGATTCCTGTGGAAGAAAAGATTTAACAATAGAAAAGCTTTCGAAAAAGTCAAAAGAAAAGTAATGGAAGCAAGCGTGGAGGAAGGAGGACTTAATATGATTAATCTGAGTAACTTTCAAAACTATTTGTACTTACAATGGGCGGGAAAACTCTTTAAAGCCACCAAACAAGAAAACTGGGCATTAATACCCAGATGGCATTTACAACACCTCGCAAAGACAGATGTTTTTTGTATAAACTGCAGAGCTAAAGACTTAAAAGAGTTAAGCTTAGTTCGTAATGAGTTCTGGAAAGATGTGTTTGCAGTTTATCTAAACCACAAAATACTAATAAAACTTAACGATATCGACAAAAACAATTTCCACAGTCAACAGCTTTTTAACAATAATTTAATTCGTTATAAGAATCGGGTATTATATTTCAAAAACTCGGTAAAGCCCACCACCAGCTGTGAACATGATGGTCACGGTAATGGTGCTGTCATGTAGTAATGCCCACCACAGCTGTGAACATGATGGTCACGGTAATGGTGCTGTCATGTAGTAATGTCCACCAGCTGTGAACATGATGGTCACGGTAATGGCGCTGTCATGTAGTAATGCCCACCACCAGCTGTGAACATGATTGTCACGGTAATGGTGCTGTCATGTAGTAATGTCCACCAGCTGTGAACATGATGGTCACAGTAATGGTGCTGTCATGTAGTAATGTCCACCAGCTGTGAACATGATGGTCACAGTAATGGTGCTGTCATGTAGTAATGCCAGCTGTGAACATGATGGTCACGGCAATGGTGCTGTCATGTAGTAATGTCCACCAGCTGTGAACATGATGGTCACGATAATGGTGCTGTCATGTAGTAATGCCCACCAGCTGTGAACATGATGGTCACGGTAATGGTGCTGTCATGTAGTAATGCCCACCACCAGCTGTGAACATGATGGTCACGGTAATGGTGCTGTCATGTAGTAATTCACACCACCAGCTGTGAACATGATGGTCACGGTAATGGTGCTGTCATGTAGTAATGCCCACCACCAGCTGTGAACATGATGGTCACGGTAATGGTGCTGTCATGTAGTAATTCACACCACCAGCTGTGAACATGATGGTCACGGTAATGGTGCTGTCATGTAGTAATGCCCACCACCAGCTGTGAACATGATGGTCACAGTAATGGTGCTGTCATGTAGTAATTCACACCACCAGCTGTGAACATGATGGTCACGGTAATGGTGCTGTCATGTAGTAATGCCCACCACCAGCTGTGAACATGATGGTCACGGTAATGGTGCTGTCATGTAGTAATGCCCACCAGCTGTGAACATGATGGTCACGGTAATGGTGCTGTCATGTAGTAATGCCCACCACTAGCTG
>CM031614.1:68851200-68853700 GCA_018398815.1 Conus ventricosus
TTATCTAAACCACAAAATACTAATAAAACTTAACGATATCGACAAAAACAATTTCCACAGTCAACAGCTTTTTAACAATAATTTAATTCGTTATAAGAATCGGGTATTATATACTCAGAGGCATAAAAACGCGAAAACAAACTGTATAGAAATTTTGATGTAATTTGGCTACCGATTCCTTTGAACTGGTAATAGAAAGTGAGAAAAAGCAATCGAACACCGCAAAAGTGTCCTTTCAAAGTTCATTCTGGTAGAAAATAAGGTCACATGAACTTGACCTTGACCCTGTGTTAACAGCAGAATGTCAGTATCTGGTGTGACCACCTCGAGCATTGATCACAGCTGTGCACCTGCGGTACATCGAGCGCACCAGAGTGTTGGTCTGCCTCTGGGGGACTTGCCACCACACCTGGCCCACAGCGACAGCAAGCTGAGCTGCTGTCTGGGGTCTGGGGTTGAGCTGGTTCAACTGCCTCTGAAGGGCATCCCAGAAATGCTCTATTGGGTTAAGGTCGGGAGAACGGGCTGGGTGAGGCAGCAGATTGATGTTGTTCTGCCTCAGGAAGTTCTGCGTAGCACGGGCAGTGTGCGGCCTTGCGTTGTCCTGCTGAAACAGGTTCTGTGGATGCCGCTGGAAATGCGGCAGGATGTGGGGCCTCAGAACTTGGTCGATGTAATGAACAGCAGTGACCCCGTTACCACGTCCTGGACCCACATTCTGGAAGATGACTGGCCCAATACGGCGATTTATGCCGATAGCCCCCCAGATCATGGTGCTTTCACCACCCCAGGGGTCCCTTTCGGTGATGTTGGCATCCGTGAAGCGTTCCCCCGCTCTTCTCCAGATCCGGATGCGGCCATCGCCTGGGTCGACGCAGAACCGGCTTTCATCACTGAAGAGGACTCGGCCCCAGTCCCGATGGCGCCAATGCACGTGGATCTGTGCCCACTGCAGACGGTTCTGGCGATGCTGGAGTGTCAGGATAGGTCGCCGGGCTGGACGCCTGCATTGGAGACCAACTGTGTTCAGTCGGCGACGCACGGTCCTGTTGCTGATTGGCCTGCCATGGTTGCCTACGGTGTTCCTGGCTGTGTTGGCAGCGGTTTGGTAAGGCTCCCGTCGATGCTGACGAAGAAGATGGCGGTCTTGGGCTGCTGTGGTGACCCTCGGTCTGCCGCTCCTCGGTCTGTCATCAGTGGTGTTTCTTGCTTGAAAGCGGTCCAGAAGGTGATAGACGGTGGAAATGTGGACTCCGAATGCGATAGCGACCTGCCTCATTGGAACCCCGGCCTGCAGTTGCCCCATTGCTATGCAACGATCTTGACGAGAAAGTCTCGGCATTATGTTGGCGCCTCTGGAAGGGATATTGAACTTTTTGGGGTTTGGAAATTTATAGCCCCACAATGGGCCACATTGAGTTGCAATTCACATTGATGCACGTGGCGTAGGTAGTCCACATGGCAAATGCACTCCTTGTGCCAAAAACGCTGACCCGGCAACATTCACCCACTGTTACGAGGTTACAACCGGCCAAGACACCACGCACTGCTAATGTTGCACGTGCCAACGACATTGCTTACGTCCTGTTCACAATGTGAACAATCGTGCACTGTCTCAATTTTTTCGCGTTTTTTATGCCTCTGAGTATATTTCAAAAAACTCGGTAAAGCCCACCACCAGCTGTGAACATGATGGTCACGGTAATGGTGCTGTCATGTAGTAATGCCCACCACCAGCTGTGAACATGATGGTCACGGTAATGGTGCTGTCATGTAGTAATGTCCACCAGCTGTGAACATGATGGTCACGGTAATGGTGCTGTCATGTAGTAATGCCCACCACCAGCTGTAAACATGATTGTCACGGTAATGGTGCTGTCATGTAGTAATGTAAGCCAGCTGTGAACATGATGGTCACAGTAATGGTGCTGTCATGCAGTAATGTCCACCAGCTGTGAACATGATGGTCACAGTAATGGTGCTGTCATGTAGTAATGCCAGCTTTTGAACATGATGGTCACGGCAATGGTGCGTCATGTACTAATGTCCACCAGCTGTGAACATGATGGTCACGATAATGGTGCTGTCATGTAGTAATGCCCACCAGCTGTGAACATGATGGTCACGGTAATGGTGCTGTCATGTAGTAGTGCCAGCTGTGAACATGATGGTCACGATAATGGTGCTGTCATGTAGTAATGCCCACCAGCTGTGAACATGATGGTCACGGTAATGGTGCTGTCATGTAGTAATGCCCACCACCAGCTGTGAACATGATGGTCACGGTAATGGTGCTGTCATGTAGTAATTCACACCACCAGCTGTGAACATGATGGTCACGGTAATGGTGCTGTCATGTAGTAATGCCCACCACTAGCTGTGAACATGATGGTCACGGTAATGGAGCTGTCATGTAGTAATTCACACCACCAGCTGTGAACATGATGGTCACGGTAATGGTGCTGTCATGTAGTAATGCCCACCACCAGCTGTGAACATG
>CM031614.1:68856200-68858700 GCA_018398815.1 Conus ventricosus
TTTACACACATTTTCATGATGTGGTTACACACCCAAAAACACACAGCACATAAAAAACTGACCATCCAATTAGTTATCAAAGGAGCAAATGAGAGAGAGAGAGAGAGAGAGAGAGAGAAGAGAGAGAGAGAGAGAGAGAGAGAGATTACTAAAAAAAGAATAAGAAAAAATGTCACACACACACACACACACAACACACACACACACACACACACACACACACACACACACACACACACACACACACACACACCCAAACACAGAGTTGTTAGCCATTTTAATGGCTTTACAGCATATTGAGGAGTTACCTACGAATAGTTGTAAAATATTACTCTGTGTAGATTCTAAATCGGCATTACAAGCAATCAAAGATCAAAATGCCAAAAAAAAACGTCTTGAAATGATACTAGAAATCAGACATGTAATTCATCAATTGGCATTTAAAGACATAGTGTGACTTTTTACTGGGTTCCTTCCCCTTGCGGAATATATGCCAATGAACTGGTTGACAGAGCAGCTAAAAATGCAGGACGTAATACTGAAGGGCAATTCTAATTAACATAAATCTAGATCTGCACGAGTATTATAATCACATTGAAAAACTAGCGAAAGATAAGTTTGATAACATGCTGAAGACATCAGATAAGCAATATTCACACAATTGTATAAAAAGCGTCAGCACAATAAATTCCAAATTAATTTTAAATCACATATCTGATACAAGTTCAAGACATATTAGTTTCTCTGCTGTTCAAAATTCGTTTAAATGCTTTTAAAAACAAAATTTTCTAAAGATATTAAATGTGTATGTGGAAATCAAATTTCCATTAGCCATCTGATTTTACACTGTCCTAGTATCAAAGAACTAATGTCGAAAACTACAGGGATTTACTGACTCTCAAATACCATTAACTGTTCAGGAAGTGTTAAATGACTTCCATCTTCTTAAATGTTTTTCAGACGTTTTAAAACCTTAGTCCCATTGGTCTTTTCCTTTGAATTTTAATAATTTATTGTTGGATTCAATTGTTGTTATACTAATCTTCTGTTAATTGTTAAGTTACGTTTGATATAGATGGTAAACCTCACTTCCTTTCTACTAATTCTGTCATTTTCAACAATTCATATCCCATATAAAGCTTGATGATTATATAGAATTGTAGGTGTAGGTATGTAGGAAAAACACATAATCTTTACTACCACACACTCTCTAAACAATATCAATGCATGCATAAACAATCTCTTCTTTCATACCTTTATTTCTCCTATTTCCTCCCCTCCCCCCCCCCCCCCCCCCCCCCCCCCTTTCCCGTCTAATATCACTTAAGGGTGAACAGACGTAAAATTAAAGAACGAACGAATCACACACACACACACACACACACACACACACACACACACACACACACACACACACACACACACACAGAGAGAGAGAGAGAGAGAGAGAGAGAGAGAGAGAGAGAGAGAGAGAGAGAGAGAGAGAGAGAGAGAGAGAGAAAGAGAGAGAGAAAGGGATCCTCCTATTAGTTATTAAAGGAGCGAACGAGAGAGAGAGAGAGAGAGAGAGAGAGAAGAGAGAGAGAGAGAGAGAGAGAGAGAGAGAGATTACTAAAAAAAAACAGAATATGGAAAACATGTCACACACACACACACACACACACACACACACACACACACACACACACACACACACACACACACAGAAAGTGATCCTCCTATTAGTTATCAAAGGGGAAGAGAGAGAGAGAGAGAGAGAGAGAGAGAGAGAGAGAGAGAGAGAGAGAGAGAGAGAGAGAGAGAGATGTTACATGCCTATATTTAGAATATCAACATGTTATACCGGTAAGGGTCATAACTATACAACAATAATGCATCAATGACATCAACATATTACACACATTTTCATGATGTGGTTACAAAGCGTGAATAGAATAAACAATCCAAGAAACAGTTGTCAATAGCGGCAATACATTCATAAATCAATAATCATAATACTTATTTATCATCGTGTGTGTGTGCGTGCGTGCGTGCGTGCGTGCGCGCACGCGCGTTTGTGTTATAATGACTGAGAGAGAGAGAGAGGGAGAGAGAGAGAGAGACAGAGACAGAGGAAGAGAGAGACAGAGAGAGAGAGAGGGGGAGAGAGAGAGAGAGAGAGAGAGAGAGAGAGAGAGGGGAGAGAGAGAGAGAGAGAGAGAGAGAGAGAGAGAGGGAAAGAGATCAACTATTCAGCAAAGGCGAAAAGGCTGAACAACAGGAATGTAAGTACAAGCAGCCACCACACACTCGGCAATGGATCATTTTCACTCACTTATTTATTTTCCGTTATTTGCTATTACTTTATTCAGTACCCCTGATGTTTTCATCCCTATGAGGATTATCTTCTTTATTATTAGTAGGATTTGCTCCAGTAGTAGTAGTAGTAGTAGTAGTAGTAGTAGTAGTAGTGGTAGTAGTAGTAGTAGTAGTAGTATTCATCATCACCTCATCATCATCA
>CM031614.1:68881200-68896200 GCA_018398815.1 Conus ventricosus
GCTCGAACATCCTTTTTTTTCCTGCTTCTTCTTGATAATGCTTTTGGCTTCTTCATAGGAGACTTCCAGCTCCTGTCGAAGCTGCTGTCGTCCTTCCATTGCCAGTTGGTCAGCTTCCTCATTGCCATGTACATTGCAGTGTGAGGGCATCCACTGGATGACGGTGTTCTCGGTCGACTGCTGCAGAATGACCGAGACAGAGACAAGGAAGTTGATTTCCTTGTTTCGAGGATTCTCAACAGCCTGCTGTACTGACAAAGCCTGGAGGTTTTCAACAGCCTGCAGTACTGATAAAGCCTGGAGGTTTTGAACAGCCTGCTGTACTGACAAACCCTGGAGGTTTTCAACAGCCTGCAGTACTGACAAAGCCTGGAGGTTTTCAACAGCCTGCTGTACTGACAAAGCCTGGAGGTTTTAAACAGCCTGCAGTACTGACAAAGCCTGGAGGTTTTCAACAGCCTGCTGTACTGACAAAGCCTGGAGGTTTTCAACAGCCTGCAGTACTGACAAAGCCTGAGGTTTTCAACAGCCTGCAGTACTGACAAAGCCTGGAGGTTTAAACAGCCTACAGTACTGACAAAGCCTGCAGGTTTTCAACAGCCTGCAGTACTGACAAAGCCTGGAGGTTTTCAAAAGCCTGCAGTACTGACAAAGCCTGGAGGTTTTCAACCGCCTGCTGTACTGACAAAGCCTGGAGGTTTTCAACAGCCTGCTGTACTGACAAAGCCTGGAGGTTTTCAACAGCCTGCAGTACTGACAAAGCCTGGAGGTTTTCAACAGCCTGCAGTACTGACAAAGCCTGGAGGTTTTCAACAGCCTGCTGTACTGACAAAACCTGGAAGTTTTCAACAGCCTGCAGTACTGAGAAAGCCTGGAGGTTTTCAACAGCCTGCAGTACTGACAAAGCCTGGAGGTTTTCAACAGCCTGCTGTACTGACAAAGCCTGGAGGTTTTCAACAGCCTGCTGTACTGACAAAGCCTGGAGGTTTTCAACAGCCTGCTGTACTGACAAAGCCTGGAGGTTTTCAACAGCCTGCAGTACTGACAAAGCCTGGAGGTTTTCAACAGCCTGCAGGACTGACAAAGCCTGGAGGTTTTCAACAGCCTGCTGTACTGACAAAGCCTGGAGGTTTTCAACAGCCTGCTGTACTGACAAAGCCTGGAGGTTTTCAACAGCCTGCAGTACTGACAAAGCCTGGAGGTTTTCAACAGCCTGCAGGACTGACAAAGCCTGGAGGTTTTCAACAGCCTGCAGAACTGACAAAGCCTGGAGGTTTTGAACAGCCTGCTGTACTGACAAAGCCTGGAGGTTTTCAACAGCCTGCTGTACTGACAAAACCTGGAGGTTTTCAACAGCCTGCAGTACTGACAAAGCCTGGAGGTTTTCAACAGCCTGCAGTACTGACAAAGCCTGGAGGTTTTCAACAGCCTGCAGTACTGACAAAGCCTGGAGGTTTTCAACAGCCTGCTGTACTGACAAAGCCTGGAGGTGTTCAACAGCCTGCAGTACTGACAAAGCCTGGAGGTTTTCAACAGCTTGCAGTACTGACAAAGCCTGGAGGTTTTCAACAGCCTGCTGTACTTACAAAGCCTGGGAGAAGATGATGATTCTGGACCTTGTAGTTGGAGCATGGCGATGTGTATCCCAATGTCCCAATGCTGGAGCATGGCGATTTGTATCCCAATGTCCCAATGCTGGAGCATGGCGATTTGTATCCCAATGTCCCAGTGCTAAAGCATGGCGATTTGTATCCCAATGTCCCAGTGCTAAAGCATGGCGATTTGTATCCCAATGTCCCAATGCTGGAGCATGGCGATTTGTATCCCGATGTCCCAGTGCTAAAGCATGGCGATGTGTATCCCAATGTCCCAGTGCTAAAGCATGGCGATGTGTATCCCAATGTCCCAGTGCTGGAGCATGGCGATGTGTATCCCAATGTCCCAGTGCTGGAGCATGGCGATGTGTATCCCAATGTCCCAGTGCTGGAGCATGGCGATGTGTATCCCAATGTCCCAGTGCTGGAGCATGGCGATGTGTATCCCAATGTCCCAGTGCTGGAGCATGGCGATGTGTATCCCAATGTCCCAGTGCTGGAGCATGGCGATGTGTATCCCAATGTCCCAGTGCTGGAGCATGGCGATGTGTATCCCAATGTCCCAGTGCTGGAGCATGGCGATGTGTATCCCAATGTCCCAATGCTGGAGCATGGCGATGTGTATCCCAATGTCCCAGTGCTGGAGCATGGCGATGTGTATCCCAATGTCCCAATGCTGGAGCATGGCGATGTGTATCCCAATGTCCCAATGCTGGAGCATGGCGATGTGTATCCCAATGTCCCAGTGCTGGAGCATGGCGATGTGTATCCCAATGTCCCAGTGCTGGAAACAAATGGAAGAGGAATGCAAACAGGCGGCACAGTGAGCAAAGCTGCGAACGTCGTCATAGCAACTGAGGACAAATGAAAATGAACTGCACTCACACACACACACACACACGCACACGCACACGCACACGCACACGCACACACACACACACACACGCGCGCGCACACACACACACATACACACACGTGCACACACACTCACTCACACACACACACACACACACACACACACACACACACACACACACACACACACACACACACACACACTCACACACACACACACACACACGCACACACACACACACACACACACACACACACACACACACACACACACACACACACTCACACACACACACACTCACACACACACACACTCTCACACACACACACACACACACACACACACACACACACACACACACACACACACACACACACACACACACGCACGCACGCACACACACACACGCTGCACGCACGCGCGCATGCGCACACGCACACACAGACACATATACACACGCGTGCGCGCGCGCGTGCCACGCTGTCACGAGTTTGTCACGAGGCCTACGACGATTGACCCGTCTAGGGTGGCGGAATTATTCATTTATTTATTGTCGTTGCTGTTGTCGTGTATCCGTCCCTTAATGTGGTTTGTAGTGCGTTTGCACCTTAATGTCGTTCAGCTCAGGTTAGGTTTACTTTCTCTCTCTCTCTCTCTCTCTCTCTCTCTCCTCTCTCTCTCTCTCTCTCTCTCTCTCTAATTCCACTGCCCGTGCTATTCATCCTGCAGGTTCACGGGTGGCTGGTACCTTTCGCTTGAACTGGCTGTCTCTGTCGGCCTCTCTCCTGTCTTGTACCTGCCGCACGTGCATCATTCCTCTTAGGCTTGAGGTATGCTCACTGTGACGTAGCGTGGCATGTTGGCTGCCATCGTTTAGGCAGGTTTTCTCTTCACTCGAGCGGAAGATGTCTCTGAGAGCGCCTGCTCTGTTTTTGGTTCTACACCACTTCGTCGAAGGTACGGTCGGTACCTTCATCCCTACAGTCGGCCTGTAGGGGAGGGACATCACATCACGTCATCTTTTCCGCATCTGCTCTGCTGGTCCTATCGACTGGACAGAGGGCAGAGAGTCGCTTGACCCGCCACTTTGGGTCACCCACGGGTAGCTGGTAAGCATCAGTTTCGTGGTTTGTTTATTGTTTTTTGTTGTTGTTGTTAGCCGGCTAATTCTTCTCTTTTGCGCAATTTCTTTTGGTTTTCAAAATTATAAAAGAAATATTGTTTGAGACCACTTTTTCTGTTAATTCAATCTTTAACCTGGCCAGTCAAAATTATATCTTAAAGTCTTTCTCCTTTTTATGCATCTGGTGATGCGGTAGTCGGCGGGGAAGGGGGAGAACCTGGTGATTCAGGTTGGTACTTGCTTGGTCTCGCTTGTCCGCCCCTGTCACAATCGCCGGTCTCTTATTCTTCGGCCACCGTCTGTTTGTGTGTGCAAGGGGAACGAGTTTTATGTTTGCGAGCGTGTGTACGCATGATTAGTCGTTTGGATGCGTGGTTGGAGAATTGTGTCATTTTGAAATGTTGTTATAAAATGTGGATAATTGTGCCATTGAGTTAGTATTATTTGTAAATGTGGTGCAGTTATAGAGCAGCGGTTGCTGTATCTGTTCAGTTCCTAAGAAAGGAAAATGTTGAACGTGAGTGAGGGAAGGATGAAGATATAAATTGATATTTGTTTGTTTAGCCTGTTAATGTAACCTCTTACCTGCTTCGTGTGAGGAGACCTTTAGCGAACGTTCCTCGTCTGGTTTGTTGACTGTTATGCTCAGGTCTGTGTTGAGCTGATGTCATTAATTTAATTAGCAAACACCTCCCCTCGCCCATCATGCGAGTGGCTGTTAGGAGTGAGCAGCGAATATCAGACCGTACTGACTGCGGGGTTCCAGTACCCTTCTTTCTCCTTCCCTTCCAGTTCCTTCCTTCTCTCCTCCCGGGGCTCCACCCGATGCTTGCGCTGTTGGGGCCGCGCACTGGTTGAGGAGCACGTGGACTTGGCTGGATGGTCCTGGCCCTGTCCGGGACTTTCCGCGACAACGCACTGTCCCACGGGAGCCATTCTCCACCGTCCACGGACCTCCTGCAGTGCACGTGACCGGTGTGGGTAACTCTGTGTCGTGCCATTTTGGGGGTGCGCGTGTGTCAAGGGTGTCGGCCTTGAAACTCTATTCAGGAACAGACCCGGATTGGGGCGCCTGAGTCGACCCGGTGCTCTCGAAGGACTTTGGAGAGACAGAGGTGTGGGGGAACCACGTGAAGCATGGAAAGGAATGCGTGTGTTGGGATGGTTGATTGTGATTGTGCATGGTGTGTGTGTTGGAATGCTTGTTTGTGACTATGTGTAAGGTGTGCGTGTGTTGAAAAGCTTATTTGTGATTGTGCATGTTGTGTGTGTTGGAATGCTTATTTGTGACTATGTGTGTGCTGGTGTGAATAAATGGTGTGTTGTATCGTGATCTTTCTTGTGTGGTCTCTTGCGAGGCGTGTGAGGTCAGTCACTCCCTTCACTCCCATCTAGACCGATCCTGTCAGGGCAGACCTTCAGGGGTCGGTCGTGACACACGCATATACACACGCACATTCACACACACACACGCGCGCACGTACACACACACACACACACACACACACACACACACACACGCACCCCCCCCCCCCCCCACACACACACACACATTCACGCATGCACGCATATGCACGCGCACGCACACACACACACACACACACACACACACACACACACACACACACACACACACACACACACACAAGCTTTTTTTTTAACAAATCAAAATATCAGGATTATACAACGTATGGCGAAATGTGCTGTACATAATTAAAGCTATACACAATTCCAGTTAACGCATGATAAACGAACAGTTAAATGCGATTACATGGAAGACAAAACAAAACAAACAAACAAATTTCAATCAAAAGCTTCGAACCCTGTCTCAGTCGAATGAAACGACTCTACATTTATATGGCCCTAAAGGATTACACACACGCACGCGCGCACGCACGCACGCACGCACGCACACACACACACACACGCGCACGCACACACAACCGCATGCTCGTGCGCGCATGCACGCACGCACTTCCGTTCGACCAAATAGCGCTTTCATTTCTTTAAAAACAATCAATAGCTACAAGCTCAGATGAACGAACGCCCTGTACAATTTAAAAGTTCTTGAATGAAATTCCTACGTCGTGGGAAGATAAGGTTGAACAAAACGGAACACAAGCGCTTACACGTGAAAATTTAGAAAGAAAAAAAAAAGGGGGAACAAAGAAGAGAAGTCTGGACCCTGTGAAAAAGCAAGCAAACGGATTGACCACAGGTCAAAGGCTACGAACGTTCAAACGGATTGACCACACGTCAAAGGACACCAACGTTCAGGCAGGTAAGACGAACACCTTGACATGAGGCGCACGTGAACCACATGTAGAATCAACATGACAAACCAACATTGAAACGACGATTCCAGCCAAAGAGTGCTGTATTTACTGTTTGCCTGGCCAAACTTCACAGACAGGAAGAAGGCCAAAATGTTTCATTCACCTCCTCATCCAAGTTCCTATAATGATCGAATACAATGCTGACTTTTGACAAATAATCATGAAATTAAGTTTGAAAAAATGTTGTAATAATATACGCCCCTGTATTGTCTGGGGGGGGGGGGGGGGGGGTGGATTGCTTCTCCGTTGATTTTTTTTTTTTATAGACATACTGATGTTCACCTGGGAGATTTATTCATAGTGCCTGTGTGCTCCTGGCAAACTTCAGAGCCCTAAAGTAGTAACAGTTCCAATATGGCAGAAGAGGTGTGTGTGTGTGTGTGTGTGTGTGTGTGTGTGTGTGTGTGTGTGTGTGTGTGTTGTGGGTGTGTGGGTGGGTGGGGAGAAAATACTCTATAAACCAGACATCGTAATTGATGTGGAAGTAATGTCAGTCTGATGATTTCCAAACCCTCCACTTCCTCCCGCTTCTCCGTCCCCTCCTCCCCCCCCCCCCCTCCCAACACACATACAAAGCGCATGACATAACACACACTCCACCCAAACGCGTAGATATACGGGAAGGTACGTTTCATAATGGTTTTAAAAGTACACTTGGCACCTCTTTGTTTTCAATTTAGCATGTGGAATTTTTAAGTTCGTTCAAACTTTGACGCGACCAATAAAGGAGAAAGCACTCTGTCTGTGTAATATTTGCTTTTGACATCGAATATGAAAGACACGAGTTACAAAAACATAGTAGTGAGCAAGACTGGACTGATTCAACCCAGTTCGAAGCCAAACACAACGTACAAAGTCTGGGACAGCGATACATGCTGCGAACGTTAAAAGGGCTCGTGCTCCTCACCCCTGAACCCAGCTGACCTGAACTGACTGTAAGTGGTGTCGTAAACATGACTATAGCGACCAACCCAACTGCGGAAACCAGACGACAAACTGCTTAAGTCAACGTCTACACGATACCCTTCCCGTCGAGACAGAACCCTCGCTACGCAGGCTTTTGCTGGAAACACGTTACACGTTTTCCCACCGTGTCGTAGCTGGCTGAGTGTGTGTGTGTCGTAGTGTCACTAACTTTTCCGTTTGACACAAGCCAGCTCTTGAGGAGTGGAGGGTGGCGTTTTTTTTTTCTTGCTTGTTCCCTCGCGCAGTCATTCAACGTTTCGTGGTGCCGTGTGGGTGAGGTGACCCACTATTTTGTCGTCTGCTGGAGCTACGTTTTGGTAGAGCAGGGACGCGGGAAGTTGTTGGGGCGTTTTTCGGAGTGAAAACCTTCTGTACTTAGTTTCGAAAGAGGATTTTGAAGAGTTTAAAGCTGTATTGAGCGTTGCGTGGAGCTGTTGTGTTGTGTCAAAACAGCATGGCATGCTGGGAAAGGGTGGAGTTATGTTTCTGACAGAAACTGTGTTCAACTTCACGTGGACGGTCGAGAAATCGGTCACACCAGACGGAAACGATCTAGCTTGCCAGCCGCTCCCATGAACCACTCGTAAGGTTAGTTTTTCGGGTAACGTCTAATTTACTCGCCACCTAATTTTCATTCTTCGTTGTTTCCATCGAGCAGAAGTTTGTTTTTTTTAAAAATTATTAATAATCGTAAAGAGAATCTGTTTAAATGGAAAAGAAACAAAGGTGGGTGAAGGGTGGGGTGGGTGGAGTTGTGGTAGGAGGGGCTGTGAAATATGATTTTAGATTTCCTTTTTTTATTCGATTAGGGTTGTTTTTTTTTCTCTCTGCCATCCTCTTTTTCTCTCCACCTCCATTCAGCCACTTCCCCGCCAGTCTCAGTCTGCCTGTCTGTCTTTCTTTGTGTGTGTGTGCGTGTGTGTGTGTGTGTGTGTGTGTGTGTGAGAGAGAGAGAGAGAGAGAGAGAGAGAGAGAGAGAGAGAGAGAGAGAGAGCGTAGTTCGAGAAGAAAACGATTCACCTGAAGGTGCCTGTGGGCTCAACTGCCGAACCAAGAACTGTACTTCTCGGGTCCCATAGGCACCTGCAAGTGTTCCATGTACCAATGACTCGCAATGATTTTGTCCTCTCTCTCTCTCTCTCTCTCTCTCTCTCTCTCTCTCTCTCAGGAAGAGAGTACTATAAGAACGAAAACCTTCTCTCTCTCTCTCCCTCTCTCTCTCTCTCTCTCTCTCTCTCCTCCCCTCTCTCTCTCTCTCTCTCTCTCTGGAAGAGAGTACTACAAGAACGAAAACCTTCTAGTGGGTTGGTCTCACACATTAGACATTAGTTCAGTGATTCCCCTTGCCAGCCTCATTTTTCTAACCGCACCCCCATCACCCTCACACCTACCCCCCCCCCCCCACCCCCCACCCCCACCCCCCGTCCTAACTTTACTTCTTCCGATTTTTTCTTTTTTTTTTTCTTTGGTTTTCTTTTTATTGCTGGTATACGCATGAAAGAAAACGCTACGAGTAACTAACTGCACTATAGCCATCCACAAGAAGTGAACAGTCCGAAATTTCACACAGAACATTAATGTGTTGAGACGAGGAAATGGTTGATCACAACTCGCTTTGATCATGAAGTTATAATCAGTATACTTCATCCGGAGCACACGTGTCGTGAAGTATAAACGGCAGTTGTGTTTGTGTGTCCATAGCCTGTTGTCAGTCATTGAGTTTTTGTGTGTCCAAGTCCAGGTTTGTTTGTTTGTTATGAAGTTTGAGTCACGTTCAAGTATGTATGCTGCTAAAACATGTTGACTGTGATCTGGGTGTTGCTGTTCTGTGCGTGTTTGATGTCTTTAGTTTGTAAGGTCTGAACAGGATACGTTGGTTTAAAAAAGAAAAAAAAGACCTGTCTGTTTCATATTGTGTAATAAAAACCAGTGTTACTTTGCTCCTTCGCTTAGTGTGTTCGTTAATGATTTGCATTGTTTCAGTTCCGCTGCTGTCTGTTAAGCCATGGTCAGTGTAGTGACCTACTGTTAGTATTGTTTTCATTATTAGTGTTATTACTGGTATGATGCTACAGTGGCTACGTTGCCACAGGTAAGCGAAGACAATCGATTGGTGGAAAGGTCCAACGTCAGCAGATCACCTTCTGTTAATTTATTGTTGTGCTCCAGTCTATCGGTGGATTATTGTCTTCCTTGTCACTAGGCAGACACTCCCAGTTTTTGTTCTGTGAGTGTGTGTGTCTGTGTGTCTGTGTGAGTGAGTATGTGTGGGTGGGTGGGAAGGCGGGCGCGCGCGCGCGTGTGTGTGTGTGAGAGAGAGAGAGAGAGAGAGAGAGAGAGAGAGAGAGAGAGAAGAGAGAGAGAGAGAGAGAGAGAGGTGGTGGGGGGAGGGGGGGCTGCGAATGGTAACCAAAATGTTGGCAGCTATATTCCAGAGTTGCCAGGACTGCCTACAGGTTTGGTACCATGCTTAGGACTCTGTCCCACTCCTCTGTCCGTACCCCCCCCCCCCCCATTACCCACTCCCCTCCCTCTCTTGTCGACCCTCCCCTCCATTCCGTCCTGCCCTCCCCCCCCCCCCCACACACCATGTCCAGTCCCTCCCCCCTCCCCTTTCAATCTCTGCCTTCTGCCCTTCCCTCCCCCCCCCCCCCCTTTTCAGATCTCTGCCTTCTGCCCTTCCCTCCCCCCTCCCCTTTCAGATCTCTGCCTTCTGCCCTTCCCTCCCCCTCCCCTTTCAGATCTCTGCCTTCTGCCCTTCCCCCCCCCTCCCCTTTCAGATCTCTGCCTTCTGCCCTTCCCTCCCCCCCCTCCCCTTTCAGATCTCTGCCTTCTGCCCTTCCCTACCCCCTCCCCTTTCAGATCTCTGCCTTCTGCCCTTCCCCCCCCCTCCCCTTTCAGATCTCTGCCTTCTGCCCTCCCCCCCCCCTCCCCTTTCAGATCTCTGCCTTCTGCCCTTCCCTACCCCCCCCTTTCAGATCTCTGCCTTCTGCCCTTCCCCCCCCCTCCCCTTTCAGATCTCTGCCTTCTGCCCTTCCCCCCCCCCCCCTCCCCTTTCAGATCTCTGCCTTCTGCCCTTCCCTCCCCCCTCCCCTTTCAGATCTCTGCCTTCTGCCCTTCCCCCCCCCCCTCCCCTTTCAGATCTCTGCCTTCTGCCCTTCCCTACCCCCTCCCCTTTCAGATCTCTGCCTTCTGCCCTTCCCCCCCCCCTCCCCTTTCAGATCTCTGCCTTCTGCCCTTCCCTCCCCCCTCCCCTTTCAGATCTCTGCCTTCTGCCCCTTCCCTACCCCCTCCCCTTTCAGATCTCTGCCTTCTGCCCTTCCCCCCCCCCCCCTCCCCTTTCAGATCTCTGCCTTCTGCCCTTCCCTCCCCCCCCTCCCCTTTCAGATCTCTGCCTTCTGCCCTTCCCCCCCCCCTCCCCTTTCAATCTCTCCTTCTGCCCTTCCCTACCCCTCCCCTTTCAGATCTCTGCCTTCTGCCCTTCCCCCCCCCCCTCCCCTTTCAGATCTCTGCCTTCTGCCCTTCCTCCCCCCCCCTTTCAGATCTCTGCCTTTTCTCCCCCCTCCCCTTTCAGATCTCTGCCTTCTGCCCTTCCCTCCCCCCTCCCCTTTCAGATCTCTGCTTCTGCCTTCCCTCCCCCCTCCCCTTTCAGATCTCTGCCTTCTGCCATTCCCTACCCCCTCCCCTTTTCAGATCTCTGCCTTCTGCCCTTTCCTCCCCCCTCCCCTTTCAGATCTCTGCCTTCTGCCCTTCCCTCCCCCCTCCCTTTCAGATCTCTGCCTTCTGCCCTTCCCCCCCCCTCCCCTTTCAGATCTCTGCCTTCTGCCCTCCTCCCCCTCCCCTTTCAGATCTCTGCCTTCTGCCCTTCCCCCCCCCCCCCTCCCCTTTCAGATCTCTGCCTTCTGCCCTTCCCTCCCCCCTCCCCTTTCAGATCTCTGCCTTCTGCCCTTCCCCCACCCCCCTCCCCTTTCAGATCTCTGCCTTCTGCCCTTCCCCCCCCCCCCCCCTCCCCTTTCAGATCTCTGCCTTCTGCCCTTCCCTACCCCCTCCCCTTTCAGATCTCTGCCTTCTGCCCTTCCCCCCCCCCCTCCCCTTTCAGATCTCTGCCTTCTGCCCTTCCCCTCCACCCCCTCCCCTTTCAGATCTCTGCCTTCTGCCCTCCCACCCCCCCCCTCCCCTTTCAGATCTCTGCCTTCTGCCCTTCCCTACCCCCTCCCCTTTCAGATCTCTGCCTTCTGCCCTTCCCCCCCCCCTCCCCTTTCAGATCTCTGCCTTCTGCCCTTCCCTCCCCCCCCCCCTTTCAGATCTCTGCCTTCTGCCCTTCCCTCCCCCCTCCCCTTTCAGATCTCTGCCTTCTGCCCTTCCCTCCCCCCTCCCCTTTCAGATCTCTGCTTCTGCCCTTCCCTCCCCCCTCCCCTTTCAGATCTCTGCCTTCTGCCCTTCCCTCCCCCCCCCCCCCCCTTTCAGATCTCTGCCTTCTGCCCTTCCCCCCCCTCCCCTTTCAGATCTCTGCCTTCTGCCCTTCCCTACCCCCTCCCCTTTCAGATCTCTGCTTCTGCCCTTCCCTCCCCCCTCCCCTTTCAGATCTCTGCCTTCTGCCCTTCCCTCCCCCCTCCCCTTTCAGATCTCTGCCTTCTGCCCTTCCCTCCCCCCTCCCCTTTCAGATCTCTGCCTTCTGCCCTTCCCTCCCCCCCTCCCCTTTCAGATCTCTGCCTTCTGCCCTTCCCTACCCCCTCCCCTTTCAGATCTCTGCCTTCTGCCCTTCCCTCCCCCCTCCCCTTTCAGATCTCTGCCTTCTGCCCTTTCCTCCCCCCTCCCCTTTCAGATCTCTGCCTTCTGCCCTTCCCTACCCCCCTCCCCTTTCAGATCTCTGCCTTCTGCCCTTCCCTACCCCCTCCCCTTTCAGATCTCTGCCTTCTGCCCTTCCCTACCCCCTCCCCTTTCAGATCTCTGCCTTCTGCCCTTCCTCCCCCCTCCCCTTTCAGATCTCTGCCTTCTGCCCTTCCCTACCCCTCCCCTTTCAGATCTCTGCCTTCTGCCCTTCCCTACCCCCTCCCCTTTCAGATCTCTGCCTTCTGCCCTTCCCTCCCCCCTCCCCTTTCAGATCTCTGCCTTCTGCCCTTCCCTACCCCCTCCCCTTTCAGATCTCTGCCTTCTGCCCTTCCCTCCCCCCTCCCTTTCAGATCTCTGCCTTCTGCCCTTCCCTCCCCCCTCCCCTTTCAGATCTCTGCCTTCTGCCCTTCCCTCCCCCCTCCCCTTTCAGATCTCTGCCTTCTGCCCTTCCCTCCCCCCTCCCCTTTCAGATCTCTGCCTTCTGCCCTTCCCTCCCCCCCTCCCCTTTCAGATCTCTGCCTTCTGCCCTTCCCTCCCCCCTCCCCTTTCAGATCTCTGCCTTCTGCCCTCTCCCTCCCCCCCCTCCCCTTTCAGATCTCTGCCTTCTGCCCTTCCCCCCCCCTCCCTTCAACCTGCCTTCCCCTCCCTACCCCCCCCCCCCCCCACACACACACACCATGTCCAGTCCCTTCCCCCGTCTCTCCGTCCCTCTTCCTTAAACCCCCCAGCCCCCCCCCCCCCCCCCCCCCCCCGTCTTCTTTCCCTCTCCCATCCTCACTCACCTCCTCTTCCCTCCCCCTCGGCCTTCTCTCCCCCCCCCTCCCCACCTTTTGTCCTTCTTTCTGCTCCCCATCCCAACTTCTTTCCTCTCCCCCCCCCCCCCCCCCCAACCTCTTTCCCTAAGACCTGCGCCAAAACAGTTGTTGCTTCGAGTTGCAATAGTCACTTTTTTTCTGCATTGAAAATGTGACTTATGTAATTGTTCCTCACACACACGTACGCACGCACACTCACACACGCACACACACACACACGCACACACGCGCGCACACACACACACACACACACACACACACACACACACGTACACACACACACACACACACACACACACACACAACACACACCACACACAAAACACCACACACACACACACACACACACACACACACACACACACACACACACACACACACACACACGTACACTCACACACTCGCACACACACTCTCTCACACATACACATGTTACTCACATACACTAACACACACACACACACACACACACACACACACACACACACACACACACACACACGCGCGCGCACACACACACATACGCACGCACACGCACACACACACAGTCACTCACACACACGCACACTCACACGCATGCACACACACACCACACAACACACACATACACACACACACACACACACACACACACACACACACACACACACACACACACACATATTTTTGCTCTTGATTTGTCCAGTACGCTAATGAGTCAGCATGTCAAATTTGGAAAAGATCAGATCAAAACTGTGGATTTGTACAATCCCCCTGTCAACCTCCCCCCCACCTCCTCACCCGCTCCGCTCCTTCCCCCCCCCCCCCCCCCCCCCACACCAGCATCCACCGTACCCCTTCCTTCTTCATTGATACCACTCTCCTTCACCTCGTTCATCCCCGTCCCCATCTCTGTCGTGTCTGTGCCAGCAGCAACAAAGTTCAGGACAATAGTAACTAGCATCATCGGCAACAGCGTTGATACCACTACTACTGCTGCTGCTGCTACTGCTGCTACTACTGCTGCTACTACTGCTGCTGCTGCTGCTACTACTACTACCACTACTGCTGCTGCTACTACTACTGCTGCTACTACTGCTACTGCTGCTACTACTACCACTACTGCTGCTGCTGTGACTGCTTGTGCTACTACCAAAGCGACGACTACAGTTGCAACTACTACTACTACTTACGACTACTATTGCTACTCTATACTTCCAGTGACAATAATGGTGATGATGATGATGATGATGATGATGATGATGATGAATGATACTGCTACTGCTGCTGCTGCTGGTGGTGGCAATGATAATGATGATACTATCACTACTGCTGCTACTACCGCTACTAGTGCTAACACTACCACCACAACCGCAACCACCACTACCCCCACCACTAACCACCACCACTACTACTACTACTACTACTACCACCATCAGGACCACCACCACCACTACAACCACCACAACTACTACTACAACTCTGTGTAACAAAGAGCACAGTGCTCCACGAAACTCTACGGGGAAGAAGCCATAACAAAACGTTTTGTGCTGGCATGCAAATAGATGTGTCCTGACCGGTGACCTGTTTTCATGTTCTCAATGTTAATGATTGCATACTTGTCTTAGCTTACGTTTCCTTCGCTGCACAATAGGAGGGAGAGCTTTGCTTCACGTGTGCGTGTCTTTCTGTCAGTCCGTCCGCCAGTCTGTGTCGCCTGGCTGACAAAGGTTTCCGTGTAAAGCA
Source organism: Conus ventricosus (assembly GCA_018398815.1). NCBI lineage: Eukaryota > Metazoa > Mollusca > Gastropoda > Neogastropoda > Conidae > Conus > Conus ventricosus. Next base: position 68,895,450 of record CM031614.1, read on the forward strand.
CGTGACTGATTTCGTATGGGCCTTACGCCAGAAAGTGCAGAGGCTGAAAGTGCATTGAAAATGACTTGCCGGTTGTTGCGTTTTGACCTTGGTTCAGAGTGAGGGTTGCAACTTCAGCGAAACTGTTTAAGCGCTTCCCTTCTCTTAAAAGGAAAGGAATAAAAGAAGGAAAGACAGGCAGGTGGAGAGGAAGAAAAAGAGAGAAGACAAAAAAAAAAAAAAAAACGAAGAGAAAGGAAGAAGTACTGAGAAAGGAAGCCATATAAAGAAAAAAAGTCATGTTGATCGGTGGACGATTGTGTGCGTGTGTGTGTGTTGTGCGTCTGTGCTGTTATGGTTGACTTTGTTTGGCATGTAAGTATACAGAAAGAGAGAGAGAGAGAGAGAGAGAGAGAGAGAGAGAGAGAGAGAGGTGGGGTGTGGAGTTGGGGGGGGGGGGGGGTATTCATGCACAAGGAATGCAGTTCTGAACACTGGAATGCTTTCACGATGAATAAACACGAACGTATAATTTCAGTATTTTCATATTTAGTTCTTTGGTCATAATTTACACATTGACAACTTTTGGCAGTTCTTACTTTCATATATGTAAATGCCAGACAAAGTCAACGGAAACTGACCGAGGTTTATAACATATGAAAGAGATGTGTCGTTTGAGAGGCGAAAGAAAGAGAGAGAGTGAAAGAGAGAGAGAGAGAGAGAGGGGGGGGGGGGGGGGGGGTGGAGACATCAGAGAGTGAAGGAGAAGAGG